>CM070574.1:43825761-44138125 GCA_036346355.1 Rhipidocladum racemiflorum | reverse complement strand
AACAAAAAGGAACCGATAAATTGGTATACATCGTTCATGAATCTTTGGAATCTTTCCCCAAGGTTTCTAGTTAAGTTATCAATGTGATACGAAAGTTTGGCATTCAAACTCATTGCCAGATAAATTATAATAAATCTTGACAGCGATGAACCTCGCGAGAGAGATTTTCATTGGGAAAATTGATTTAATTAATAGAGTAAATTAATTCATAAATTTGCCAGAATTTTACAGTAAGAGTTTGAAATGATATCAGGAACCTTCCAAAACGATTTTCAAACCTAAATTATGAAATAATTATTTTATTAAAATTCCTTTTCTAATATATTATTTAATTGTTGAATTTCTTCAAGACAAATAATTCTCCAAATTGCATAGAATTTCATGAAATACAATAATAATTTGCTAATGGATTTTACCTTTATTTAAACATATGAATGTTACACAATGCTTTGGCGGAGTAGGGATTGAGCGGTGACATGTGTGGATCAAGTTGATGATGTGGTAATTGACATTATAAACTTGTTGATGTGGTCACTACTACTGAGCCGGGCATCTGCTTAGGCATATTAGAAAGCGGTTTCATCTTGGCAGGATCGGTTGTAATGTGCCGCACGAAGCGGTTCGTGGTAGCGACGGGAAGGACCTCTAGAGCCGGTTTGAGCCCGCGAGCGAACCGCCGATCTTTGAAACTTTAGAAGCGGTTAAATTGTATAAAACCGCTAAACACGGAAAGTTAGAAGCGGTTTTAAAACACAAACCGCTTCTAAAGCTCAAACTCTCCGAAGCCGGTTTGTGTCTCCAACTTAGGTTCTAGAAGCCCTCACTTGACACATTTTAAACCCTTCTTTCTCCCAGAATAGCAGTCATGAACAATGGAAGTGAAGCATTGGTCCGGAGAGTGCTGCCCAAATTTTTAGTTTTAAATTAACCGTTGATTTAGCTTCAAATTAAAGTGTTTCAAGGTCGATAGAGCATGTTAGCATCTTTCTCACCTACATATTGCTTTGTTTTTATGCATTGGATGTGGAGAAATTATGATTTATTCATGTTGAAATGTGTTCCTTAATTTGCTAGGTCACTACAGAACATGTTGAAATGTGTTCCTTAATTTGCTAGGTCACTCTAAAGACATGTTGAAATGTGTATAGCATGAAGTTGTTCCCCAAAATTTATTTTGTATGCTTGTTTTTGTTATGGTATGAAGATGTATGGTGGTGATATAGTTCAAAATATGACATTGCAATTAATGAATTAATTAGTAGTGTATAAAATAAAATAGGAAAACATGTGAAGGATAAAAAAATAATTACAAAAGCGTAAAGGGATAAAAAATAATTAGAAAGGTAAGATCTTTAATTGCATGAAGGTGTAGGTGGGGTTGTTTTTCTTGGAGAAAGAAAAAATATATGAAATTATAACTTGTTGTAGATGAGCCCAGGCAATGGATGTACAATGCGGCCAGTCGCTCGAGAGAGTTCATTGATAGCGTGCGAGGCTTTTCTCGATCAAGGCCATTGTACTCACGCCTCCAAGCGGCTTCATATGTTATCCGTCGTAGATTACTAGAACGAAGAGGAGCACTCACAGCGATGGAAAGTTCTGAACCATTTGATGATGAGAGGTTTCATGCCAAACTATGCACATTGGACCAACCATGGCGAAGATGAGGAAGGCGATAAAGAAGGCCAGGAAGAAGAAGAGGGATTCAACAATATCCTAGACGCCCACGCTGTGATACTATTAGTAGGAGAATACACTCGATGACTTTGGTGATAAATTTGGACCGGATCTTTAGCGTGATGGTGAGGGAGACTACAGAATGAAAACCGGCAGTTCGAGAAGTTCAGCATGTTAGAGGACTACGAGAACTCCTCGTACATGCCACTGCAAGCGTAGGCGGGACCACAAGAAGTTAAGTACCACACTTGAACTTATGCAATGGAGAGCCCTGAAATAATTAATAGCCGAGATAAAGGGATTCGATGAGTTGTTATCACTCATAACAAAGAAATTACTTCCCGAGAAGATATTACTTTGCACGAATCTACATGCATGAAGCAAAGTAAATCAAATGCACCCTTTGGGGCCCGAAAGTCTGAGGAAAGATACACGCATGTCGTAACGATTGCATCTGTATCGCCAATGCATATGCCAATTTGGATGTTTGTCAGGTGTGCAAAGAATCACGGTATAAGGTGAAGAGAGACAGTCAAGTGAAATAGATGGGGAGGCGTAGAGAAGAAAGAGACCTCCGGCTAAAGAATGTTGTGAAAGTATTTCCCTCACTGATTCCCGATTGAGGCGTATGTTTGCTAACAAAGCGCATGCCCAGATGATGCGTTGGCACAAAGAAGAGCGTAAGGATAGCGGTATGCTTAGACACACCACTGCGTGAGATAGCTCACGATGGAAGGAAAAGTCGATCGGACGTACCCAGAACCCGCTCAACTGAGGTGAGAAACATAAGGTTTTGGGTTAAGTACCGATGGGATGAATCCTTTTCAGGAGGATTGAGCAACAACGCCCATAGCACCTGGCTTTGTTACACACTATGTATGTATAACGATTCCTCCATGTGATTTGTGCATGAAGCGAAGAGAGTACATCATGATGTCGTGTTGTTGATCCAAAGGCCCCAAGCAGCACGGAAATGACTTATCGATGTCTACACGAAACCATTGGTTGAAGATCTTGTGGCAGCATTGTGGGAGGATGGTGCGGGTATGCAGGATGAAGTGCAAAAGGGAGTATTTCACTTACTACGTGCATTGTTATTTGTAACAATCAGCAGGCTTAGCCTGCTCATCGTGGCACAATCAGGCCCAAGCTATCAAAGGATGCTGAAGCTTAAAAATCAATGCTTAGATGGAAACGGATAGCATGTACCTAAAAAACTCTAAAGAAAGGTTTTGTACATGGGTCACCAAGTAGGTTTCTTCCTACTGAGTCACCCATGAGCGGAAAGAAATCTTGAGGAAATTTAGCAGAGGCAAGCTAGACCTTAACCAGTGCTGAAGGCCTACAACATAAATCTTTGGGCCCACATGTAGCTTGCTATAGTAAAGAATCAGAAGTAGTATTAGGAAAGAAGTCACGGAAGTAAACTGTCTTTTGTGCTGAATGAGGATGGTCATGCACCAATGTGGAAAAGAAGAAGTCAATATTTTGGGACTTGCCTTATTGGGAAGTCTTGGAGGTTCCTGACCTCACTTGACTTCATGCACATTCACGAAGAATGTTTGCTTGAACTTTGCTAAGGCTACATAGATATGTATGGCCAATCAAAAGATACAACTGCAAGCTCGGAAGGACCTTAAACTCTTGGAGGCGAGAGCAGACCTACATCAGGAAAAGAGAGAAAAGGACAACATTACACTACATCACTGCGAGCTACACTCTAAGCAAAGATGAGAAAAAAGCATGATGAGTAGTGCACAGATAGTGTGAAGGTCCCTTAGAGATACTCATCGAATGTAAGAGAGACTCATAAAAACACGAAAGAGAATCAAAATGCATTTCACATCTAGAAATCCATAGGCTTGTCTTGTATGTGAAGTGACCACAATTAGGTGCATCCCAGTGGCTACAAGAGGTATACTTCGAGTGGAGTCCCGAGTCTGGGGATCAATCCTCTGGTGTGTTCTTTTTTCAGCGATTTACGCGAGAAGGTCATCGACCCCCAGGATAAACTAAGTAAGCTGCCAGGATGACGTGGTACAAAGCTTGTGGATTTGTCTTGGATGATGATATTTTCCTCCTGCAGTTCTTTGATATTATGGTTAAATCTCCTTTGTTTCACCTTGTCAAAGAGATAGAGTATTCCTCGGCGCAGTGTATCTGCACAACATGTGTCCACTTCGAGGGAAGGTACATGAGTGTACTAAAGAAGTATGTTAAATGCTAACGTTCTCCAGTCCAAGGAAGGATGCATTCATGCAGGAGTTATGGGACAGAGAAGGAGGTGAGTTGAGTTTTGTGTGGATTACATTAATGATCTAAATCCAGATCAGGCGTCCCTATATCTACGCCATGAGGGAGGCTACGAGGGAAAAGGGACACTAAGAAGGAAGCAATTGCATGCAATGATCTTCTTACATTTAAGCAAGCACATTTCACGGTTTTGAAGCAATCAATTGCTGTTGTGGCCCGTATGTTGTTGAGCACCTTAGGAGTATTCTCTAGTGAATTCACTGGGAGAGTGCGAGTTGGATAACAACGAAGCACATATGGATTCTTTGCCAGTAGCTTGGTTACAAAACTATATCCTTTTCAAAGGAATTCGGGACAATGAGCGTGATTTACAACGATTATGCACTTCAGGACCTTCTAGTGAAATCTTCACGTGAAATTCAGAAGTGCTGAGATAAATGGTTACACATTTTACACGAGATCGAGGATAACAAGAGCACCAATCGAGCAGCGGTGTCGCATAGATCTTGAGAGACAACAAAGGCAAAGGTGGACACATATTTTGGTTTCATAGAAGAGATATGGGAGCTTGACTATGGACCTTTAAAGGTCCCTCTGTTCAGAAAGTACCCAATGAGTCAAAGCGACTTGGTAGCGTAAAGGTGGAAACCGTCAAATACGGCATGCACAACCGATTGACCTCATGCTGCAAGTCGGCTATGAAGCGCGAACCGGTGAATTCGATCACCACAAATGATGTAGAGACGAGTCTTCTATGTAATAGACATATCAAGCAAACCTAAGAAGCGAGAGAAGATAATAATAAGCCAAGCGACCACGTGGTTCTCGAGGCAAGCGAAGGATTTATCGAGAGGTTGAGGGCGATCATAGATGAGGAAAGAGTATGAGTCGATTCGGCCAGGCTCCCATCCTTTTGCGGTGGATGTTGTAGCATAAGCCTCACAGATGACAACCGCAGGCGTGGATGCATCGCTTATACAT
Organism: Rhipidocladum racemiflorum; assembly: GCA_036346355.1. NCBI lineage: Eukaryota > Viridiplantae > Streptophyta > Magnoliopsida > Poales > Poaceae > Rhipidocladum > Rhipidocladum racemiflorum. The sequence continues at coordinate 44,133,214 of CM070574.1, read as the reverse complement.
ACGTCACGATCATAATGAAGGAAGACTTGTAAAGACATAGTATGGTACTACTTAAAATGCTTAGTACTCTTTGTATCAAACTTATTTATTTGAACTTGTGTGATAATTTTTATACGTGTCTTATCTTGCTTATTTGAAATAAACCATATAAAGAAGATATATACAATAAAGAAATTAACCCTATGGAATAAACAATAAAGAAATAAAGAATATATAAAGGATAAACAATAAAGAAATAAACCTTATGGAATAAACAATAAAGAAATAAAGAATGTAAAGGATAAACAATAAAGAAATAAACCTTACGGAATAAACAATACAAAAGAAATAAACCTTATGGAATAAATAATAAAGAAATAAAGAATATAAAGGATAAACAATAAAAGAAATAAAGAATATAAAGGGATAAACGATAAAGAAATAAACCTTACGGAATAAACAATAAAGAAATAACAACTAATAAACAATAAAAGGAAATAAACAATAAGAGGAATAAACAGCATTGAAATAAAGAAAGTAAAAGAGGCAGTAAGAAATAAAGAGAAAGTAAAAGAGAGGCAGTGTAAAATAAAGAAAGTAAAAAAAAAAAAGAAAGGCGTGCTGCGGGCGAGAGTGGGGCTCGAGCAGGCGACCTAAGTGGTTGCCGCACATCAGCGCCTGCCCTTATTGCATGTGAGAGGAGGAGAGTTCTTATTAGCACTGACCATATGGCGCCAGCACAATCTTTTAAGTATTATGTTGATCGGTACTATTACAAGCGGTTCCAATTAATAACACGCTTGTATGAGAAGAAGGAGAAGACTTTACTAAGCCGGTTCCAATTAATAACCCCGGCTTGTAGAAAGGGTTTCTACATGCGATTGCGTTTATAGGCGAAAGCTTATAGAAAGATCACGTTTACAAGCGGTTAAATGTCTGAGCCGCTTGTAGAAAGTGGCATCCTTATATATATCGCTTACGTGCTCTCACTTGAGTCACACCTCAATTTTTCTAAGTCATGCATACCTGGTCACCCAGCAGTGCGTACCTGCTCTCGACTCCTCTGCGCACAGCATGCCAGCGGCGGCCCTCCGCCATGGCGCCAGCCGCCGCCTCCGCCACCAGCCCGAAGCGTCGCCCCTCGCCACCCCACCCGGAGGAAGCTAGGTATGGTACATGTGTACACCCGACTCCTCTACAGTTAAGCTTTCCCATAAGGTGTTAAGAAGCGAAATGCCCACACCAGCGTTTTCATGTATTTAGTATGTTCGCGATGGTATATGTATGTTGGTATGATAGTATATGTATGTTGGTATGTATGTGTATATATATATATTGGTTATGTATGTTATGTTGGTATGTATTTGGTATTTAGTATGTATGTTGGTATGTATTTGGTATTTGGTATGTATGTGTATATAATTGTATGACAATTGAAAAAATAAAGCTATCAAACAGTTCAAAGTGATATACCATATTAATGTAGAGCATACACCACTAGTCTTGGGCTGATTACGATTAAGAAGCGATCTACTCAATTTAACGAGACTAGTCCACCTCACTTGCACCACTAGTTCATTGGTGGGACTCGTTAGTTCGGTTCAAAATTGCTTCAATTATACTTGTTTATTGGATAAACATTGAATGAGTCAATTCGAATGAAATTGAATTTTCGCTAAGCTAAACTCAGCTCGTTAGCTCAATTCCAAAATAACTATAAATAAAATGATATTAAATTAAACTATGTTAATTTTAAAAATGGCCAGAAAAAATGTGAACTTGACTCCAAACTATATATATATGTTGTTATAGATGTTTTGAATTTAAGGTTACATTATATCAACATTTATAGATGGCACAACTAACACGTGGTGACCCTAATTTGACGAGGAAGAGCAGTTCTGTTAGACTCCATCGCGCGGAAACTATGAAGGTGATCCACTGCGTATTGTGTGGCGGTAACAGTTCGGCGAGCGTGGTTTTGCCGATTGACACAAGGTATGGTCGAAGAAAATAATTCCCGTAGGCATGTTAATTAATCGCAATTCATTATTAGAATACACTCGACATGTTATATATATGTTTGTTTATTTAGAAGCTGGTACATCGAGCAACCAATCCAAGAATCGGGGACCTAACAAGAAGCGTCCACAAAGCATGTGTTTACAGAAATGTATTGACAAGGATGGGAAGGCGATTGCCCCTCTTTGGCTGATTGGGCCGTTCAACAGCGCTGCGGTTACCACGTAAGGAGATCACGTCCCAATTAGCATCAAGAAATGGGCTGAAGTTCCTCAAGCTACCAAGGACCTCCTCTGGCAAGATATTACGGAAAATTTCACATTTCCTCAAGGGTTTGGAGACAAGGCCAAGAATTATACTTTGAAGAAGATGGCACTCTCATTTCGAGTCATGGAAGTCGGCTCTCGGCAAAAAATGCGTGCGAAGGAGAGAAAGAACGACTTCAACCAATTTCCCTAATCTGGCGATCAACTGGAAGCATTCGAGGAGTACAAGATGTCGGTGAAGGCCAGGTGCAAGTCAGGAAGAATAAGACCAATGCCTGAGATGAAGAAGTACCACCACCATCTAAACACCGGTGGTTACCTCAGAAATTTGGCTGAAATGGGACAAGAAAGAAGAAGAATTATTAGCCAAGGGCGTCACCGCAGTTCTTGCTTTGTGGGAAGAAGCGCTGCATGCAATTGGTTCATGGAGTCACGAGGGAGCCTTGCGGATGATGGAAGTTTGGTGATGCTACCAAATGTACAAGATGTTGGCTAGAGAATTGTACAAGCCGTCGGCGAGTCTCGGTCGAGCTCTTTTGTGGTAGAGCGAGGGAGAGCGATGAAGCTAACACATGCCCTCAAACCCACTGAGCACCGGAGGCCGGACCACGAGAGTTTAGCAAGAGCGCCATCGGAAATGCAGTTTCGTAGAAGGATAAACTTTACGTGCAGAGCATGAGGAAGAACCAAAACAAGAGAAGCAAATAAAATCGCCAATTGGAGCAGGAGCTTAGAGCAGCCAGGCTAGCATTGGAGACCTAGTGGCGCAACAAGTTGCGCAAAGTTCTTGCCAACAAGTGCGAGATAGCTCTCATTAACTTTCAGGATCGGTGAGTCCAATCAATCGGTAGGGCCGCGCGATCAGCCAGCCCCTCGGTGGCGGGAGCATTGCGCGTCAGCAGGGGGCCCCTCGAGGGGCGAACTTACAAGCCCATTATCCGTTGATGACATAAGGGTTTGGCCTTGATGTGAGCTACGTTGATGCGGCGCAACCTCTCTCCATCAAGGTGAAAACTTACGGCATGGCATTGCGGTGTCCATCGCGGGCGGACCTTCCATTTCAACACAATCACAGATGGGTTACTCGAAAGTCGTTGTGGAGGAGGTCTTTGGCGGTTGAAGAAGTACTACTCGATATTCTTTGGAAGCGGCAGCGTTACCAAGCTTGGGCAGGCCCTCACACAATATCATCCTCTGGCGAAAAAGGATGATCATATTTCCGAGATAGGCGTGGAGGCGTCATCTCCGGCAAGAGTTGAATCGCAATCGGAGCCGCCGGTGACGAATCTCGTCTCCTCCACAGCGTCAACCCGACTCCTCCTACACAACAACAACCGGCGCCTCCTCTGCAGCGACAACCGACACCTCCTCGACAACCGATGCCTCCTTCACAACAACAACCGAGCACCTCCTCTTGCAGCGACAAGCGAAGCACCTCCTCGACAACCGGCGCCTCCTTCGAGCGTCACCTCCTCCTGGCAGCCAGGACCACGCCTCCACCATCTCCTCAGGGAAGAAGCCCGAGGAGCCATACTACTCCACCTGCTCCCATGAAGGCACAGTCCAGTAGGTCAAAAAGGAGTAAAGGAACCTCCAAAGAGGGCATATGATCGGACCGGCGAGGAGAATTCATTTGTCATAACCAAAGAAGTGGCTGCACATTTCGCACCAAAGAAGTCGGTGACCCAAGCGTACAAATTGATCCAAAAGTGATGGAACACTTCTTGACCTGCACCGTGCAAAGCCACTCCTGTGCCGTCCAACTCTGAGCATTACAATAAGAAAGGCTACACGGAAGAGTAAACGGGGTCAAGCGGTGCCAAATAGAGATCAAGATCAGCTGCGGCAAGATCAGGAGAACCTTGAGAGATTTATGAAGGAGGCAGGACTCGGTTAAAGTAGGCTGCTTTGCTCTAGGATCGAATGTTCCCCCAATGGCGAGAAGTCAGGATGGCAATATAAGCTTGGCCAGGAGTTAATTGACCCAAATAAGATAAAGGACACCACTTGCCAAGATGCGACAATTTCATGAATGGTACATGATAGAGTCTGCTCAACAAAGAAAAATGTTCCCCTCAAGATTGAGACAAGAAGATTTCTATCGTGGGGACAACACCATATGGCTCGAATTCGAAGACATATACAATATCTACCATAGCGACTCTATGAGCGTGTCTCTCATGAGCTCTGTGGTGCTGTAAGTATCAAGCTCATAACTTTACCATTTTCTTCCTTGTACCATAGAAGTGCAACTCTAATAACTTATCCATTTCTCGTAGAATGGAGATACAACGATGTAGAAAAGCGAGAACATATTCAACGTGGGCTTCCTCGACCGGGAAATTGTCAATGAGATCGTCTTTCGATACAGCGCTAAGGCTCTTGAGGATTACGTTCTAGATGCATTCATGGGACAACACTACAAACCATACATATACGCCCTTCAACTTCATATGCGTATATTTACGTGTTCTCATAACGCATTAATAAACTTTTCTTTTCCAAGGCATTGATAATCTTTGCTAGCTAGTTATATATATGTCGCAATATATGACCAGGTATCACCGGATCCTTTTGGTCATCAAGCTTGATAGTAGCAAGATCATTGTTCAAGACTCAAAAAAGGGGGCCAGTGGAACAATATCGATATATCATTGATGTCCTAAACAGGTTTATAGCAAATATATATACAATTGTTTCCTTATTATATTGAAATACCTTGCTAATTCCAAGTCACGATAATTGCTATTCATAATAACAGCGTCACGCGAGGCATTCGCAAGAGTTTACGCAAGAAGCAACAAGGACATTTAGAATGAATTCATCTGTATCGAAATAAGCACTTTCGAGTATTAAAGCAGACATTGGAAACAACTTATGTGGCTATTATGTGTGCCACTACATGCAAAAATATTACCCGGCGATGTGCCCATAGCGACAACGAGGTGAGTGCACATATCAATTAATACTTACACTTTAATTACATGCTCGAGAGATTTATTAATTTCGTTCTTTGTCATTAACATCGATGTGCAAGATGTGATCCGCCACTTGCCAAGGTTGAAGCACTCAATAGCAACTCATTGGCTTTATTGTCGGCGAGATTGTATCCTACGGCGAGTTCCACACACCAGGGTTGGAGAGATTGTCCTTCTATAAGGACAGGTGAAGCGACATCAACTTGTCGACCAAGGCGTAAACAATGATACGCAAGAATTAAATCAGCCTCGAGATTCACCCTTTTATTCTTTCAAACTTGTAAAAGTTGCTTATGTGTAAATCAAACTTGTAAAAGTGCTCATTATTTCATGTGTCCATCAAACTGTCCATCTTTTAGTCTATTAAGTTAGATTGTGGGATGTCGAGGCAGGAGTCCCGCAAGAGGGCCCTACAGGCCATTGGGCCTAGCAGGCGGAATAAGCCCAAAGCCCGAAGCACCACAGCGGGCCCGGAGGAGACCTTCGACTTGCTCCCCAAGACAACTCCACGATCCTTCAAGGAAGCTTAGCGCCCCACCCCAACAACGGCCGGGAACAAAGCATGCGGCTGACACCGCGAGCACTGCGGATCTTTGGAACGACAAGGCGGCGGCGTGGAGTCGGAGAAAGCATAACCACCTCTCCGGGGCGTAGAGCGTGAAGGCGGATAAGGACAAGAGACATGTCGTCCAAGCCACCATGTTCAGGGCCCGGTGGCGCCCATCTATCATGTATTCTTCCCCCAGTATATAAGGGGAGGAGGGAGAAACAAGAAAGAGAGAACACACAATATATCCAAGAACACAGGACTAGGGTATTATCTCCTCAGAGAGCCGAACACTGTCTAAAACAGTGCCCCGCATCTGTGTTACCATCAAGCTCGAGATCCCGCACAAATCCTAGAATCACAAATCTTATTGCCGCGAAGCGGATCGTCGGCGGTTAGCGCGCCCAGGTAGAGGCTTGTGTCAAGATCTTCGTCGAGCTTGATGGCTGCGACAGCGAAGTCTCCACAGTCTTCTTCTGGGCCAGGTCTTCCGTTTGGAAGCTTTGACCTTCATCTCAACGACCTCGGAAGCCTCTCTCTCTCTAAGGAACCGCTACGGTAGCGGTGAGGTTTCCGGCGATCCATAAATCACGACTTCGCGCCCGATCGGAAGGTCCCCTTGTCGTACCCTAAAGTGCCGAGTGGGGATCCGAAGCCAGTTCGGCCGCGAGTCGAGCTCGAGGGCGCCGAGAGCACGAAGGGTGGGAGTTCTCACCGCCAAGCCACTCGGCACCCCGGCGCCTAGGTTTATCTTCTTGACTCACCCACCTCGTGGCCGAGTCGGAAGAAAGCCTAGAAGAGGCTTTGGAATTTCCGTGAAGTCTGTGTAATCGAAGGCTCGCAGGCAGGTCGCGGCGGCAGCTTTCCGACACCTCGATCATGCCGATCTGGAAGGAGGCCAGTAGTGAGCTTTGGCAGGCGCCTCTCGGGACGCGCTCGGGCTGTCAATGAAGACGATTCTGCAAGCCAAGATGGGGACCAGGCTGTTTCGTACCCACGAGAATATCGTCGCCTCCAAGACACTCCTGGATACCACGGCCCTATGTTGAGGCGGATGATCGATTGCCCGATCATGGCCCAAGTAAAGGCCATGGTGGCGGCAAGCGGTATCGGCATGCCCAAACCAACCCAGCCGGCGAAGAGGCACATCCGCGTGGTCGGCGAGGACCAGGCGGCCAATGGCCGGTCAGTCGGAAGCCCGCCAGACACATCATGTTCTACCCGCGGAGGCGACTTGCGACCACGGCATCGGCGCGACCTCGCTCGAACCTCGGCGCCCGGCGCGCGCGATCGAAAGGAGGAACAACGCCGTCAAGCCAGCGAATATGAGCGCTCACGGCATCCTTCCGCGAGGCCGCGCAATCAGCGCGATCCCCTCGCGTCGATCACCTCCGGAAGTGTCGCGAGGTCATCGAAGGAGTTCGTGCGTTTACCCCTCACCTACGCCAGTGGTTTGGCACGATGGATTTAATCCTAAAGGCATCACTAGGATTCGGCGGTGAGAGGACCGGAGGCTTAGCTACAAGTATACGCTCTGGCGGTCGAAGGGCGTAGAGATCGAAAGTAATGGCAAACTACTTGCAGGTTACCCTCTGCGCCCCAGCCCAAGCATGGCTCACGGACTTCCAGCCGAACTCTATAGATTCACAGGAGATCTGTGTGAGCGATTCATCTCAAATTTCCAAGGCACTTACGAGTGCCCGAGGCACCCCTTGGGACCTATACCGGCTACACCAAAGGAGGAGCGAATCCCTCACGGGAGTTAGTCAGCGCTTCATGAGCAGGAAAAGCACCGTTCGGGCGTCACGATCACGATTGTGATAGCTGCCTTCCAGAAAGGAGTCGGCGACCCGACCTCATCAAGAAGATGTCCGGAAGCCACCCACGTCGGTCAGGGGCTGTTAGCCCTAGCGGACCAGTTACGCTTCGGCCTCCGAGGCTCTGGCGGAGCAGCGTGATGAGGAAGGATCGATCTGAACCCCTCGGCGGAAAGAAAAGAAAGCGCCAAGAGGCGAAGAGCTGAGTGGCGATCACTACACCAACTCATCCTCGCGCTCTCAAGAGGATGGATATGATAAGGTTATGAACTCACTCTTGCCCTTTCCATCAGAAGGAGGCATGCCGCCAGGCGCTTCACCCTAAAGAGGTTACTTGCGCGAGAGCAAGAAGCGGTGGACAAGGTCAGAGTGGTCACGCCCGGCCGATCAAACCGCCTCTCCACTGGTGAGGAAGACTATCGAGAAGTCAACCTCGAGCTTAACTACATATTCGGGGTTCGGCGCATATGAGTCAAGCGGAAGCAAAACTCACCGCTTTCGGGACATACATGCGATGAAGCGGAGACCCCGATATGTCCGCCTGGTCAGAAGTCGCAATAACTTATGACCGCCTTACGGATCACCCGAGATCGTGTCCCATTCCCCGGCGGAATCTGCATTGGTCTTGGCGCCGGTTGTCCCACGGCATCAAGCTCAAAAGGGTGTTGATTGGCCAGTGGGAGTGGAGCTCAACGTCCTCTTCGTGAAGACACTTTCGATGATATGGGGATCCCAGCGATGCGACCTCAAGCGGGTCGTCGCCTTTTCATGGGTGATACCGGGGCGTCGGCGATACCACTTGGACAAATCACTCTACCGATCCACGTTGGCGCAAGGGACAACTACGGATGAGCCTTAGCCGAGGTGGCGGACTTCACGGCGTATCACGCCATCTTGGGGAGACCGGTAGCCAAGTTCATGGCGGTGCCCACTCAGCGTGTCGATGCTTTGAAAATCACAGGGTCAGTGGTATTATCACACTCTGTGGCGATGTTAAGCGAGTCTTTCTCTTGCGGCGAGGAGAGGCTGCGAAATGGCCAGGAGTCTCTGGAAGCGGCCCGGAGTCGAGGAAAGGATTCGTCAAGAGGCGGATTTCGACAAGCCGGAAGGCGATATCCCTACCCATGGCCGCGAGAACTCAGGATCGGCCCAGGAAGGCACCAAAGGATTCTCCTCGACCCGTCCGATCCGGCGCGAGCCGTCTCGTCGGGACAAGGCTCGGGGATGAATAGGAAAACTGCAGCTCGTCACCTTTCTGCGGAGCAAACCAAGGCGTCTTTGCACGGAAGCCGTCCAACTGCCGGGGTCCCCAGGAGGTGATCGAGCACTCATGAATGTAAACCAATCCGCCAGGCCCGTCAAGCAAAGGATTCTGACCAGTTCGCTCAAGATCGTCGAGAAGCCATCGAAGAGGAGATCACAAAGTGCTAGCGCGAGCTCATCAAAAAGTGTATCATCCCGGTTGGCCGAACCACTGTGCTAAATCCGAGAAGAAGAATAAAAGGCTGGCGCATGTGTGTTGATTACACCGACCTCAACAAGGCTTGTCAGAAAGATCCCTTTGGTCTCCCTCGTATTGATCGGGTGGTAGACTCCCTTCTTGGGATCTCGGCTACTCTCGGACTACGGGCGCCTATTCGAGGCTATCATCAAATTCGGCCGAGAGGAAGAGCTGAGAAGACTTAGTTTATCACTCCATTCGGAGCATATTGCTATATCACCATGCCGTTCGGGCTCCAAGAATCTGGCGCAGCGTACCCGGTAGCCGTCTGTGATGTTTTTCACCATCGGCTCGAGGCGCAATGTGGAAGCTTATGTGGATGATGTGGTAGTTAAAGCGCCAGACACAAGATAGCCTTATCTCCGAGCTGGCCGAGGCGTTAAGTAAGTCTAAGGCGTTCCGGATGAGAGGCTAAACCAGAAATGTGTTTTCGGAGTTTCTTAGAAACTACTCGGGTTCATCGTCCCCCATCGTGGGATCGAGCCGAACCGGAGAAAATTGGAGCCATCATGAAAATGGCCCGCCTACCCGGTAAAAGGAGGTCCAAAAGCTCACCGGATGCATGGTAGCGCTTGGCGGAGTTTATCTCACGGTTGGGAGTCAGGGAATGCCTTTCTTCAAGCTCCTTAAGAAGCAAGATCGCTTTGATTGGGCTGGCCAGAGGCACAGCGAGGCCTTGAAGAACTCAAGGTGTTTCTCTCCACTCCCAGTCTTAGTCTCGCCGGCGCCGGAGTGAACCTCTTACGCTCTACATAGCGGCAACATCTCATGTAGTAAGTGCAGTGATAGTTGTGGAGCGGGAGGAATCTGAGCACCTCTACGGCGTGCAACGCCCGATTTATTTTGTCGGTAATCTTGGCGAATCAAGATAAGATATCCTCAAATCCGAGGAAGGCTGTATGCGCCATTTTGATCACAAATCACGGAAAGTGAAGCATTATTTCAAGGACATTCGATTTGATAGTCACTTCTTTCCCGTGGGAGAGGTCCTCCGTGTCGGGAAGCTCTTGGAAGAATTTCAAAGTGGGCGTGAGCTTGGAGCTTTCGACATCTCGTTCAAGCCGCGCCTGCCGTCAAGTCGAGGCCTTGGGCGACTTCACGGCCGAGTGGGCCGAATCCCGGACTCCACACTTGCGGAAGAAGAGCCGAGAATATTGGGTTATGCACTTGACGGATCTCTCATGCTTGGGGAGGCGGCGGGAATCCTCCTTATCTACGCCTAAGGCGGCAGGTTGAAAGTATGTCCTTGGATTCACTTCCGGCCTCCAAACAATGCCATGAATCTGAGGCCCTCATCCATGGGCTTTGTATCGCCACATCACTCGGAATCAGCCAATTTGGCGATTCGAGGCGACTCGATTGGTGGTGAATCAAGTCTGAAGACTGGTCGTGCGTGGATCGAACATGGCGGCATCTTTGCCAGCAAGTCAGAAATTGGAAGGCAAGTTTGTGATGCAGGCTGGTTCATGTCCTCGTCGCAATAATGAGGCGTGACGAGTGGCTAAGATGGGAGCCACTCGGGCGGATGTCCGGGTGATATCTTCGTGCAGGATCTTCCACGAGCCAGCCGTTACAAAGCGGCAAAAGCCAAGCGAGGGTCACAGGAACCGGAGTCTGCTCATCGATCAGTGGACTACCGTACCTTGATTACCTCCTGAAGGACAAACTCCGGAAGCCACCACTTTGGCGGAGCGCGTCTCCCGAGCAAGCCAAATCCTCGTGGTGGTGGGCGGCGAGCTCTTAGAAAAAGTGCCTCGGGTGTCCTCGGGCGGTGCATTTGGGACAAGCGGGAAGAGAGCTGCTCCAAGAAATCCATTCGAGGATGTGTGGCCATCACGCGGCATCAAAGCGCCTTGGTTGGGAAAGCCTACAAGCGGGGGTTTCTTACGGCCAGCGGCGATAACGGATGACAAGGAGATAGTTCGAACCTGCGAGGGCTGCCAATTCTATGCAAAGGCAGACACACTTGCAAGCCGCAGGAGCTCTGAGACTATACCCATTTCTTGGCCTTTCGCGATGCTGGGGCTCGACTTAGTGGGCCCGCTCAAGAAGGCTCAAGGCGGTTTCGCTTACCTCTTACGTGGCCATCGACAAGTTCACCAAGTGGATCGAAGCCAAGCCGGTCGTCACTATCAACTGCGATCAAGGCCAAGGGAGTTCTTCCAGGATATTGTGGTCGGTCGAGTGCCCAACCGGATCATCACGGACAACGGCACCCAATTCGAGAGTGAAGAATTCCAAGAATGGTGCGGCGTCGGGATCAAGATCTGCCCGCCTCGGTGGCTCACCCACGAAGCAATGGGCGGAGTTGAAGCGAGCTAGCAGTCTGGTCCTCCAAGGCCTCAAGGCCGGGATTTTCGACCGCCTCAAACCATCTGTTGCTCGATGGGTGAAGGAGCTCACAAAGTCGGTACTCTGGGGACTCAGAACCACTCCCGGTAGGCGTGGCCAAACCCCTTTTTCTGGTCTATGGTGCGGGGCGATTCTGTAGCCAAGTGGGATTCGAATCCCGAGGGTTGAATTACATGGCCGAGTCAGGGAAGCCAGAATGGTGGAGCTTGATCCAACTCGAGGAGGCTCGGGCGTTGCGCCCTCCGATCGGCTAAGTACCTCCGGGGACTTGGCGCTACCACTCTAGCGTCGAGTAGTAGAACCTTTTGAAGGAGATCTGGTCTGAGGAGGAACCAGCGAGCACAAGCTCTCTCCAATGTGGGAAGGTCCGTACATTGTCACAGAAGACAACCGGCCAGTGCTTATCGACTCAGGCGAGAAGGCAGCGGAGTCTGGCGAATACTTGGAGCAGCAGAACAACTCCGTCGCTTCTACGCATGAGTTATGTATCCCACTCTCACACATTAAATAAAATGGTGGTCAGTCTTATTTTACGAAGTTACGTGTAATGCTAGCCCGAGTGGTCATTACCCCCGGTGTGGTGCCTAACCCTGGTCGTGCCAATATAGAGTGCCGCGGAAATAACAAGCGCGATGAGCACAAAGCCTCGGCGGTTTACACGGCCAGCGCTGGCAAGCGGGTACAAAGCACTAACCACTCGGGGACTGCAATTACGCAGCACACTGAATCTAGCAAGGGATTCTTTGATGGCAATTTCTAACCGTCAAAAGCTCGAGCCCAGCGCCTCGTTCTTGCAACCTTTGGAGCAATGACTAGAATAAGTTGATCGGCGGAACCACTAAACTTCGGATTAAACATGCTGGCCCGTATTGGATAAAATTTCGCATTTCATTCCATAATGTTAATAATTTACATTACTGACTTTCTTTTTTTCTTTTTCTCGCGCTAAAAAAAAAAAAAACTCTGGTCTTTCTTCTTTGTGCTGCTCTTTAGGAGTGTTCACTGGTGCTCTTTGGTCTTTGAGTCTTTGATGTCTTCTTAGTCTTGCATTTCTTTGGGAGGCCGGGGCGAGATCGTTGAGTTAGGCAGCGACCCACGCGACCCAAAGCCGCCCGAGAATCTCATCGTCAACCACCCACAAGGGGGTATAAGGCGGATGAGGGCCACGGCGGCAAGGTCGTCGCGGCGATCGCGACCAACCATCTCGAGGATGATCTCCGCCACCTGCGTGGAGCCCGGTGCGGCCTCGGCAAGGTAGCTCTGGCTGGCGGTGTCCTCGCCGCTCCTTCCTCCTCCTCGCCTCGATTGTGGCAAAGTCGAGGTCTTCCCAAGACTCGCCTCCTCCCAATTGTGCAACATCCCGAAGAATCATTGGCGAAACAATGCAGCGTAAGGGACCAGGCGAACTTCCTCATGATAGACATGAAGGAATGCAGGAAGAGAAGAAGGGGGCGAGACAAAGGGAGCGGGCGATCGCTCATCAGCGGTGGCGCCCTATTTATAAGCCACCCCAGCCCGGAAATCGAAGCGTCTCCAAAGGCAATCAAATCGCCGCCTACGCAATCAGCAGCGCGAAAAACAAAGCGGCGATCACGAATCACGAAGAAGATCGACCACGTTGAACAAAATCAAGGAGAATTTCACCGGACACGTGTCGTAAATGCGCGATTCAAGCTCATTCGGCCTTCCCGCTTAATTATACCAAATTAAGCGAAAAGGCCGAAGTGGAGAGCTAGCAAGCGATGCAAGCACAGGGGCTAAACCACTCGGCCAGGTGGCCTGGCGCAAGTCCCGGCGCTCGAGAGTGCCGCATGACCTCTCGGAAAAGCGTGTCTGGGGCAAGAAAGCCACGGGCCAAGGCCACTGGCGTTTGGGAGCCATCTGGCTGAAACTCACCGGAGAAAGCGCAACGGGATCCAAAGGCTGCGGGCATATATTCTAACAACTCGGCCCGAGAGAAGAAAGTGGAAGAGGTCGAAGACCACTCGGCGGAAGACAATACGGGCAAATCATATTGAAGTAAGAAGACACAATATTTCAAACAAGGAGGGCGAGCACTCGGCATCGAGGCCCACATCGAAGTCGAGAATTCTAGATTCTCCAACAAGGCTGCGATGCACGGACACCTCTTCGAGGAAGCGCGTTGGCCTTGTCTTCGTCCACGAGCAAAACCTTCTTTCCACGGCTTAGAGTCAACTCTCGGATAATGAGACTTGACCACCGCCAATGCCTGGTTCGCACTCATTGCTGCGGACTCTTTGGCGTAAGCTCTGATCTGTCGGCTCCTCCCAGAGAAGTGGAAACAGCATCGTCCCCCTGGCGGCGTGACTCCTTCAATGCGCGAAGGTGCGGGGCGGCTCGCGACGGCAGCAGATTCGATCCGCCCTGTTCGGCGGCGGCCATCTTCTCCTTGCACTCTGCAACAAAGTCAAGCGGCCATCAAGAGCACACCGGCGCCAAGTATGTCCAACCCAAGTCAAATAAATTTACCCTTGACTCAGCCGCATCTTTTCAAGGCGACTCGAGCTTGAGGCGAGTTCTCTGAAGCCTCGGTCGGGCTCTCGGCTCGGCAGCAGTCAGTCGCTCTCTGAAACACGAGTGTCACCATCCTCTCCAACCATCCAAAGACATCCAAAGCGAATCCGAGGAGAATCTCACCTTCGAGCATATGCTCAAGCCGTCTTCTCCTCCGGATCCTCATACACTCGCCACAGAAGCCCGTGGACTTCTTTCCACTGTCCGCTGATCTCGTTGAGTTTGTCCTGGCACAATGCTTACGCTCCTTGAGCTTGGGAGCACCTTACGGAAAAACCGCGATCTTTGCTCAGCGCTCCCCATGTCCTAGGTAACAGGCGGAATCTCGAGGAGAAGTCGGCCCGAGGCAGATGGAAGACAAGAAGCTCACCCTGCAGCGAAGCGTGCTACACGGCGGTGAGCTCATAAAGCTCCGTCTGAGCCGCTCTCTCCATCTCGTCGTCCTCTTCCATCCCTTTCGATCCGGAACCCCCTTCCCACCATACGGTCCAATTCGGAGGCTTGGCCCGAAGGCCAAGCGGCGGTGGCTCTCGAGGCACTTCCTCCACTCCGGGAGGCAGTGCCGGGTCGATCTCTTCGGCCAGACGGACCACCGGATGGATTCGGCCAGATTGAGCACCAGGCGCCCGGTAAGCGAAAGCCAGCGGATCGAGCTGCGGCGGTGACCTAGCCTCACTTTGAGGCTCCTTTTCAGGAGACCCCTCCACGAGACATCCATAGCGAAGTCTGAATCGGCAAAAGGAAGACACCTCGGCCTGAGGCGGTAACAAAAGACAAGGATCGCCCAAAAGAATACCTTTTGGATTTCTTGAATTTCATCCCAGGTCTCATCCGAGACCCAGCACCACTCGGAGGGAAGTTAGCGCCTGCAGTCGGGGCTACCCCTGGGACAGAAGGCTGAGGCCCCGCGCTTTGCGATCTGGGTGCACCGGATGTCGAAGGCGGTGGCGAAAGGCCGGCGACCTCCTCCGCGACTCCGGCGCCTTCGTCGGCCGATGTGTCGACCACTCGCCGCTGAGCGTGTTTCAGCCGAGAGAGGCCGACAACCGGAGCGTTAGAAATGAAGGACGCGCGTTCCTGAAAAAAGGAACGATCGCACCCTGTTTGAATCACACATCTGTCAAAGAAATCATGGAACAGCCTTTTGAGAGAATAGTGCACTCACAGGAGGGGGAGGCCTTGCCGTCGAAAACTTATGAGGGCAGCCCCTGTTGGTGATTATTGTGCTAGGCACGAAGAAATCAACTACCGTCTTTGCCGCCGACTCCATCGACAGGGCCACGTCCGACTCGCGTGGGGTCGAGGCCGTTGTATTGGAACCCCAAATGGACTCTCTCCTTCAAGGGCTGCACTCGGCGCTTCACAAAACTGATCGCGATCCGGGACGTCGACCCTCGGTTCTTGGATCGTCAATCAATGCCGAGCTCGGGGATTTGCGCCAAACCTCCTCCGTCAGGCGTCGCTCGGCATCGGGAAGCTTTAGGAACACGGCCGGCAAAGGGGCGAGGAAGGATCAACATTGGCACAATAGAACCACTCCCACCTCCAACCTTTGAGGAGGTTTTGAGAGGAATGACAAAATCTGCTTCTTGAGCCCTCCATGGTGGAGTCAGGCGCCCCCAGCAGCGTTAGGAGCGGCCCGGTCGGATGAGGCTTCAGCCGGAAGAAGAGGCGGAACAAATCCAAATGAGGGCGTATCCCAAGATCGCCTGCATGACTAGACGAAGATGGCAATGTGAAGAATCGAGTTGGGGTTCAAATTGATCAACTCAATTTCGTAGAAGTGGAGGAGCCCCGGAAGAAGGCGCTCCCGGGAATGCTAAATCCCCGGAAGAAGGACTCAAACACCACAATCTCATTCTCGAGAGGTGTGGGGTAAGGAGTCACCTGCGGCGGGGCGGGCGGAGATCAACTCCGGCGGAGGGAGGGGACGCCGTGGCGACCATCCTCAAGCGGGGCGTCGTCGTGATGGAAGTCTCCCACCACTTGCCGCCGCAGTCGGTGCTACCCTCGATGGCGAGGAAGAAGACATTGCGAAGAAGAAGACAGTGGGAAGAACCGCCGCAAGCCAAGGCGCGAAACCGAAACCCTAAATCGCCAAAGGAGGTTTGAAGGTTTCGCGGTAGTAGTGGTGAGGAAGGTGCAAGGAGGCGTTGCTCGGCGAGGTCCCTTCGACTTATAAGAAATGGGCCCCAATTTCCACCTTACGGTGGGAAGAAGCGAGAGCCCTCTGTTCAGTCTGGGCCAGATCCGAGGCCGCCCCATGGCGGGCCAATAGGCTGCGTCGCGCCAAAAGCGCGACCAGTGTCAAATCTGGTCCAAAGTTTGGGATAAAGTCGCCCCACGACGGGCCTGAGCGCCCGGCCGCCACGGAAGCTTGGGGCTGGGCACTTTCCGAACATCCTCCGACGGCACACCCCATAATTTGGGGTCAATTGCTGGTCATTTGTCTCACAATGTCACGATTGGGTGTCGCGGGAGGATCTACAACCAACACGGTCTTGAGAATCGCCCCATGAGGGTCTAAAGCGGTCTTGCCGTAAGCGAACCGCAGGCATTACTATGTATGACCAAGGTATGCCCCATGAGGTCAGTAGGCGACAAGCCGGTTGTCGCGCCAAATCGTAAGCAGTAGCGCTGGTACCGCCGACCAGAGCCAAAAGACCAAGGTATGCCCCATGAGGGTCGGTAGGCGACAAGCCGGTTGTCGCGCCACCGTAAATGCGGGCCTTGGTACAATGACCCGAGCCAAAGACCAAGGTATGCCCCATGAGGTCGGTAGAAGCGACAAGCCGGTTCAGCGCCGTCAAAATGGTAGCGGTACCGCCGACCCACAAACCAAAAGACCAAGGTATGCCCCATGAGGTCGGTAGAAGCGACAAGCCGGTTGCCGCGCCGTAAGCGAGGCGCGGTACCACTCGACCCACGAGCCAAAAGACCAAGGTATGCCCCATGAGGGCCGGTAGAAGCGACAAGCCGGTTGCAGCGCCGCAAATAGCGGGCGCGGGTACCACTCGACCCACGAGCCAAAAGACCAAGGTATGCCCCATGAGGGTCGGAGCGACAAAGCGGTTGCCAGTGCTATGTGAGCGCGGGTACCACTCGACCCACGAGCCAAAAAAGATCAAGGTATGCCCCATGAGGTCGGTAGAAGCGACAAGCCGATTCTGCAGTGCAAATAAGCGCGCGGTACTACTCGGACACGAGCTAACCAACCACGCAGCGGCTTCATACTACAAGTTCTTTATGATCTCTCTCCCGCATAATCCTCATGACAGGGCAAGGGGCGGAAAGTCGATCCTAAAGCACTTGGGGGCTCTTTGTGGGATGTCGAGAGGCAGGAGTCCCGCAAGAGAGGCCTACACCAGCCCAGGCCTGGCAGCGGAATAAGCCCAAAGCCCGAAGCACCACAGCGGGCCCGGAGGAGACCGACTTGCTCCCCAAGACAACTCGATCCTTCAAGGAAGCTTGCGCCCCACCCCAACAACCGGCCAGGAACAAAGCATGCGGCGACACGCGAGCACTGCGGATCTTGGAACGACAAGGCGGCGGCGTGGAGTCGGAGAAAGCATAACCACCTCTCCGGGGCGTAGGCGTGAAGGCGGATAAGGACAAGGGACATGTCGTCCGAGGCCACCATGTTCGAGGGCCGGTGGCGCCCATCTATCATGTATTCTTCCCCGATATATAAGGAGGAGGGAGAAACAAGAAAGAGAGAACACACAATATATCCAAGAACACAGGACTAGGGTATTATCTCCTCAGAGAGGCAGAACCTGTCTAAAACAGTGCCCCGCATCCTGTGTTACCATCAAGCTCAGATCCCGCACAAATCCCCTAGAATCACAAATCTTATTGCTGGCGAAACAGATCGTCGACATTCGTACTTTTCTGTAAATGATCTGTGATTATTTCAATGAGTACACATGAGTAATATATATTTAATTGTATACAAAAACCAAATATTTCTATGTATTTTTAATGTCAAAATCCATACATATTGATACCCTACTCAAAAACATATTATATATTGAATATATAATATACAATGCCTCTCCACAAGCGGTTATTATCTCCAACCGCTTGTGGAGAAGCTACCTCCACAGCGGTTTATGTCTGAACGCTTGTGGAAGGAAATCTTCACAAGCGGTTTATAACACAAACCGCTTGTGAAGATCTCCCACGTGGCGGTCCCAGAGCCTTCTGGGCGCCTTCGAACCGCTTGTGGTGTCTCACCACTGGCGGTTATCTAACGCTTGTGATACCCGAAGGTATCACTCCCGATTAACTTACCAGCGGTTCTAAAACCGGGCTTCGAAAAGCGATTCTGAACCGCTTGTGATGACTTGATTCTGTAGTAGTGGGTAGTCACGTCACTAAAAACTATACACAAATCCAATCTTGTGATGTGCTCTGATTTTACTAGTTAGGTGATAGGTTCCAAACGGTATGGACATCAATTGAAAGAGTTGAAGGACCACATATAGATTTTTTCTTCCAAAAGCAATGCAAAGAAAAGCATCAACCCCAGTAGTGTAAAATTTGTTACTTACATTGAATAAAAACGAGTTCAGACTGTTGTTTCTACCATTCCCTCCGTTCTTTTTTACTTCATGCCATCGAATCCATGTCGTCAAACTTTCCATCAATAGATTTAAAACTATCTAGGTTTGCTATTTGAAATTTGTACCATTTGGTTTGTTGTTAAAAATACTTCTATAATATTGCAATTTTATTAGTACATCTTAATGTAAAATTATGAAAATGAACAATCAAAGTTGCATCTCGAAGATGATGAAAAGTAAAAACAATAACGTAAGTTAAAAAAGCTCCGTTTCACAATATTTTTTATGGCCTTAGAAAATCCCCATTTCAAAATATTGCTACATTGAGAAAATCAAAAGTATAGTTATTGTGATATTTTTAATATCTACTCCTATTCAAATGCTTTAGAAAAATGCTACGTGGTTATAGTATATATTATTTAATGGATCGTGTATGTGATTATTTCTGATTAAACTTTTATTAGATTCAGTTCTTCTTACCTATGCATGTGGTAGGACGTGGGTACGTACTTGACACGAGGGAGTAACAGGCGGTGGCTTTTGACCATTCTTGTTGTGAACAATCGGGTGTTGAAGCTGTGAGAGAGAATTGATCAACGACAAATCTGTATTGATCTTTGAGTGTATAATTTATACAACAATGACACAACAGCTAAGCGGCGCCAAGCGCGTGCGATTCTTGACTGCAGCGCATGGCGCGCATGCCGCGTGAGCCGTTAGAGCTATACCCGGTCATGGCTGTTGGAGTCTGTTGGAGATCTTGCATTGTTCAACACCCCCCCTCAATCTCGACTCTGGCGGAGCGACGGAGAGATTGTCCCTGAAATCAAGGAACAATGGCGGCGGCAATCCTTTGGTAAAGATGTCGGCCGATTGGCGTCCGCAGCACATGATGAGCAGCGTAGCTGCCGGCGCCACTTTCTCCAGGCGAAATGGATGTCCAGCTCGATGTGTTTGGTGCGCCGATGATGAGCAGGGTTGTGGGACATGTACACTTGCAGAGGCGTTGTCACTGAGAAAACCACGGTGGCCTTGGGAAGGTTGAGCGGAGCTCGGCGAGAAGATGGCGAAGCCATGAACACTCGGCGACAGCATTGGCTACCGCTCGGTACTCTGCCTCTGCGCTTGACCGGGACACCGTAGTTTGTCGCTTGGAGGACCACGCGACAGGTGAGTCACCGAGAAGACGCGATGCCGGACGTAGAAACGGCGAGTGTCTGGGCAGCCGACCCGGTCGGCGTCGGAATAAGCGATGGCAGGTATTTGTTCGCGATCGGAGCAAGCTGAATGCCGAGGTCGATGGTGCCCTTGGCGTCTGTAAGATCCTCTTGAGCATCGTTTGGTGAACATCGCGAGGAGCATGCATGTGAAGACAGATTTGTTGCACGGCATACAGCGATGTCGGGCGCGTGAGTGTCGAGTCTTGGAAGCGCTCCGGCGAGGCTGCGGTAAGCGAGGAGCATCGGTGACGAGGCGCCATCGTTGGCGGGCCGGTTTGGACTTGGTGTCGGCGGTGTGGCGGCGACCTTGCGGATTCGTCATCGGTAGCGTTGGAGGAGCTCGGGCGTGCCGCTGGTTGAGGAAGAAGCCGTTGCGGTCGCGATGAACTTCCGTCGAGGAAATACCGTAGTAGCCCCAAGTCATAACGGTGAATGAGTGGCGAAGGCTGCGTGGCGATCTTGTTGGAGGCGGCGAAGTCGAGGCGGACAATATCATGTCGTCGGCGTAGAGAAGAAGATAAGCGGCGTTGCACCCGTTGTTGAGGACGAAAAGTGATGTGTCCGCCTTGGATTGAAACGAAGCCGAGCGCCATGGCGTGTTTGGTGAAGTGCTCGAACCAAGCTCATGGTGCTTGGCGAAGGCCGTCGAGTGACGAGCGAGCGAAGCGGCCAGCGTCCGGCTGCGTAAAGTCGGCAGCTTGATCGGTTGTTGGCGATAGACTTGCTCGCGGAGATGGCCATGAAGGAGCAGCGTTGGAGGCGTCAAAGGCGATGGCGGGCCATCCGTGGGTGGCGATGAGAGTAAGAATGGTTCGGATTATCGCGAGCTTGACGACGGGAGAGAAAGTCTCACTGAAGTCGAGGCCGGGCCGTTGAGTGAAGCCGCGCACTACCCATCGAGCTTTATAGCGTTCCCGCGAGCCATCTGGGTGGACCTTGTGCTTGACCCCCCATTTGCCGGTGATAATGCGCCCGGCGGTCGTGGAGCGAGGTCCACGTCTTGTTCTCTGCGATGCCACGAAACTCATGTTGCATCGCGACGAGCGATTGTTGTCGCGGAGTGCTTGGCGGGACGGGCGTCGACCGCAGGTGAGATCGTAGCACTAAGCGGGGACAAGCGATGGCCATTGCATAGTCGGCGTACTTAGGATGTATAGAGATGTTGGCGCCCGGCTTTGGGCGTGTGGTCATCGGATCTTTGGTGCACATGCGGTGCGGCCAGAGGTGGAGTGCGGCGAGCGATGGAAGCGGCGTGTCTGGTGGTGCGGCGAGCATATCTGTGTCGCTGGTGAGAGTCATGGGGAGCCGGCGTGGTTAGCGGGGCCCGGCAAAGGCTGAGTGCGCGGCAGGTGTGAAGCAGACCGGCCCAGTACACCACGAGGCGGAGCTTCGCATGCTTGGGGTGTGGCGGCGAGTCGTCCTCCATGGCCGGGTTGGCCTCGGTCATCGGTGTTGGCGATGGTCGGCAGGTTCATCCCTGAATGGGAATGGCGCTCGTCGAAGACCACATGTCGAGAAGGTGATGGCCTTGGCGGAGGAGAGATCGTAACAACGATAAGCTGCGATGATCCGTCGGGTGCAGATGAACACGCATAAGCCGTAAGCGGGCGCTTAGTTTGTCTTGGTGTGGCGGTGGTGTTGGGGTAGCGGCGGCAACCAAAGACTCGCGGTCGTCGTAACGAGGAGGGGCGCCAAGGAGGAGCTCGTGTGGCGTGGTTGTGCGGTGGCGCGACCACGATCGCCGGTTGATGAGGAAAGTCGTCGTGGCGAGTGCCTCAGCCCGAAACGCCCGGTAATTTGCCTGATGAAACAAAAGAGTGCGCCGCCTTGATTGTTAATTGTGAAGCAGCGCTCGGCTTTGCCGTTTGCTTTGCGGCGATGTAGAGGCGAGGAGAGACGGAGCTGGAGTGCCGTGGTTGGAGAAGAAGGCTCGAAGAGCATAAGAGTCAAATTCTTTGCCATTGTCCATTTGCACAGCTAATATGGGTAGACAGGCGAGTATAAACATAGGCAAAGAATGCACGGATGAGTGGGCGAGGACCTCGATTTACGGCGCAAGAAAGGTCCAAACATAATGGGTGTAATCATCAAGAAAAACAACATAATACTTGTAACCCGTGTGACTTAGCACCGGTGAGGTCCATACATCCGAATGCAACAGTTGAAAAGGAAAATAACTGTATGATGTAGAATCTGAGAAGGGCAGTGAGTGTGCTTGCCAAGGCGGCGAGCATGGCAAGCATGATCAGCGGCCTTATGGCAAGTGAAATCAAAATCTTGAAGGACTTGAGAGAGGGATGGACTGCCGGGATGCCCGAGTCGTTCATGCCACAAGGATACGGTCGGTGCAGCGGAGGTGGTGAGGCCGTGGTGTTGTGGTGGACGAAGGGCGTAGAGATCGCCGGTGCTGTTACATCGGAGAATCTCCTCCTTGGTTGGCAGATCCTTGATAGAGAAGCCATCGGGGTCAAATTCAACAGAGACATTGTTATCACGAGTTAAGCGACGAACTGAAAGAAGGTTCTTGAGAGGAGGGCGAATAAGAATGTCCTTTAGTTGGAGAGAATAATTGGGGATGGGAAGAATGGCGGCGGCACGGTGGTGAAACGAGCGGCGAGCGCCATTGCCAAATGGCGATCGGCCCGAAAGGGCTGGAGGCGAGTGCCAGGAACATACCAGGCGAAGATGACATGTGAGAGGTGGCGCCCGGTGTCGAGGAACCACTCGGGACGGAAGGAGCTTGATGGCGGCCGGCGGACTGGCGCGGAGTATAGAGGCGGAGAGTGTCCCCAGCGAGGTGTTCGCGGGAGAGGCTGCGTCGCGATCATAACTCTTTGAGGTTGGAAGAGCGGCCGTGGGCCAGGGCGCTGCGCCGGAGTGCACGGAAGGAGCATTGGCCAGGCCTGGACAAGACCAGTCGAGGTTGTACCCAGCGGCCCATGGATGAGAGGCGGCCGTGGTGCACCGCCCGGCAGGAATGTTGGTGTTGTTGGTGCCGCCGGGCGGCGGCGCTTCTTGTTCTTGGGGCGTCGCGCGGCTGCTGGATCCTGAGGACATCTCGGTGGAGCCGGTGGAGTTGTTGGTGGCGGAGTTGTGTCCGTGGCGAAGGCTGTTCGGCCTCGGCCTTGGCGTCGTGTTCCTCGCCCAATTCCTCGAGGAGTAGGAAGGATCGGGCGCTCATGAAGGTGTGGGGTGGGAACCCGACTTGAGTACCCGGCTTAACGTGGCGAGCGGGGATTGAGCGCGCAGAGATTGAGCACGACTTGGTTCGGAGATGGGGTGGCCGGCGTCCGAAGGCGATCGGCGAGGTGCTTCAGCTTGGCGCAGTACTGGGTAATGGACATGTCGCCTTGGTTGAGACTGCGGAGCTCCGCCTCGAGGTAGACGGCACGTTGGAGCTCGTTGTCACGGAAGAGGCTCGGCGTCGCTCCAGGCGAAAGCGCGAGCGCCGGTTTGTGGGCGATGTCGAACACCGCCGTGGAAGGCGTGGTGTAGATCCGGCTAACGATGCGATGGTCGGCCATGCGCCACTCGCATCACGTTAAATCGGGCCGCGCGAATCGACGTGGCGAAGTGAGACCGAACTTGCCCAACACAGCGTCGAAGAAGCGGCGCCGATGGCGTAGTTGGCGGCGTCGACATCGAGTGGCGGGAACATGGGTGCGGATGTTGACTTGCTGGAGAAGCGGATGCGGGAGTGGGCTGCTCGGGCTCGGCGATGATTTCGAATCGGAGGGCGAGTGGCTGGAGTTGCCGTCCATGGCGGCGGCAGCGGCGAATCGAGAGAACGAGAATCGGCTTAAGCTTTTGAGTGAAGCGGCTAGTGCATGCAACTCAATATGGTATCGAGCCAAGAGGTCTCAAGTTCAAGACCGGTTGGTGCAATTAAAAATAATAATTGCAACCCACTTCTATTCCACGTCTTAGGTGCGAGGAGCCTACACGTGAGGGGGAGTGTTGAAGTATAAGTGAATTGCCCGTCTTTCCTCATCGGCTTAAGCTTTTGGGTGAAGCGTTTGGTGCATGCAACTCAACATGGTATCGAGCTTAGGTTTTCTCCTAGCTTATCCTTCCATTGTTTTAGATCTAATCCGCTGCCCGGGAGGAGGAGACTCCCGAGGCGGCACCGGCCGGCGGCTTCTTCTTTGATTTTGGCTCAACGCCCGGACATCTGTCCGTCGAGCTCGTCGCCCAGATCTCGTACCTCTTTCACCGTCGCAGTCCCGTCCGACTCCCCTGCTCCTCTTCTGCTGCTGCCTGGAGGTCGCCGCCTGGAGCCGGAGCAGCTCCACCGCGCCGAAATCGGGCGAACGAGAGATAGTGTCGGGGGGCTTTAGGACCCGGTCACTGATACCATGTGAGAGAGAATTGATCAACGACAAATCTGTATTGATCTTTGAGTGTATAATTTATACAATAATGACACAACAGCTAGCGAGCGCAGCGCGCGTGCAGTTGCTGACTGCGCGCATGGCGCGCATGCCGCGTGAGCCGTTAGAGCTATACCCGGTCATGGCTGTTGGAGTCTGTTGGAGATCTTGCATTGTTCAACAGAAGCAAGCATGCTCGACGTACGTACGTGTGTCACGCAAACGAAACAGGGTAGTCCATATCCGTCCGATCGAAATGTCGAGCGGTGCATGCATCCAGCCATCCGCTGTTGCTCCAGTTCCCGCTCGCAGCGCGAGATGACAACGCACGGGAGGTGTACTACTTTTGGCTAAACAGGACGACCTTATTTAGGCGTCAGCGATTCAGCAGCGTCCTGCACTCCTGCTGTAGACCTTATTTAGGCGTCAGCGATTCAGCAGCGTCCTGCACTCCTGCTGTAGACCTTATGACACAGTAGTGGCTGTAACGGAGAGGAACTGCAAATGATGTGGCTTAATGAAACACCAACCTAGCCCGATAGCGCGAGATCCTGTTTTGAACGGTTTAGTTTGATTCCTTCCCTCTAAAAACTAGAAGCTATTTTAAATAGCTGATTTCCCTGTAGCTGGAAGCTAAAAGCCAGTAGCCTATTCGTATTACGAAAAGCTGAAAACCAAAAGTTGATTTGGAGTAGCTTCTACGGTTTCGGTTGGCTAGGGTTCTAACTTTGCAATTAAAGTTGAAGAAAACTACCCCTTCCTAACAAGTATAGAATCCCAAATAGCACCCCTCTCACACTCATTCTCAATCCATACCCCTAGCTCACACCTAAAAGCCAGGTTACCAGATACCAAACCTCTTTAGCTCAGCAGTACAGCTCTTCAGCCATACAGCCCAGCCAAAAACTACTTCTAAAAAAAGTTACAGCCATACCAAACAGGACCTAAGTTAGCTCCCTAGCTCCACTCCAGCCATGCATGACCAGCCCAAGTGCATCTAACCAGATGATCTCGACAACCACTATTACAAGAATGTACATTAGAATTAGTTCTTTTTCGTCATCATAATCGGTTTTGATGGCGATACAAAGTTCAACGACAGTAATGAGGATGCACTATCACAATCTGTTTTCCTCTGATAGTAATAAACATTCATTACAATCGGTTCTGATTTCAGAACTGATTGTGATGATACCCCTCATCACAATCGGTTCCATCTCAGAACCGATTGTGACGAGGGTGTCATCACAATCGGTTTTTTACCTAGAACCGATTGTGATGATAGGGTATCACAATCGATTCTAGCTCTGAATAGATTGTGATAACCACACTCATCACAGTCGATTCCATCTCAAAACCGATTGTGATGACCCCCTCATCACAATCATTTCTAGGTAAGAACCGATTGTGATGAGGTGCATCTCATCACAATCGGTTCTAAGCTAGAATTGATTGTGATGTCCATATTATAGCTGTACACCATCCAAAAATAGCCCCAAATTCACAGTATATGCATTCACAATATACAATTCATAGTACACATACATTCACAATATCACAGATCATTCACAATACTTATGCATATCACATAACATTCACAACACAACCATATCACGTTCACAATACGCATCATATTCACATGATATAATATTTTTTACAACATATGAACTAGTAGGAGCATGTCCGTTCGATCTCTATACCTACAATCCTCTGCTATAACTTCTGTCTAGTACCACATGCCTAAGTGGTCTCATAGATTGTTGAGATATTTGTTGTCTAGGCTCTTGAGGGGGATATTGAGTTTGTGCAAAATAAAAAGTAGTGTATTAATTTAAGTTTTAAAATAAGTACGTAAATGTCTTAGCGTATTATGGATGTACATATATCTTAGGGAAAAGGTATGAGTGGCCAACCAGGATATACATGTGATGCATGACGTTGAAAATCGCACAAGTTGTCGCACCCCTGTTGATGACACTGTGAAAAAGAAAACTAAATTAGGAGACAAAGAATAGATGTCAGAAAAAGAATTCTATGCTAGGCACTTGTACCTTAGAGCGCTTCCACTTCAATTGATCACCTCATTTGTCATCGTGTTGCCCTCCTTCAGCAACGTACGACAAGAAAGCCCTACATACATTGGAGAGATCTCATTGAGAAAAAAATGAACGTAGTTAATTACAGAAAGTGTTGCTTTTGAGGAATGCACTTACATATGCGAAATAGGCTTGATCACATAGGCCATTGATCTCTTCTCGAGTGAGTTAAAAGTGTAGACTTTGTTTTCACTCGGAACGAGCTGAACCCAATGGTTGCTTTTAAAATGATACGTAGTGCAAGAAAATAAGTTCATATACGGTTTATGCGCGTACAAGTAATTGAAGAGTAAATTCATTAGAGTAGTACTTACACCTTGTGGTACGGGAAGATAATGAAGTCATTTTTTGCCTCAGCATGAAATGCCCACTTGATATAGTTGGCAACGAACTTCGATTCAAGCCTAACCATGGTCGCAGACACCATATTGGGGTCGACGAACCCAACTTGGTGTAGATCCGTCATGACTCGCTGCCTCATTATCCTGCAACTCATATCAATTGTTAAAAACATAGTACAAAATCCTATAACAGTCATAGGCTCATGCTTTATGGTGCAATACTCACAGCATCCAGGATCGTATAGTAGAAATATCGATGGCTTTCAGTCCATACAAACGGAACATATCCTCAAAAATCATTGGAAATGTCCCATACTCCTCACAATGGAAATGCCCCCCTCGAAACCTCACATTGAAATTGATGTGACGCTCTACCGCATTCACCTTGTCAATGTACCATCCATGCAGCAAGCAAGTGCACTTACCTAAAGCATTCAATTTGTGGGAATCGACAATGGGCTTTCCATATATGTACTACTCAAAATCTTGAGGGAGCTCTGTGGCATCTGTCATCTTTACTTTCTGGACAGAAGGAGTCTTTGAGGTTGGGACAAGGGGCTTTCCTTGTATTGGAGGGGACCATGTGGCCTCTGACAACTTTGCCTACTTGACAGAAGGATTCTCCGAGGCCTCCTGTGGATCTTTGGTGATCACCGTGCTAGTCCTTTTGTGCATCAGCTCTGCACTCTATGTAGGGGCAGGAGCAGGAGCAAGTGTAGGAGTAGGAGCAGAAGCAGATGCAGGTGCAAAGTTAGTAGGAACCTGCAAAGCACATGCATATGTAACATAACATTTTGCAGTAATGGAATAATTGAGAAGACGCGGGGATTTATATCTTGAGCAATATGACACTCGTCATAGACCACTTGATGAACGACATTCGTGCTTACCCGAGAGTGGTGATATCTTCATTCGAGGGGACTCCAACACATGAGATAGGAATTCATTGTGGAAATAGTCCACCTGCACCCACATGTAGCCCTTCCCCCAAGGGGTTAACATGCACCGTGAAATCCTCCTTGCATGGAGATGCAACCCCGTGTCCAGCCTCAATGGTAAATCCGTCTTCGATCAGGACTAGCTATGTCGGGACCCGATATGCAAATCCGAACCGTTTGTGTGTTCAGCACTAGTCCAGGATCACGCTAGTGTACACAGTCTCAACATAGATGAATATCACAATCATACACAACGAAATAATAAGAATAACTCAATTAAAGAATATAAACTATGGAATGACCTTAAGGTCAACCTTACACTTGTGAGGCCTTGATGGCTGCAAC
Source organism: Rhipidocladum racemiflorum (assembly GCA_036346355.1). NCBI lineage: Eukaryota > Viridiplantae > Streptophyta > Magnoliopsida > Poales > Poaceae > Rhipidocladum > Rhipidocladum racemiflorum. The sequence goes on along the minus strand of CM070574.1, from coordinate 44,105,342 downwards.
TCCAAATAAGCAGCAACGGAACGAAGAACGTCGGTGAATACCATCAATATGTCACAGGCAACTGACAAGGTTCAACTCCTAGATATTCGCCTCCTCGCGGAACTCGTTCCTCTTCAAAGTTGTAGACTTTTCTTCAACTGGTGTTTGTGTTGTGGCAAGGGTGAGTACTTAAAGCACTCAGCAAGTCAGAATGCAGTCTAATATTCTATATGCATGGCTTATTACAAAGCATAGGCTAAGTGGTTCATTTGCAGTAAAGCAGCATTCACGAATAACAATAATAGATTGAAAGTAGTAAAACAGTAGTAACAATAATAACTTTCACCAATGATTCTCAAGTAAAGCATTTTCCAACCTAAAGCAGGTTCATCAATTCCATACCAAGTAACCAAAGTCGTTTTATGAAAGTCTAACCCTTGATTGTAATCCTCGAGCATTGTCCAATACCATGGACTCGGCTATTCGAATGGTTTTGACACTCTGCAGAGGTTATACACTTTACCCACAAGATACAATCAACTCACCACATCAGCCGTGAATCGCCATACAAGAGTATGCAAATGAGCGATCATAACAAAGACTTTACAATGATCCTTCTAGACCCAGTACTGCCCACTAAGGTTTCAACACTGAAGGGACTGGTTACCACAATCAGGGCCCCTTTTTGCGCCATGTGAGCCTACCCGTCAACTCGAGTCTCATGTCCCCATGATAGTACTGAAATCTAGACATCACAAATTAACTAGCTAGATCAGTCCCATTCCAGACTTGTGGTTGTATGTTTGGCCCAGTTCAAATTCTTGCAAGGTTAAGTCCTTAAAGCGACCAGGGCAAGACTTACCTCAATACTCTCATAGAAAACCACCTCACCATCACTCATATATATATATCATGTTTCATGTCGTCCCCACCGCCAATCTGGCCCACCATAATATTTGCCACTTGCCTCAGTCTAAATCATTTTATCACCCCAGTTAATTATTGCGCAACACAATGCCAACAACAATACAACATCTTTGAAGAAGCACGAAAGCCTCCCATATCAACATCATTGTGTCGGCAACATGTCACACCATTTCAAAATACGTTGCATATTCCATTAATCAATATTGACATTTGTCTTTCCAAAATGTTGGCACTGACCCGTTGCAGGTCTAGCAAACTAATACATTCTATCTAACCCAAGTTGGCAATTTATTAGCTACCAGCTATTAATCAACAATCCTAGGGTGACAAATGAATCATGGCATACAAATAGTGACAATGTGGCAATAACAAATAGGTTGATTATCTAAGCCCAAATTAATTGAAAACAGTTTAACTTAAACTAGCATGCAATAATTTGAAACAACATAAGTTTCGAAGATGGGATCAACATGATCAAAGCATAACTTACCTTGGAAAAGGTCCTATTCCTAGTCTTGGACTTGTTCCTGGGTCAAAACTTCTCCTTCGTACCCTTCGGGCAGTTCAACGTCTACGCGAATCGGATAAATAAATAACAAAAAAATAAAAATAGAGAAAAACTCATATCCAAAAATTAAATAAAATTCACCAATAAATAGAAATCGATTTTACAAAAATTTAGAAACTAGAATCGCCTCAATCAGAGTTAAAACGCAAAAGTTATAGCCGTTTGAAGTTTGACAATACAAATAAAAAGAAAAACTGAATTAAACGAATTATTTTTCTATTGAAAAATTGATTTATTGAATCGGCATTGCGTCAGCTGACACGTGTCGCTCTCTGGAGTGGCCACGTCAGTTCAGGCACATGGACTGGGTCCACGGTGAACCTGGCGCACACGGCTTTGATCCACTGGCACGTGAGTTCGCTCGGACGACGTCAGATTGACGTGCGGAGCGATGTGCTATTCCGCTACGCGTGACGTGCTAACAAAACGTGCACGGCGTGCTATTCAATCTGAACCACACATTTACAGATCTACGGTTGCGATCGAACTACGAACGGACTGGTCCGAACTTAATAAAGCATACGTGGCCTAATCTGAACTGTTGAACTCGAATCGGACGGTCAAGATCTAGATAGAATAGCGTGCTAAACTGCCCTACATGACGTGCTAACAATGTGCTAACGCGACATGGCCCAATCCACATCGTCCATCTCAGATCCGACGGCTAAGAGCAGATCTAAGCCGAACTACGCGATCTAATCTAATCCGCACGATTTAGATCCCACGGCTAAGGATAGATCTACCCTACGACGCTGGTTTGACTACGTGGCAGGATCTGAAGCATTCACCTGAGATCAAACAGTGGAGATTGATTGCAAGCGTCGGTGATGGTGCGGCGAAGTTGGATGGCCGGAGATGGAGACGATGACCAAAGAAACGACGTTCCCGCGGGGATCCAGCGAGGTGAAACGTACTCCCAGGTGCACCTCATCGCGGGGTTAGGAACCAGGCACCAACGCGACGGAAGACGGCAGACGGCGCCAGAAACAACGAAAACCCACGACGGCAGCCTTCCAACTACGGCGAGCAATTAACCCTAGACGGCGGCAACTGAGGCTAAAGCACCTAGGGCAAAACGTGCGGATGACCAAGGTGATCCTCGGGGGTTGGTTCATGCTTTAAATAGCCGTGGGCGCACACGACGGAACACGACGGCGCTCTCCGACTCGGAAATGGAGATGTCGTGGCACAATCACAGCCGTCGGATCGAGATCCAACGGTTCGTGTGAATTAAAGCTCGGTCCGGCGCGGTGCGGCTCGGTCCGGCGCGGTGGGCTCGGTCGGTCCAACAGTACAAACCCATTAGGGTTTTCTGATTTTTCTTTTTCATTTTTAATACTTAAAATAATTCCCAAAAATTCAAATAAATCGAGAAAAATAGTAAAATGCTCAGAAAAATTCGAAAAAAATTCTGGAAAATACTTTGAGACATTTTGGACTTAAATAAAATATTTCCAACAAAATTTTATTTAATTTTTTTAAATATTTAAATAATTCAAGAGAGGGATTAATTCAAATTAAATCTAAATAACTCCCAATAAATTCCAGAAAATTCCAAAAATTCAAATAACTCAATAAATTGAATAAAAGCCAAAAATTTGGGATGTTACAAGCTAGCACTTGGCTTACTTGATTGTAAGAAGTGTGTAACTTGATTGTAATCATTATTTGGCTTACTCCCTACCTTTAACTCAGAAACAATTATTACCTTGAGGTGAGGACTGAGCTGATCATTTCTAGAAGCGCGGCTGCTAGGGCGTATCACTAGTGGTTCTACGGGAGGCGAGACTATATGACTCTGGCTCTAGGAGATCATTGCCATCATCTCGAACCTTAGGTGCTCCTCACATTCCTTCATCTCCTCCCTTAGCTCGACACTCAGGCACACCTCACGTGCTTCCCATGATATTGATCTAGCAATAGAAGCGCTCTTGCCTTGGAAGAAGGACCTTTTTGTATTTATTGCACCTGCAGCAAGTACTCGACCCTTATGGTGGGCTTCCTGATTGCCGAAGACAGGATGTGGCAGGATATTATCGTCGTTTCATAGAAGGATTCTCTAAAAAAGCCAGACCTCTCACTTAATTGTTGAAAAAGGAGCAGAAATTTGTTTGGACACCAGAATGTGAATAGAGTTTCCAAGAATTTAAGAAGTGCCTCACCACCGCTCCGTGCTCATCTTGCCGGACATCAGAAAGGGTTTTGAAATCTTTTGTGATGCATCCCGACAAGGACTTGGATGTGTGCTAATGTAAGACAGGAAAGTTGTAGCGTACGCTTCGCGACAACTAAGGCCACATGAAGCTAACTATCCTACCCATGACCTAGAATTGGCATCCGTAGTGCATGCTTTCAAGATTTGGTGCCATTACCTTATTGGCAACCGTTGTGAGGTTTACACCGACCACAAGAGTCTGAAATACATATTCACTCAGACTGATCTTAATATGAGGCAAAGAAGATGGTTAGAGTTAATCAAGTATTACGATATTGGAATTCATTATCATCTGGGCAAGGCCAATGTCGCAGCTGATGCTTTGAGTAGGAAGAGCTACTGCAATACCCTGATGATTAAGGAAAATTAGCCAGAGTTGCATGAATAATTTCAGAAGCTTAATTTAGAATTGGTTCGAGAAGGATACCTAGCTACTTTGGAAGTGCAACCTACATTGGAGGATCAAATCCGACAATCATAGGTTGAAGATGCCGACATAAAAAAAATTAAGCAGAACATGAAGAAGGGTAAAGCCCCAAATTTCTCTGAGGATGAGCAGGGTACAGTTTGGTACGAGAAGCGTATCTGTGTGCCAGATCAGAAAGAGCTCAAAGAGTTGTTACTTAAGGAAGCACATGAGACTTTGTACTCCATTCACCCTAGAAGCACCAAGATGTATCAAGACCTTAAGGAAAGATATTGGTGGCCTAGCATGAAGCGTGAGATTGCAGAGTATGTTGCTCTCTGTGATGTCTGCCGGAAGGTCAAAGATGAGCATCAGAGACCAGCAGGATTATTGCAGCTATTAAAGGTTCCAGAATGGAAATGGGAAGAAATTGGTATGGATTTCATCAACGGACTTCCTAAAACCCAAGGTGGTTATGACTCGATCTGGGTAATAGTGGATCGATTGACTAAGGTAGCTCACTTCATTCCAGTCAAGACTACCTATACGGGAGATAAACTCGCATAATTGTACATGTCACGGATTGTCAGTCTTCATGGATTACCCAAGAAGATAGTGTCTAATAGAGGAACCCAGTTTACTTCTCGCTTTTGGCAAAGTTTGCATGATGAAGCCTTGGGCACCCAACTCAGATTTAGTACTGCCTATCATCCTCAAACTGATGGACAGACTGAACGGGTGAATCAGATCTTGGAGGATATGCTAAGAGCTTGTGCCCTAACTTATGGTATCAAGTGGGATAAGTGTTTGCCATATGCTGAATTCTCTTACAACAATAGTTACCAAGCTAGTCTGCAAATGTCTCTGTTTGAAGCCTTATATGGAAGAAAATACGGAACCCCTCTCAACTGGAGAGAGACTGGGGAACGACAACTGTTTGGCCCTGCCATACTTCAAGAAGCCGAAGAGCAAGTTCAGTTGAGTCGAGACAGGTTGAAGATAGCTCAAAGCAGACAAAAGAGTTATGCAGATAATCGTTGCCGAGATTTGAGTTTCGAGCCCAATGATTATGTGTATCTCAGAGTCACCCCTCTCAGAGGAGTTAAGAGATTCCAAGTGAAAGGAAAGCTTGCCCCTCGATATGTTGGACCGTTTAAAATCTTGGAACGAAGAGGAGTGGTTGCTTACAAACTTGAGTTGCCACCATCTTTTGCTGGGATCCATGATGTGTTCCATGTGTCGCAATTGAAGAAGTGTTTGGGAGTGCTAGAGGAGTAGATGCCTTTGGAGGCCATAGATTTGCAAGGGGATCTCACCTACAAGGAGCTGCCAGTGAAAATTCTGGAAGTGGCAGAGCGTGTTACAAGGAGCAAGATGGTCCGTTTTTGCAAGGTGCAGTGGAGCAATCACTCAGAAGAGGAAGCCACTTGAGAGCGTGAAGAGGATATCCAAGCCGAGTTTCCCCACCTATTCTCTAGCCAGCCTGAATCTCGAAGTAGAGATTCCATTTAAGGGGGGAGGTTTGTAACATCTCAATTTTTGAGCTTTTGCAAAGTTTCAAAGTAAAAAAGAACCATTTGGATTTTTCCCAAAATAATTCCAGCCTAATTTGAATTTTCTAAACACCAAAAGATGTTATTTATTTATTCAGGTGCTTCAAGGAATTTTTCTGTATTTTTTTAGGATTTTTCTGAATTTATTTGCTATTTATTTGAATTTATTTGCTTCTATTCGATTTTATGGAATTTTCTTTATTTAGAAAATGATTTTAAAACCCTAAATCGCCTCACAGGCTGAATCTCCACCGGCCCGGCCCGGTCCACCAGGCGCCACGCGTCGCCGCCCTAGTGCTTCCCTCGACCCGCTCAACCCGCGCGACGGCCCGCCCGGCCCAGCCGCCGCCGCACACACGGGAAACCCTAACCCCACCTTTTTCGGCGTCCGCGCTGCGCCCTCAGCCTTTAAAAGCTACCACCGTGCCCGGATCTGGGTTTTCCACCTCGTGCCGCCCCTTTTGCCCCGTCTTGCACCGCTAGAGATGCTGCCATCACCGAGATCAAGCTCGCCGGAGTTCCCCGCCGCTGCCACCATCTTCCACCGCGTCGATCTGCCACTCCAGTCCATCTCCGCCGACACCGTGTGCCTTCCCGGGTTCGCCGTGCCATCCTCTTCCAAAACCCCAAGGATCGGCACCCGATCCGGTCGAGTTTCGCCGCGGGCTGGGTTTTCTTCTCCTTTGCCGGCAAGTTTCCACCGCCGCCTCGCCATTCCTCCGGTTGAAGGACCTGAGCCGTCCGATCAATGATGAGCGCCCCGGATCTAGCCACATCACAGCCGATAGCTGCTGTGCTCCTTCACCGTTCGATCCAATCGGATCCGTTGGATGCACGCCACCTCAACGCCCGCGTCAGCCGCCACCTGAACCCTAGTCGCCCACGTGGCATCCGTATCATCGCGCTGTGCCACGTCAGCCTAACCCGCCTCGGTGCACCCGGTTCACCGTGAACCGTGCCTATGACACCAGGGGCCCGCTTGTCAGTCAAATCATTTTTTGATTTATTCTTTTTTCCATAAAATTCCGAAAAGCCTAGCCAATCACAAAGCGCCACGTGTAACTTCTCTCTCCTTTTTCTTTTTCCTGTATTTTCAAACTTCCAAGAGCCCGTTCTCCCTCATACGAACTCCGTTTGAGCCCATTCAAATTTCTAAAAATTTATAAAATCGAGCTCTACATTCCAGAGCTATTTTTTTTTAATTTTTGGTACTGTTTTCTTACTGTTTTGGTATTTATTTGTGTTTATTGCATTCTTTTCCGGTAGACGTTGATTCCCAGGGAGCGAGCGCAGGATTCGTAGATCAAGACGCAGCAATAGCAGTTGATCAACAAGGCAAGTCGTAGTCCTTGACCATGTTGGACCTATGTTTGCAAAAGTATTTTTGTTTCATACAATTGCATGCTATTTGTTTACAGCCATTATTTAATGGGAGTAGTTAAACACCTGATTGCCATTATGACACCTTGAATAGGTGAAATGCCATGTACCCATTGTCACCCTAGGTTGGGTTGGTTAATAGTTGGACATATTGTAGTACCAACATTGGGTTAACGTATCTGTCCTTAGCCATGCTTAGTTGTACGATGGGATTCATGTCACATGATAAATTAATAATATTAACTTAATGAGTTATGGAATCGTGGCGGGTAACCACTATTGTAAAATTGTTGTACCATGGCGGGGTGTGCCATTGGTATTGGTTATACAAAATTGTTTTCACTCGGGCAAGTGATCATGCAGTAAAGGGGGTGCTGTTAGCACATTTGGGATGTGGTTATCTTGCCTGAGTGTACTTAAGGACTTAATCTTGTGCGCCATTGAACTGGGCCTAACCGTACAACCACATTTCTGGTGACAGACCTGGCTGATTAATTTGCAATGTCAAAATTTGAGTACTGTTGTGGTTGTGTGGGTTCCGGGATAGACGGGTAGACTCACAAGGCGCAAGAGGGGGCTCTGAGGGGTGAAACCTTAGCAGGCAGTACTGGGTTTAGACAAAGCATTGTAAAGGCCTTGTCGTGATCTCTCTACTGCACACCAAAGGAAGTGTGTTAATCGCGCAGGGCACTAAAGAGATGATCATGTCTTGTGGGTAAAGCTGTACAACCTCTGCAGAGTGTATGTTAAACTATTCGAATAGCCGTGTCCGCGGTCATGGACGTGCCTATGGATTTCACACGGGGTATAGTGTTTTCAGAAATTGTTGAGGGATGTTATTGTTGGAAGTGAACGGGGAGTTCACTATGGTTTTCGAGGTTAAATTATTAATCTTTGTTGACTTCAGTGGTTGATGATGATTTAGTTGGTGATGGGTGATGCCTCACCAACCTTGTGTTGTTATTTACCATTGATTTACTAGTTGTTATTATCTTTGTCAAATATGCTTTGAATCTATTTATTGTATTTCCAATCAAATTAATGCTTTCTGCAAAATAACCATATGACTATCCTTTGTCAAGCCATACAATATTTGCATCATTATCTACGGCTTGCTGAGTACTTTTGTACTCACGGCTTTATGCCTTTGTTGATCAGTTGCTGAAGAAGAACAGGGAAATACAGAATTCTACGAGGAGTTTTATGAAGATTACGTGAACTAGGATGGCGCTCTCCAGACGATTGCCTGTGGCATGTCGTATGGCCCAAGTTATTTTGTTTCTGTTGCAAGAGTTTTACTTGTTTCTTAAGCCCTTAAGGCACAGTTATGTAAACTTGACTATAAGGTCTGTTGTTACTATTTGCTACTTTCTTAGTTAATTCGATGTATTGAATGATATGTCAATTTTGTTGCCACTGTGTGCACTAGCGTGATCCTGGACTAGTGCAGTATACACAGAGGGTTTCGGATTTGCAAATCCGGGTCCCGACAATGCAGTACCCATTTTGCTAGATTGTGATGAAACTTTTCCAATTGTCGATTTTCAGTCCCGCGTTAACCCCGGTGATGTGCGCCCTTTGCTATGGGTGAGGGCTTCACACACACACACACACACACACACAGAGTATACCCCTGGGTCGGGCGAGAGTGCCGCAAATACTTGCAGTTAGGCACCAAAGCTCCAAACCCGCTTCACCCACACAGATCCGACGACGGCTAGCGCTCCATCGTTCCTTTTACCCACAGCAAAGCATCCACCATTGTAACGAAAGTTTCCAACACATGCGCGAGATGAGGGAGTATTCTTTGTTCTGTGGAGCTTTCATCCTTCCACGCTCGGCTGTCGTGACCAACTCCTCGCCCTTCCATTTCTTCTCCTTTTGCTTCGGGGGTTCAGCATGATCTTTTTGTCTTTTTGTGGGGGTCGATCCTCTCGGCATTCTGCTAATGCGTCTGATGCAGCTGCATAGCGATCGGCCAAGGCGAACATCTCCCGAGCGGTAGTTGGAGGTTTCCGGGACATCTTCTTGATGAGATCAGGGTCACTGAGTCCTTTCTGGAAGGCCGCGACGACGACCGCATCTGAGATGTCTCGAACTGTATTTTTTTCTGCGTGAATCACCGGATGAACTCTCTCAGGGGGTTCATTTTTCTTTTGATGGAGCTGGTAGAGGTCCCAGGGGGTTCCAGGATTCTCAAAATTGCCCTAAAAATTCGTGATAAAGTGGTCACAGAGATCTCCCCAAAAGTTGATGGAATCCCTTGGAAGCCCTGTAAGCCATGCTTGGGCCGAAGGAGCCAACATGACTGGTAGATAGTTTGCCATCACATTGTGGTTGCCTCCAGCCACTTTGACTGCAAGGGAATAGACCTGTAGCCAGGCTTTTGGGTCTCTTTCTGTGATGCCCTAGAATTTGAGAGCAATCCTAGGGTTTTCTTTCTTGATTGTTCCGGAAAGAAAGAGGGTTTTGTCGGGGAATGAAACAATTGAAGAATATGCGGCAATTTAATATTAAAAATTGGAGTTTTGGGCTAGTTTCCACTGGGCTGAGGCAACCTGGGCCTGGCCGAATTCCTTTTCCCCTCTCCTCCCCATGCCTTGGTGGGCCGCCCACCTTCCCCTTTAAGTGGCGCCCCTTCCCCAAACCCTAAGGCGCCTCCTTCCTCCCCTAGCAGCCACACCCTCCTCTTCCTCCCCTGCGTGGTGGCTCAAGATCCACTGCCAAACGCCGAAGGAGAAAGCGAGAAGAGGATCTGTGGAGGCGAGGAGGACGAACAGATTTCCATTACGGGATCGTCGCGCGTTCTTCGTGGGTTCATGAGGGGAACTCAAGGTAAAATTCCCAATCTTTTACCTCTGTTCTACCTAGGGATTAGGAGTGTATTAGATCTGGTGGTGAGTGGTTTGGATGGATCTTGATGGGGAGAAGGGTGGATGTTCACGTGGTGCTGTTTTTGGAAGGGAAGATTGTGCAGCGCGGATTGTTTCGCGTTTTACATGGCATAGATGATTTTTCCTGCAAAAACCTATAACTAGAAAGTTGTAGATAACGTCGAGACCTAGCTTCTGTAATTTTTTCAGAATTTTTGGGGCGTCGGTCTGAGAGTTATCGCTGTTAGAAGATGACGAACAGAATCTGGAAACAGATTTCGTCCACTGTGTTGGACGGTTGTTTAGGCATATTTAACAGCAGAATTGAAATTTTTGACCTTCATGAAAGTTGTAGATCTCGTCAATATCTAGCTACTGTAATTTTTCTGTATTTTTATGAACAGTAGAAAAAAAGATACGAAATTGGGAAGAGAGGGTGCTGCTGTTCGATCCGGACAGATCGGGGTTTTGGCGTTTAAATGGGATCGGGGAGTAGGAAGCGTGTGTTTGAATTGTGTGATGAATTGTGATGTTGCTATGTACTGAAATAATGTTTGTTCAGGTGGTGCCACTGCTGGGCGTAACTAGGTTCTTCGCCCACGTCGGTAAAGGTAAGTGGAAGCGATTGTATTGTTAATCTATACATTGTTGTTTGATTCACCTTCACTATAAACTCCAATTACAGCAATCATACATGGTTTAATCATTTGCTTTGAGGATTGCAATTTCTTGACTGGTATTGTGATGTTGTGGTTTAGCTATGAATCAAGAGTAAGGTGAAGAATGATGTTGTTTACGATGAATTGTCTAAACACTTCATCTCTATGATATTTGTTTTCTATCCATGCTATATGATGATATGAAAATGTGTGGACTCAGTGGGAGAGGTTATGAATGAATTCATGCATGAAGCATTAACTGCATAATCATGCATTGGAAGTTTGTCGACGCCTTGCGTGCGCGATCAAGTGCAGTACAACACCGTGTGTTCTGAGAAAGGGCACGGTGAGGAGGAACATGGCATAAGCATGTGCATCAATCATATGCATTTTACTGAAGTGGTGTGGACTCTTTGATGTGGTATTGTATATGAGGAATGTGGACTCTTTGATGTGGTATTGTATATGAGGAATGTGGAATGAACATGGCATAAGCATGTGCATCAATCATATGCATTTTACTGAAGTGGTGTGGACTCTTTGATGAGGTATTGTATATGAGGAATGTGGACTCTTTGATGTGGTATTGTATATGAGGAATGTGGAATGATAGATATATGGTGGATGTATTTGTATTAGTTGTTCCGCTTGCTGAGATTACCCAATCTCACTACTTGCTGTTTTGATGTTTTCAGGTAGCGCACATGAGTCGTAAGCATGAAGGGTGGGCTAGCAACACAATAATTTTTTTTCTGATGTCATCACGACTCTCATGATCTAGTGCTTTAAATAATTCATTAGTTGGATGCAATTTTATTTCTTATAGACCCCTTGTTGTTCCCTTTAAACTTGTTCTCGTTTATGGTTGTCCCATTAGAGATGTGTTATATTTGTGGTTGATACCTGGTTGAATTAGACTCGTTGTCTCTAGTATTGATGTCGTGATATTATTCCTATTTGAATTGCTTCCGTATTGTCCTGTTTTAGGGGAAATGCTGTCGAATTTTTTCTTGTACAACAGTTGAGATTTATGGGGTGTTACAGTTGGTATCAGAGCGGGCTGTAGGTCCCTGGAATGTGTATTTAGTGTCATACTATAGGTTCAACCTAAAATATGAAGTGGGATAATCTAGAAACATGGCTTAGGTTTTACTTAAAACTTTGCCATAGGATAGCAACATTAAAACTTGTGTAAGTGGAATAATTAATTTAAAACTTGACACACCTTTGTTGCACAAGAGGAATGGGTATGGGTACCGTTGCTTTACGCTTAAATGTTGTATTTAAGCTTTGATGTTGAATGTTATATTTGGTAATATATGTTGCTATGTTTACGAAAGAATTGATTGTGTTGATACATTTGAGATTATGTGGGTTGTGGTGCCGAAAAGGTTTCGGTCACCTTCTGTTGTTTGTAGTAATGATGGGTTTGACGTTGTGGCCGGTTAGTGCCATCACCGATGGACTTTTAACCTCCTGTTGGGAGAGTGCTTATCCTTTTTGTCGTAGATTGGGTAGTTGGTTGGAGTCGAGTAGTAGAGTTGTGGATTGACCCTCCGAATTTCCTTTGCCGTTTTGACGAACGGTTTTGGTTGGTTTTTGATTGGTTGAAATAAAAGAAAAAGTGTTCGGTTTTGGATACTCACCGATAGTTCTTTTGGTGGTTTTGGTTTTGTCTTCTTTGGTTGAAGACAAAAGAAGAATTTAGGGTTGCGCCTCTTTTGGTCGCCTTGCCAGCTTTGACGCCCGATTTGTTGTTTGCCTTATAGAGAAACTTATAGATTGATTCTTGGGTTACCATTCTCCAATTTGAAAAGAAGTTATTGAAGTTTTGATGAAAAATCTAAGTCGCATGGATTTAGGTGTCAAGGTTTTGGCGGAAAGGATGTGGTTGATCGGTTGCTTTACGGAGAAAGTTTTCAATTTATTCTTGTGTTTGTCTTTCTCCGAGGTTTAAAAGAGTTATTGCGGTGTTGTGCCAGACCTTGTTGTCGGGGCCTAAGTGGTGTTTGATCGCAATGATGACTTGCTTGGGAATTCATCTTTGAAAACCGCTTGTTCCGTGAAAGTTTGAAGTTTGGGGTTATGGCCTTATCTGAAAAAAGATTTGGTTAATCGCTTGGTTTTCCCTCTTGCAACCATCTTCCTTCAGCGGAAGTTGTTGATCTCGAGAGTTGTGGAGTAGTTGCGTGTCGGCATTTGGGAATTTAAGAGTTGACTTCTCTTGTGATTTGTGGTTGAGCTTTCGGAAGGAAAGGTGTTTTGGAGTGTTGTTCTTTTAGAGCAATTTTGGTTTCCTTAAGAGTTGGGTGCGTGATTCACGCGGATGTTTAAGAAGTTAAGTGTTTGACGAGAAGTTAGAAGTTTTCGGATGATATGAGCTAGTGGTTCGGTTAAAGCGAATTTGTTGTTTGTTTAAAGATAAACTAAAATATTGTGTTGATAAGAGATGATTAAACGAGACGTCGAGGTGATCCAAAGTGAAAGTTGATTAGTGGTGTGTGCAAAGTGATGCGGGTTATGGAATCTAATAGATGTTTGAGATTAGTTAGCATAGAATGTCTCGGTTGATGAACTTGTTATAGCAAGAAGATGGTGTGAAATTCTGCCTATTGTAGCTGGTGGGTCTCTAATATTGTGGGTCGACAATATGACTTAAAATACGTGTAATCAATTAATGAGGATATATGGAATGATTGTAGGAAATGTTGAATTATTCTTGATAGATGTCCTGCAGGATCCGTACTTATGAGGGATGTCTAGTGGAGATCGTGTCGCGTGGTTAGTATTAATTATTGGTGGAATGAACTGGTGATATGGAATATGTGACTTAGGGATTATACCCAGGGTAATTGTTGATTACGCCGGAATAATTGTAAAGAGATGTGTGCTACGCTTGGGATAATAAGTTGCATAAATAATGGTTCGTCATGGTTAGTAGACCAAAAGAAGTTGTTGATATCGTCTTATGTTGGATTAATCGATAAGTTAATTGTGTTGGAGTTGTGAGAACGTGGTTCTCCTTGTCGATTGTCATACGGTAGATATGGTCTATGGTTCGTTGGTAATATAATCGGTTGTGGTTATATGAACAAAGTGAAAAGTGATTTTATTAAGAGCGGATGTTGTAGCTTGTGTGCAACAGTGTTGGACTTGTCGGGATTTGGGTGATTATGACATCCGTATTGGCTAAGAGTATTGGAATGTGAGTAATGGTGGGATTTGAGTCGAACTTTCTTTTGAAGGTTTACGGATTCAAATGAAGATATAAATTTTCTGGGAGTGCTTGCCTCTTTGTTTAGGCGTCTTGATTAGTGTGCAAGAAAATCTCCCCTGATTAAGTGGCATTTTGTCAAGTTACAAACTTGACTCCGATGATTGGAATTATGGATGAAAGAGTAGTATTTGAAGTAACCGGCTTATGGGTTCCAAATGTGGTGTGGTATTGAACCATGCCAATATTTGGATTTGGGCTAATCTGTTTAGTCTATGCTATGAGTATGGATTAACACCCAAAGCGTTGGAGTGGGACGCTCTCTTTAGCTGTTCAACTGATTTATCTTTGGTAACCACAGAGTTAAGCGCTTAAATTGTAATTCTATCGTGACTAGAGTTGGATTTATTTGGGAAACGTGTGTGGTGTTTGCGAGCGTTTCAAAAAGGTGAATCTTACGATTGTTTCATAAGTGATTTTTGTTGGTAAGGTGTTCCCTGCTGGGGATGTGTTTCCTTCTCTTTAAGAGAATTGGTAGCGGTTATTAGGCGTAGATGTTTGATTTGAGAGTTGATGCTATCTTCTGTTATTGGCTTTGGTTAAAATGCGATGTTTTGCACGCATTGCGTCTGATGGTTGTTGGGTTGTGATGCGATATGGTATTTTTTTCGCTAACGCCCGTCGTAGTTTATGCGAATTTGAGCAACCATCGATGTTGTTGGGTGTCAATCATGTGACAAAAGAGAATGAAGTCTTTTTGTGAATGGTTAATGGGTATCGTGGTTACATGACGAATAAATGGTGAAAAAGACTCATGACATCGTTTTTATAAGCATAAAAGAGTTGTTGAGCCAGGACGGTGAGAAAGTCATATAGAGATATATGACTAATCCGGAGTGCTCTTGAAGAATTCACATTCGTGTTATGAATCGAGATTTCCATTGCTCTCTAGCATGAAAAGGAATAAATGGGTAAATGCTAGTATTCAATCTATTTTAAATAGTTGGAGTATGTTGTGTGGTGGTAATTTTGTTATCACCTATGTATAGGGTAGCCAAAAGTAATGTTATTGGTTGTTGTTTATGCCCATTTGTTGATATTAATGACTTGGTAGGGTTGTTAATTGTTGGAAATCATTGATCCAATAGAAAAAATGTAAAACTGTGGAATAATGTCGAGTACATGTTGTGATTGGGATGAACATTGGATAACAATCATGATGAGGTAGTATAGAATGGAAGACGTTTTGTTAATCATCATAAACTGTATTTATAAATGTTGGGTATTGGTTTTTTTGTTGAAGATCAATTTTTTGCAAGGTTCTAACCTCGTTTGTGCAAATAGCTGGTGGTCTTGGAGTGTAGGTCTCACCTGGTTGGTCGTCATCTTGAATACGGCGAACCACAGCAGAGGGGTTGTGGTGTGAAAACACGTTTGTGCGTGGGAGATGAAGAGGGTTCTAGAGACTGGTACCGTTTTCTTCTGGAGAGTGGTTGGAATAAGGAGTGCGAGACCGTTTTCTTTCATGGTCTATTTGGGAATTGAAGTGAAGGTGGAACCGTGAGAGGTTGCACTCTGTTGAGCTAAATCAACATTTTCTCGCTAGTGTTGGTTTTGAGAACTCGCTTGTCGTTTATTCCAGTTTGAGTCTTTGTGGGAATGTTTTGTGTTGCAAAGAAGTCTTTTGTCCTTTTGGGACTTTGTTGTTGATTTTTTGGTGTGTCTTAGATTCGGGGACGAATCCTTTTAAGGTGGGGAGATTGTGATGCCCTAGAATTTGAGAGCAATCCTAGGGTTTTCTTTCTTGATTGTTCCGGAAAGAAAGAGGGTTTTGTCGGGGAATGAAACAATTGAAGAATATGCGGCAATTTAATATTAAAAATTGGAGTTTTGGGCTAGTTTCCACTGGGCTGAGGCAACCTGGGCCTGGGCCGAATTCCTTTTCCCCTCTCCTCCCCATGCCTTGGTGGGCCGGCCCACCTTCCCCTTTAAGTGGCGCCCCCTTCCCCCAAACCCTAAGGCGCCTCCCTTCCTCCCCCCTAGCAGCCACACCCCCTCCTCTTCCTCCCCTGCGTGGTGGCTCAAGATCCACCGCGAAACGCGAAGGAGAAAACGAGAAGAGGATCTGTGGAGGCGAGGAGGACGAACAGATTTCCATTACGGGGATCGTCGCTGCGTTCTTCGTGGGTTCGCAAGGGGAACTCAAGGTAAAATTCCCAATCTTTTACCTCTGTTCTACCTAGGGATTAGGAGTGTATTAGATCTGGTGGTGAGTGGTTTGGATGGATCTTGATGGGGAGAAGGGTGGATGTTCACGTGGTGCTGTTTTTGGAAGGAAGATTGTGCAGCGCGGATTGTTTCGCGTTTTACATGGCATAGATGATTTTTCCTGCAAAAACCTATAACTAGAAAGTTGTAGATAACGTCGAGACCTAGCTTCTGTAATTTTTTCAGAATTTTTGGGGCGTCGGTCTGAGAGTTATCGCTGTTAGAAGATGACGAACAGAATCTGGAAACAGATTTCGTCCACTGTGTTGGACGGTTGTTTAGGCATATTTAACAGCAGAATTGAAATTTTTGACCTTCATGAAAGTTGTAGATCTCGTCAATATCTAGCTACTGTAATTTTTCTGTATTTTTATGAACAGTAGAAAAAAAGATACGAAATTGGGAAGAGAGGGTGCTGCTGTTCGATCCGGACAGATCGGGGTTTTTGGCGTTTAAATGGGATCGGGGAGTAGGAAGCGTGTGTTTGAATTGTGTGATGAATTGTGATGTTGCTATGTACTGAAATAATGTTTGTTCAGGTGGTGCCACTGCTGGGCGTAACTAGGTTCTTCGCCCACGTCGGTAAAGGCAAGTGGAAGCAGTTGTATTGTTAATCTATACATTGTTGTTTGATTCGCCTTCACTATAAACTCCAATTACAGCAATCATACATGGTTTAATCATTTGCTTTGAGGATTGCAATTTCTTGACTGGTATTGTGATGTTGTGGTTTAGCTATGAATCAAGAGTAAGGTGAAGAATGATGTTGTTTACAAGATGAATTGTCTAAACACTTCATCTCTATGATATTTGTTTTCTATCCATGCTATATGATGATATGAAAATGTGTGGACTCAGTGGGAGAGGTTATGAATGAATTCATGCATGAAGCATTAACTGCATAATCATGCATTGGAAGTTTGTCGACGCCAGCGTGCGCGATCAAGATGCAGACAACACCGTGTGTTCCTGAGAAAGGGCACGGTGAGGAGGAACATGGCATAAGCATGTGCATCAATCATATGCATTTTACTGAAGTGGTGTGGACTCTTTGATGTGGTATTGTATATGAGGAATGTGGACTCTTTGATGTGGTATTGTATATGAGGAATGTGGAATGAACATGGCATAAGCATGTGCATCAATCATATGCATTTTACTGAAGTGGTGTGGACTCTTTGATGAGGTATTGTATATGAGGAATGTGGACTCTTTGATGTGGTATTGTATATGAGGAATGTGGAATGATAGATATATGGTGGATGTATTTGTATTAGTTGTTCCGCTTCTGAGATTACCCAATCTCACTACTTCTTTGCTTTTGATGTTTTCGTGTAGCGCACATGAGTCGTAAGCATGAAGGGTGGGCTAGCAACACAATAATTTTTTTCTCGATGTCATCACGACTCTCATGATCTAGCGCTTTAAATAATTCATTAGTTGGATGCAATTTTATTTCTTATAGACCCCTTGTTGTTCCCTTTAAACTTGTTCTCGTTTATGGTTGTCCCATTAGAGATGTGTTATATTTGTGGTTGATACCTGGTTGAATTAGACTCGTTGTCTCTAGTATTGATGTCGTGATATTATTCCTATTTGAATTGCTTCCGTATTGTCCTGTTTTAGGGGAAATGCTGTCGAATTTTTTCTTGTACAACAGTTGAGATTTATGGGGTGTTACACTTTCTCCATCAAACTTAGCGATGCCTTTCGGATTAAAGCCGTCCGACCACTGCACTCGGCGGAGGCGAGCGGTGAATGCTCTGATCCCGTCGATAGGTTCCTCGTCATGTCGAGCATGATGGTAGCGCGGCGAAGAATCCACTCGGCGGTCGGCATCCCGGCGCGGGCTATGTCGGCTTTTGTGGTTGCCGTGATCGGAGGCCTGATTGCGGAGGTGTCGGCTATCCCGGTCATGATCAATGCCAAAACGCTCGCGGTCGTCGTCTCGTCGGCGCTGCTCGTCATCATCCCGTTCCCGCCTTCTGGTGTCGATGTCCTGGCGAAGGTCACGGTGGATGGCAGAGCGGACGTCCCTATCGCAGGGGGTCTTGCGTCGACTGCCTTCCGTCCAACTGCGACTCATCCGACTGCTAGCCGTGATTGTTTCTTCTCCTGTACATGGGGGCTTCGTCGTCTAGCCCCGCTGGTTGTGCTGGATTGCCGTAGCTGTCACCATAGCTTTGACTTGTGCCATGATCGGTGCAGCTGGGCTATTGGGTTCGATCATGGGACCCAAGGTGTCAAGGAGTGTCTTGGTGGCCATGATATTTTGCTGCGGAGTTTGGAAAACCGACTGGCTCCCCATTCTAGCATGCAAGATGTCTTCATTGATGTTGCATGCCCGATTTTGAAGTTACCGAGCGCGGTCGTCTTGGTCTTCATGCCAAACAAGCTCTGTCTCGATTTCTTCAGCTCCCCGTCGGTTCTGTGATTCGGGAAGACCGCTTCCGATCACAAGTACCAAACAGAAACTGGGAGAGCTCTCGGTCCGAATCCGATCAGAGTCCAAAGAGATAAGGGCATCGAGCTCATTGGCGATGAAGCATAGACTTTCGAACCAAAAAAACTGGCCTGGAGCGAAGGTGATGCCTTCTCTGAAAGCCATCGAGATCGCCTAGATTGATCTTCGGGTTCCCCTACCTGGCGCCAACTGTTGACGTTTGGTGTCGGCAATAATCTTAGGGGGATGAATTTGTGGGGCAAGGCGCTGGATCAGGAACTCGATGGTAACACAAGACAAAAGTTTAGACAGATTCAGGCCCTCTGCGGTGGAGGTAATACCATAGTCCTGTGTTTTGGGATTATGTGGTCTCTCTTTGAGGTCCTCCTGTCCCTCTTATATACGGGGAGGGAGGAGCCCAACTTGGTTACTAAGGTATGAGTCCGAGTTGATTACAAGTAAAAGAATCATATCTTTCCTTATCCAGGGTGATTTCCCCTATGGTTACAAACTTTTTCTTCAGTTATATCGGGACAATGGGTAGACCTCCGGATATCCGCGCTGGACTTGGTCCATCCCCTTTTACATCCGGTTTTCTTTAGGTCTTCATGCGTACACCTGGTTCCTAAGTCTCCCACACAAAGAGAAGAACAATTTTACACCATGATCATGAGACATTTTTTCCCTTATTCTAATGATGCCTTTCCATAAGAGAACATGTATACATGAAATGCATCCTAGAAGAGCTTTGAAGACTATCCAAGTGACCATTTAGACAAAGTATGACACCAAGCTACTCAAGTTCATATTGCCATGGATCAAATGGATATACTAGAGTTCAACCTAGTCAACACTTTGAGAAGCTACAAGTGCATAAGATAACCCTCTTGCTCAATCATATTTTGTAAATGTAAATTTTAGAATTTAACACACATAATGTTGTTTAGAGAGCTTATCCTAGCCAAGCACATCCTCGACTATGATCCATAGACAAAGGCCTCATAGGTTTTACTCTCTTCCATATTTTAATTTTTATTTGCATTTTTTCAATTTTGTTTGACTCATGCCATAATCGACCATCTCAAGCATGACACTTAAAAGATTGGTCTTGGTCATACACAATATATCCCAAGTTCATCCCAAGACAATGGAAAGTAGTCTCATGAATGTAGAGTGTTGAGATCAATTTTAGTCCTCATAAGTCAATTCTTGATTGTTTCTAGCACTTAGATTCATGAGCAGAAAGACAATTCTAGTATGAAACAACCTAGTTTAACCCAAGTTGCTGTAGGAACTCTAATAAAAACTCAAGATTTCACAAAACATGGCATAAGCACCTAATGAGGAAATATAGAAAGTAAAAGCTAAGTTTTATCAAGTTTTCTTTAAAACTCAATTTTAAATTTCAGCAAGCTTAGCATGATGAATTGATATAAACTTAGGTATGACTAAGCTAGCAATTATCTTCAAAAAAGAAGCAAGTTGCATGAATGTTAAGTCAGTTGCATAATCGAAAAAGCTCATGAAAAAAGAAAATAAAGTATATGTGCAATGCGTGAAGTAAGAACAGCTCCTCGAGACTACCCCTAAACATGTGAATCAATTTTAAGCACAAATCTGGTTCAAATTGAGTTATTAGTAGTATTAAGTTTGGAAACCTCCAAATGAACTCTTCTAAAACCAAAAACACAGAATGAGGAGAGAAACCAAGAAACTGAAACTAGGTGGACTATAGAGAACAAAAAAGGTGAAGAGAACACTATGGCTCAGACTCGCACTCATCTTCCCCATATGACTTACATAGGAAAGCTGACTCTACATACCCTAGCTAGGGAGTACCCACAGGCCCTTCTACCCAGGGGATCCAACACTTGCTAGAGAGAATAGAGACAGCTAATTAAGCATGATAGTAACCTATAGCATAAGATGAGAGGTCCACGCAAAGAATGTGTCGTGGGGGCTCCGGTCTTTGTAACAGTAACTCAGAAACTCACTGTTGCGAAGGACTGTAATTAACGCAACTCGTCAATAATCCAGTTACTAATTACAAACCGTACCCGGTTTGGGGCCAATCGATCAGCACGACACACTCCGTTGGTGGTCATATGCTAAAGGATTGATTCCAACCCGAGCTTCCCCGAGATATGTGTCTAGTGCTAGTTCCCTGGATCCGTAGCCTAGCACCCACATATGTTCACAATAAGTTGCATCAAGAATCAAGCTTAAAGTATTAGTTGTATTAATCTGGTTAGATTACAACTATTGGTTACAAGAAAAGCACATAGCCGATTGGCTAAAAAGCAAAATAGGAGAAACAAAACCGCACAGCGGTAGCGGTATGCCTTCCCATACCTAGAGGCAACCGAGGGCGAAAGTCCCGAGATAACCGCCGCAGACTCGACACCCGCCTCGAAGAACTCGACGAACGACGCGCCTTCACCGCCTTTGACGCCATCTTCTATGCATGTTGTTAATATAGAGCAAGCGGTGAGTACACGTATGTACTGCAAGACTTTAGTGTATGGAAATAATAATGTAAATGCAGGTTATAACAATGGAATCGTGTTTCTACACTAAGTCTATTTGAGCACAAAGCAAGATTTATTTGCAATAATTTAATAGATTCTAAACATTCGAATTTGTAAAGCGTTGGTAAAGAAATCATTTTTGTTGCAAGCAATAAATATATCAATTGATCCATAAACCAAATTCCCAACCATCCATTTTCACCAACCGAAACCAAACTAACCTACCTTACCAAAACCATTTCCAAAAACCAACTTCCGACCAAACTCAATAACCAAACCAGCTCCTAACCAAGTCCAACCAAATCCATTTCCGAGACCGAACCAAGACCGGACCTGAACCAACACCGAAATTCTATACTTGATAGTACTTCCCAAGTCGCTCATGACCGTGAGCACGGCTAATCGATTAGTTTAATATGTATCTCTGCAGAGATTGTACACTTTACCCACATGACACATTATAGCAATCATGTCAACCATGCCACGCGATACACACGCATTCGCTTTGCTAGACTGTGACGAGACCTTTCGATAGGTTAGGATTTAAACCTTGCACCGGCCCGGTAATGTGCATCCTTGCTACGGTCCCAAGAGGATGTCCACTAGTGGTCTTTACAAGCACCCACTAGCTTTCTTGGCCCATACCTCCCCATAGTAAGCATTACCGTTGTATTGGGCAAACTCCCTCGATGCCTCGACAAGGAGCCCCTAGAACACACCGACACGACAGATGTGTCCAACTCTTCCGCCGCCTAATGATGCAAGACTCAACTCCCTTTCAATGTACTAGGTCGTGGCCATCCCATACCGGGCACATGTGGCTGTCTTGTTTGACCCGATAATAGCATCAAGTTCAGTCCTTAGGGTGACTCAGTGAGATCTTCCAAACCCACTTGCTATGGCCATAGAGGATGTCCACTAGTGGTCCCCACTAGCTTTACCGCCACCTCCCCATAGCAAGGGTCCAACCAAAACCAAGCCCAGGCTTGCCATCCAATCCATAAACATTCCAAACAAGCCCCTGGCTTGTGATCCATTCCATATCAACCATCCATTCAAACAACCAAACCAAACCGAATTCCAAATCACCAATCACCAACATCTACTTGGTCTAAATACTCCTTTTCCATTTTTCCAACAACCCAATCCATCCATTTCCCAAACCGACATAAACCAAATCCAAAACTCCAGAGCCGGTATCCAACCTTCCGATCCAAGACCCAATCCAACCAAACCGACCAAATCCAAGAAGAATTGTAATTGAATGTGTCGTGACAGCATACAGTACATTCTACAGCCTGAATAAGCATATGCGAATATTATTCTTTGATACCCATTTGACATTTATTTTTATGTCTAAGTTCTTAGCCTAAGGTTCAACAAGGTTCATGACTCAATTAAGATTAAGGAAATCCATCAAATTAGGTCTAACTACCCAATTTTCCCACAACTAGCATCTTTACTGAATGTACACGCATGCATAATAGTTTTGACAATTGAAATTAGAATTTGCAAATATGGGATCAAAATGGTCAAAGGAGGTGCTTGCCTGTTTGCTCTTTTAACAAGGTCCAACCTGGAACGAAGTCGGAATCGTCGTCTACCGAATCGCCAACGCCTGACGAAAAGCGATAGAAACGATCAACGGCAAATCAAACCAGACAATAAGAATCAAATACGTGCGAAACAAATCCAAGAAATTAAGACCAAAAGAGTTCGAAAAGAGGTTTTAAACTTCTCAAAGACTCATTGGCAATATCGACACACAATTCGGTAGTACCGTCAATCAAGAAGACCGACCTTACGGCGATCGCCGATCCCCAGAGTACCGTACCATCGGAGACGATAATGTCGGCAATGAGAACTAAAACAGAATACTTTCGAAGATCGCCTTAATGTTGCCCATAGTACTTCGCTCAAGTAGTCGTACACCATACATCGCCAGTGATCGAATTTCAAAGGCCGAGATCAAAGCACACTTTGGAATATAGCTACGGTTTGTTTCACACAAGATACCAAATGGGGTGGTAATCTGGGACCCAAACATCGGCAGCGCCAGCGGCTCCAAAGGTCGGAAACAAAGACACTCTGAAAACAACTACCGGGCGTTATAGTCACGGTTCTCTTGCTCGAGCAATGCAGTATCGAGACTATCACGGCGGTAGCGCCAGTATTCCGAAGGGCCGGAATGCGAGAAAGGGGTTTTCGCTCAAACGGGATCGAACTCAGTACGAGCGCCAGGCCACGGTCCTAACAAGCCAGAACACAACTAACCTGGTACCAACCGGCCCGAGCTCGCTTGATCGATTTACCTCTTTCTGATTCCGAGCACAGAAACTTTTACCCAAAAACGGTTTTCGAAAGAAAAGAACCAATGAAAATAATCCAAATGGGGATAGAATAGACCTAACACGAAACCGGAAAAACGAGAACTCAACGAGCACTGGACATCTAAATTCTTCCTAAGCCCGCGATCGTGTAAGCCGATGGTAGTGCCGCTTAAGCTTCCGTAAGATCGCCATTAAGCCCGGTAGTGCCGCAGTCGTGGATCGAGTTGGGGTGCTCTCTCGATTTTAATCGCCGCGGTGTGCGGGCGGTAGTGCCGACCGGGCGGTAGTACCGCCTCACACCGCCGTCGGTAGTGCCGACTTCCAGGAGACTTTTTGCAAAAAGTGGAATTTCGTGCAAATGAGTTCGGGACATTGACGAGAAAGCATGAATAGGTTCCTGGAGGCACTAGGGACCCATTCACGCAGGTTCCGACAAGTTCCGGGCTCGTTTGCACAATTTCACGCTTTTTGACCTAGCGAACTCCGAAAACGACACGAAAACGGATTTCGACACAAAAGGGGTCCAAATCCGGTTTTCAACGCGGCAATGGAACCACTACGGTTTCATGGACCAATACACACTAGCTTTGTGGATTTTGGAACTTCGAAACACAAATTTGTCTCGAATGCCCAAAATGCACACTTTTGCGAATCGAAAGTCAAACGACGGATTCGCAACTTCGCGATCGAATCCCATAGCACCATACGGTCCCACGCGACCGAAAGCTCGTCTACAAATCGTTGCACAACGATCGAACTTCTAGAACTCGAAAACCCTAATTAATCCCGAATATCGATTCTGTACCCGAATCGAGTTCAAACTCGATTCTTCTGCGAAAATCGACCTTCGTGGTATGGAACATATTCGTGAGTCGCCCTCTCGGCATTTCCGGAGCTAGGGCTTCAATGGGAGGTTTCCGGAAATTCGAGGAACGGCTTCTTGAGGCGAATAAACCCAACAAGGAGTAGATCAGGGTTTTCGGAACGAATCAATCGCGTAAAAGAAATCTTCTAACCCTAACCTAGGTCTAGCAATTCTAACGAACACCGATTTAGTTCCCGATCTAGGTTTTCTAGGGCTAACAAGAGGGAACGAAGAGGAAAAGAGAGGAAGAAGGCTAGGGTTTGCATCAAACCTTAGGGTTTGAGCTCAAACTTCGAATCCATCGGTTGAGAGACTTCTTGGAGGCTTGAGGATGCTTCACCACTCCTCAAGGATTGCTCTTCTTGCTCCTTGGGAGCTCCACCAACCAGCAATGGAGGACGGAGAGGAGGAGCTAGGGTTGGAAGGAGAGAACCCGAGAGAGAGAGCAAGAGAGAGAGGTTGTGGGAGAGAATGAGAGAGTGAGGGAGAGAGGAGACTCTCCCCTCTGGATAAATACGAGAGAGGGAGGGCCAGGGCGACGTGGAGGAAGGAGATTGGTCAGCAACCTCTACACCCGTCGCTCGGCCGGCAGTACCGCTCCCCTCGAGCGGTAGTGCCGCTCGGCCGGTAGTACCGCCCTCTGGCTGGTGGTACTGCCGCCCAATCAGCAAAACCACCGGTTTCTTTGCGATTTCTTCTCTAGCCTTCGGAATTGATCGTCGGAGATTCAATGGAGGGGTTTTAGGATCTCAAAGAGAAGTTTTGGGGTTAGGCTTACTAACAACTTCGAAGGATTTCGACCGGACTCGAAACTTAGGGTTTCAGGTCAAAATCAATCGAAACGGCCCAAACAGAACGGCGACAACACTCCGAAAACAAATAACTCCAAAATAAGATCCAACAATCAAGTCTAGACACAATTAAACACTCAATTAACTTAATTAATCCTAATTATTGTTAATTACAAATTCAGGATGTCACAGAATGCCAGAAGTCCAAGTGAGATGAACTCAACATTGAAGGACTAAGCTTGAATGCACCCAGAAGATGCGAAGAAAAGGAAATGCTAGAAGAAAATATATAACACATAATATACAGCACCACCTCCCCCTTAAGATATGACGTATCATGACTCCAAGCTCTCCCTCAAGGCCACAAACCTAGAGCTATCCAAAGGCTTGGTAAAGATATCGGCCAACTAGTGGTCACTCTCCACAAACTGAAGCACAATATCACCCTTCTCCACATGGTCTCTAAGGAATTAATATCTAATATCTATGTGCTTGTTCCTAGAATGTTACACCGTATTTTTGGCAATATGAATGATAGAAGTGTTATCACAGAAAAGTAAAACACTATCTATATCTAACCCAAAGTTCCACAAGGTCGATCTCATCCAAAGGTACTTGACTACAGCAACTGGCTGCAACCACGTACTCTGCCTCTGCAGTGGATTGTGCAACTCCGGTCTGCTTCCTAGATGACCAAAAAAAAAAAAGAAGTGCTAATGAATTGGCATATGCTAGAAGTGTTCTTCCTATCTATCCTACAGCCAATAAAGTCTGCATCTGAAAAGGCTCTAAGAAATAGACAAGAAGAGGAAGAGTACTAAATACCATAGTTAATGGTAGCTCGAAGGTACCTAAAGATAAGCTTCACCGCTTGGCGGTGAGAGGCACGAGGAGATGCCTGAAATCGAGCACACATACACACAGCAAAGTGTATGTCTGAAGCATCTAGGACCCCAATTTTTCTTTGGTTTTTGCAATTAATGACAATCAATATTTATGGACTAACTATTTGCTTTGAGTGTGCAAAAGTGGTTGGTCCTCATAAAAAAAATATGAAAAGCATTGTTATGAGCCACAATTTGAAGTCAAGATCAAGATAAAGGTATAAAGGAATTAAGGACCTTTTATAACATTTTACCGATCTCGGTGTTTGGAGAAAGATTGGGTTTCTAGATTAGGTGTCGTACTATAAAGGGGGACTTGATTAGTAGCTTGAAATGAGTAGACCTAATAGCTCAATTAATGTGATAACTCATACTCATACATTTTCATAAAATTCTTTTTCAAAATCTTGCTTTTAGTCAAAGCAAAGACTACCGATCCCTTAGAGGCGGTACTATTAGAGGTGCACAAGATCGCCACAAGTGGGAAGTAGTTATTTAACAAAAAGTAGGATTTTGCCGTCACTCTAAGGTGGCACTACGGCTGGCGATACTTATTTTACATAATGCTGGTTTTTTGGCTGGTCTTAGAGACGTACTCTGCACCCAAGGAGCGGTACTACCACTGAGAGGCGTCGCCCCAATAGCTTTGATAGCTTTTTTCTAGAAGCCACCGACCTTGCCCCATTTCAAAATGCGGCACTACCGGCCCAAGAGGGTGGTAGTGCCAGACTTCTGAGGGCAAGTGGGTAATGGCTAGAACCTAGTGCATTAAATGCACTAGGTCTACCATTGGGACTATGGTCGGCACTACCGGGCCTCAGAGGCTGATAGTGACAGACTTGGCTGATTTTCTGGAAATTTGGTCCCCAACGGCTAGTTTCTTTGTGGGGGGTTATAAATACCCCCACCTACATCAAGGGTTGGTGATATTATTGAACACATGTAGAGCTCTTGCAACTTCTCTCCACTCTAGTGTATTCATTTCTCAAAATTGTGAGTTGTTGAGAGGATTGAGTGCATTGCATTAAATTGAGCCATTGGAAGCGCTCAAACACCTCCAAGCAAGCGTCAAGTCTATTCTCTTGGAGGTTGCCGCCTCCTAGATGGCATGGAGGTGTGTGAAATTGGTGATCTCCTCAATGAAGCTTGTGAGGAGGCCCAGTGTTTGTGAAGGCTGAAGCTCACCTACCCGGAGCGGGGAAGAGCTACCACTAGTGGTCGAGGGAGGCTCATTTTCGCATGGAGCCAGCTTGAGTTGGTAAAGCTACCTCAACATGGATTAGAGGAGATGGCATGTCTCCGTGACCACAGGATAAAAATTTCGTGTCAATATCTTTGTGGTTTGATCACTTGTACTCGTTGAGCAATTTTACTTCTATGGCTTGTTCTTTGCTCTAGTAACTAGAATTGTTTTCTTGCTTAGACTTAGCTTGTTGGTGCACTTTAGTGAAGCCAAGATAATTTAGGCTTTAATTGTTAAATTTCTCATTTCTAATCTTACTTGTTTTATTTATTGAGATTAGAGCCAAGAATTTTAAAAACCTCCTATTCACCCCCGCTTAGTCGGTTATCCTTGATCCTACAATGTCTAGCCTCTAGGCAGGTGAGGTATAAGAAAGAGCCAATCATGCTCCCAAACTAGTGAAAGAGGGTGGTTGATGACACGATGCAGAAATGAGATAAGAGCAGATATGGGAACCCAATACTAAGCCACACAATGATTATGAGTACCAGTCAAAGAAGTAGAAGATTGACCTCTAACATCTCTTTAACGCTCAACTCTCACAAATCCAGAAGTAGCACCTGCAGAAGGTCTAGGAGTTGGAACTGGATTGGTCCGACGATATGTAAAGGTTTGACCACCCCAGTAGCATTGCCTAAACCTTCTATTGGTAGAAGGAAAATCACGCCACTGATATATACCTCAATGGGGAAAATGAGGAATATCACGAGTATTGTGGAAAATCTAACCACGAACATCTTCAGGATGAAAATTAGAATGAACAGCCTAAAAACAAAGTCCTAAACGCTGTCAATAGCAAAAGACTCTCTAGTCTATCTGAGAGACGTGGGTGACTTAGGAGCACTTAGAGCCTAGGGACGACCCTAAATACCCCTAAGAGCACAAACATACTCATGATGTCCTATCTTGGCATGCCTGAAGAAGAAGTTGGCTAAGTGTTCTGTAGGATCGAAGTATACGAATATAGCAATCAGAGGGGGGGTGAATGATTGTGCGGAAGCTAAAACCAAATTCTTGATCTACTAAAAGTTCACCCCAAAACAGAACCAAATAATTGCCTCGTATTCGACAAAAACAGAATGATAGAGGTTCTGTAAAACACGAATTCCTGGAGATCCAACCATCGGAACGATCTGAAATTTTGACAAAAGAAACTAGATTCCAATACGAATCGAACCCAAAAAGAATCAGCTCGATCGGACTTACAGATCAAAAGTTATGAATCTCGCAAGATTGCTGTGACAGAAGATGACGAGAATAGATCTAACTAGAATTGTAGCTCACCGAAAGATTTGAAGAACTTGATCTTTATTTTTCCTTTCTTTTGTCTAAAGTACTGCAAACAAAAGAGTACAACCCTAAAGCTTGCTCAAAGCTTGATGCCCTTCAATAGGAGACAACCCCTCCTATTTAAAGGAGCAAAACACAAGGAGTCATGAATACAATTCCTACTCCTAATCCTAGAAGGAGTCCCACTCCTAATCCTAGAAGGAGTCCCACTCCTAATCCTAGAAAGAGTATGTATTCAACACAACTCCTCTTGGCCCAACCTGGCCGAGTACAACTCTTGCACGCGTATGGCAACCCTACCATACTCACGTGACTAACACTTTGCATGCGAATGACCTCCTGCCATTCTCACGTGACTAACCATTCTTCATGTGCACCATTCTCTTAGCCCGAACGTCCC
Source organism: Rhipidocladum racemiflorum (assembly GCA_036346355.1). Taxonomy (NCBI): domain Eukaryota; kingdom Viridiplantae; phylum Streptophyta; class Magnoliopsida; order Poales; family Poaceae; genus Rhipidocladum; species Rhipidocladum racemiflorum. Next base: position 44,076,526 of record CM070574.1, on the reverse strand, counting down.
GCATGACATCCTTGACCACCAATACCTCAGTTCCCCCTGAACCTAGTCCTGAACCTCAGTTCCTCCATGAACCTAGTTCCGGTCCCGTCATCGACCACATTCGCCCTCGAGCAATACCTGCACATGAACAAACCACAAAACGATTCCGAGCACAAGTCCGCGACTTGACTCAACATTAGTCCATGCAAATACTCACACGAGCATTGCATAAAGTCCGCTTGAAAACAAGCATCATGAAATTCTCACAAATTTCATAATCTCAATTCAAACCAGAATTCAATTCCAAAATTGCTCAAAACCCTAATTGAGCAAAAAACCATTCACGCCGGACCAAAAATCCGGTTCGGCGCAAACGTGAAAACAGCCTTAAAAAATCCACCTTGCTTGTGGAGGGGAGAGTCCGTCGTACACGCGAAACTTACTGGTTTTGGAAGTTTCACCCGGTGAAAACGCTTGAAAACACGTTCACGGCGGACCAAAGAAAAGCGGTCCGGCGTATAAGGGAAACTTACTGTTTCTTGAAAGTTTGGTCCGGCACAAAAGAGAACTTCACTGTTTCTTGTCAAATTGTCGAACTCATGCACAAAACACATTTTCCAAGTTCAAATCTTAGCCAATTTTTCAGCACATGATTTCACAATCTCCCCCTTGATGAAAACATTGGCAACACCAATTAGAATTGAACATTTAGCATTCACTTTACAAAAGATTTTGAAATCCAAAGGATCAATGACCAAAAAGAGAAAAAACACAGAATTCCCCCTTTGACCAAAGTGCAAAACAAAATCTCCCCCTGAGAAGGAAAATGTGTGTGAATGTGCAATGTGCCCAAAAATTCCAAAAATCTCCAAACTTCTCCCAAAATTCCAGAAACAAATCCCCTTTTTCTTCTCCCCTTTTTTCTTAAACTTTTCAACGATTCCCAAATTTCTCCCCCTTTGACAATGGATTCATCAAGAGTACAAAAGAGAGAACATGTTCAAAATTTTTCTGAAACAATGATTTCACAAGGAGAAACAAGGAAGTGCCAAGATAGCAAAAGATGAGCTCATTCGATCATATAACCTTATATATCACATAATATGCAAAATACATGATCTTAATGTGATGTTAACAAGTTAGAGAATGACATGCATCTCAACCACAATTCAGTCAACTATAGCCAAGTACTAAGCAAGACCTTTAGTAGAAAAACAAAGACTCAAAATTGAAGCAACTAACAAATCAGGGCGAGCAAGTAGTTTCAACTCCAATCTAGTAGACCATTTTAATCTTTGAACAATAAACTGCATGTGGCATGCTTGAAGCATACTTCTTTTATTTTCTAGGAGTGGCATGCTTGAAGCATACATCTTATTTTGAGGGAATGGCATGCTTGAAGCATACATCTTATCTTTTAGGGAAAGCATCATGAAGCACATAACTTGAGGTTTTTGCTTTTAACAACCCTTTTTTTTAACTGATTCCCTTTTCCTTTATTTTTTGGTTGTAAACATGCAAGAAGATTAAAAGGTCTTTTGAAAGAGTAAAGCTGAAAACACACTTGCTTCATAGCCCAAATTTTGTCAAGAAGATTCAATATCAAGCCTAGAAGAGTAAGATATCACAGAGTAATTAGCTATAGGCAATCAGACCAAAGAATTCTGCAATGTCATTTTTAGTTCAAGTGGAACAATTTAGATTATCATATATTAGCACAATTACATAATATATAAAGAAATATGATAAAGTGAGCTCATTAAGTGAAAGAACTTGGCAAGGAAACTCCCCCTCAAAACAAACCTATTTGATGAACAATCCCAAGTTCTCCCCGAATAAAAGTAAAACGAGAAGAGGACAAAGGTTTTGTGAAAATGTCTGCCAATTGATGTTCAGTATCCACATGGTGAAGCACAATGTTGCCTTTTTCAACATGATCTCTAAGAAAGTGAAATCTGATGTCAATGTGTCCAAGAAAGAGAATTACTCAAGAAGTGGCATGAACCAGATGTACTTTTTCTATCAATTCTACATCCTCCAAATTTAGCATCAGAGAAAGCTCTTAAATTAATGCATGAGGAAGCAGAAAGCCAAATGCCAAAATCTTGAGTACCACGGAGATACCTTAAAATCCTCTTGATAGCTTGTCGATGTGAAGCACGCGGGGAAGCTTGAAAACGAGCACACAAGCACACAGCAAACTCCAATTATCTCATCCTCAACAACATCATCATCATCTTCATCAACAAAGATACTCTTCCCCTGAACATATGCACCTGTACCTGCACTATTTGGACTAGTGCCTTTTGCGAAAATAGAGGTGGAAGAAGCATCTTGAAAAATAACATTTTTAGCACGAGATGCACGAGTGAAGGAGGAGAACCAATTCTTATCATCGGACATGTGGCGTGAGCATCCGGAATCCACTAGCCATATGTTCTCCTTCCTCGCGTGAGAAGCCTACATAGAAGCAGAAAGTGTCGAGGTCTCGGTACTGGGGTTAGAAATAAGATGTTTAGGAATCCAGTACTGAGACACATGACGCACAACAGTAGGCACAACACGAGCATTCTTATTCACAAAGATAGATTTGTCTTTTCCCGTGTTCTTACCAACAAAAGGTGTTTGCATCACCCTAGGCACATAATGAGAAACAAAACGTGCCTGTCTGAAATTAGACCTAGCCTTAGTTCTTTCTTTCTTTTGTTGATTTGCTAGTCTAAAGCAAAAATCAACTAAATGTCCATCTCTACCACAATGAGTGCAAGTGTACTTAACAGGATGTTTGGCTTTAGAAGTAGAAGCATCATTTGCATTCATCATAGTAGAAGATAACACTCCAGCAGACTTAAAGACAATTTTCTTAGGCTCATTGACAATTTCAAATTTTCCTCCTTCAAGTGATTTAACAACAGTGGGAGCATGTGATTTATGATGAGCATAAGAATCAAAACCTAAACCTTTGTTATGAGTGCTGACTTTTGATTGATCCAAGATCATGTTTAGGTTTTTCTTTCCTTTAGTAAAACGTTCTAATGACTTTTCCAAGTAATCAATTTTTCGAGAAAGAGTTAAACAATTATTACGAGGAACGTTCACTTTTCCTTTTTGCTTGCAACAAGTTGAGCATGAAAGAACCTCATGTGTAAGCAAATCTTCTGTCATTTGAGAAGCCCTAGCATTTGCATCATGCAACTTCAATTCTAGTATGGAGCATTTAGAACATGGAGTTGTATCATGCAAACCAATGGTAGAACAACTAACATGTTTAACAAGTTTCTCATTTTTCTCATTTTCAGCATTGATTTGCTCTAACAAGGAAACATGTTCTTTCCTAAGCAAAGTAAGCTCATTGTAAATTAAGTCACATAATTTGCAAGCATCATCATCAGGAATCAAGGTTTTAAGTCTAGCAATTTCAGCATTCAATGACTCCACAACAAAATCATATTTCTTAATTTTCTTGTCACGTTTATCAAGCAATTTACCAAGTCGAGCAACAGCAATAGCTAATTCATCGTAAGAAGGATCTACCTCATTGAAGTCGCTATTGTGGTCGTCCTCAGTGAAGCTGTTGCTGCTTTTAGCCATGAGACACAACCCCGTCAACTCATGCTTGCTTGGAGTTGCATCGTCCTCACTGCTCTCCGAATCCACATCGCTCAAATTGACTTGTTCAAGAGCGGAAAGAACTCGATGGACAACTTTGCTGTTGATGAAGATTTTCTTCTTTCTATTACTTGAAGAGAACTTCTTCTTCTCTTTTCTTCTGTCGTTGTCCTCCTCCCTTGATGCTTTATTTGCAAGTTTTGGACAGTTTGGACGAATATGGTCGAGATCACCACACTCATAGCATCTTGGAGGATCACCACCACCTCTCTTTCTCTTTATCACATTTTGCAAAGCTTTGTTAAAGCGAGAAGAGAGTAGTGACAAGTCTTCTTCTGGGAATTGCTCAATCTGTTCATCGGTTAGTGAAGACAAGAAAGATAGAGCAAAACTTGAAGCAGCACCATTATGAGATATGCTAGATTGAGATGTCAAAGCAATTGATTTATGATCATTCTTTCTAGCAAGAACATCTAATTCATGAGTTTTCAACTTAGAATACAGAACATCTAATGTAAGTGAACTCATGATAGTAGATTCTCTAATGGATGTAACTTTCATCTCCCAAATAGACATGTCTAATGCACCAAGCAATTGTTTAGCATTAGCGGCATCATCAAAGCTAACTCCAAAGACGAAGATTACTAAGAATTTTATTGAAGCGTGCAAAGAAGTTATCTAGCGACTCACCGGTTTCATCTCAAATCGCATGTAATCCTTTTGTAAATATCTTGGCGAACCTCTTTGACAAGTTAGAACCCTCATGGTAATCACAAAGAGATTTCCATACCTCATATGCTTGGATCGAAGATGAACCACTCGATCAAAGTCACTGCATCCCAAGCCTTGGATGACCAAGTTGCGCGCTTTGCTGTTTGCTTCAACATGTGCGCGATTAGCGTCGTTGACGCTGTCGTTTGCAGGGACTTCGTATGGCTTGTAGACCTTCTCCCAAATTGCGAAGCCCTGAGCTTGGATGAATGCCTCCATCTTGGCCTTCCAAAAATGAAAATCAGCACCATCGAACACACATGGTTTTGTCGAATAACGATCCATTGATCTAATCACCGGTTAAGATAGATTAGAAAAACCTTGCTCTGATACCACTTGTAGGATCGAAGTATACGAATATAGCAATCAGAGGGGGGTGAATGATTGTGCGGAAGCTAAAACCAAATTCTTGATCTACTATAAGTTCACCCCAAAACAGAACCAAATAATTGCCTCGTATTCGACAAAAACAGAATGACAGAGGTTCTGTAAAACGTGAATTCCTGGAGATCCAACCATCGGAACGATTTGAAATTTTGACACAAGAAACTAGATTCCAATACAAATTAAACCCAAAAAGAATCAGCTCGATTGGACTTACAGATCAAAAGTTATGAATCTCGCAAGATTGCTGTGACAGAAGATGACGAGAATAGATCTAACTAGAATTGTAGCTCGCCGAAAGATTTGAAGAACTTGATCTTTATTTTTCCTTTCTTTTGTCTAAAGTACTGCAAACAAAAGAGTACAACCCTAAAGCTTGCTCAAAGCTTGATGCCCTTCAACAGGAGACAACCCCTCCTATTTAAAGGAACAAAACACAAGGAGTCATGAATACAATTCCTACTCCTAATCCTAGAAGGAGTCCCACTCCTAATCCTAGAAGGAGTCCCACTCCTAATCCTAGAAAGAGTATGTATTCAACACAACTCCTCTTGGCCCAACCTGGCCGAGTACAACTCTTGCACGCGTATGGCAACCCTACCATACTCACGTGACTAACACTTTGCATGCGAATGACCTCCTGCCATTCTCACGTGACTAACCATTCTTCATGTGCACCATTCTCTTAGCCCGAACGTCCCGCATGACATCCTTGACCACCAATACCTCAGTTCCCCCTGAACCTAGTCCTGAACCTCAGTTCCTCCATGAACCTAGTTCCGGTCCCGTCATCGACCACATTCGCCCTCGAGCAATACCTGCACATGAACAAACCACAAAACGATTCCGAGCACAAGTCCGCGACTTGACTCAACATTAGTCCATGCAAATACTCACACGAGCATTGCATAAAGTCCGCTTGAAAACAAGCATCATGAAATTCTCACAAATTTCATAATCTCAAATTCAAACCAGAATTCAATTCCAAAATTGCTCAAAACCCTAATCGAGCAAAAAACCATTCACGCCGGACCAAAAATCCGGTTCGGTGCAAACGTGAAAACAGCCTTAAAAAATCCACCTTGCTTGTAGAGGGGAGAGTCCGTCGTACACGCGAAACTTACTGGTTTTGGAATTTTCAGTCCGGCTAAAAAACGTTTGAAAACACGTTCACGGCGGACCAAAGAAAAGCGGTCCGGCGTACAAGGGAAACTTATTGTTTCTTGAAAGTTTGGTCGGGCACAAAAGAGAACTTCACTTTTTCTTGTCAAATTGTCGAACTCATGCACAAAACACATTTTCCAAGTTCAAATCTTAGCCAATTTTTCAGCACATGATTTCACATGTTCATCCTTCTGATAGAAGGTGCAAGAGTACTTCACCTTACTAGAAGTAGAAGCTATAGGAGGAACAACATTCTCATCAGAAATCCCATGGAGAACATCTGCTGGGTGAAACACTATTGTGCTAGACCTAGGTGCAACTATAATCTCACCACTCTTGGTCTCATGATGAATGGTGGGTGGATGTGTCTGAGCATATTTCAGAAAATCAAATCCTAGACCTTGATTGAATCTATTGATTTTGGATTGGTCCAATATAAGATTGAGCTTTTTTTTGCCTTCAACAAACTTCTCAAGAGTGCTCATGAGGTAATCACACTCTTAATAAAGGAGGCACACAAAGAACATGGGGGAAGAAGATGATGAAGAGTCAAAAGTGGAAGAATGAACAGCATGTGCATATCTCTCTCTATTCACGGATGCCTAAATCTTGATGGCCTCATAAGAAATGCACTCGGCATTCCTAATCCTAGAAATCTTGACCTCAAGCTTAGTCCTAAGCTCCTACTAGGCTGACATGTGGGGCTATGTTCTATGGACCAAGTCCATGGGGTTTCCCTGGTTCACCATGGACTAGATTCATGGAATAGAGCTGACAAGTAGGTCCCACACGGCTATAGCTAATGTGGCACGGCACGGCTCGGCTCGGATGATGATGGCACTACATCATCACTGGTGTCGGCCAACTTTGGCTCCGATGGCGGTGTGGCTTCCTGGCGATAGAGGCATTAACACACAGGATGACGAGGTCATGACGGGTTGGATCATTTCTACAGTGAAAATAGATGCGGTGTATGTGACTAAGCCAAGGATGGTAACAACAAGGGCCGAGGCTCGGATCGGGAGTGTGGAAGAGCTCAAAAGGCTGACATTGGCGTAGCGGTGCAGAAAAACTCCAGCAAGCAATCACAAGGAAAAGATAGCATCCTGAGCTTCGATAAGGTGGGCGACAGGTACGGCGGGATGAGAGGCGCACAAAGCGAGGATCCCTTGCGGCTTAAATAGCCTCGTGAGGCGTGGCGAGCATGGACTTCGAAGGTGGCGGCATATGCGATGCGGAGACCGACAATCGTTCGACTAGGCTTTTGCATCGCGGGTGGGCCAAACTGGGCTAGGGCAGCTGGCACGTGTGGCTGTGGAGCAGGCCAGGGAAGGTGGCTGGTCCGCAGGTGTGCGTGAGTTGGCAAGCCGAGAAAGGGGATGGTGGCCGTGGGAAATGCGCGGGGTGGCTGAGTGGAGAAGATGGCTGGTAGGTCGGCCAAAGGAATTGGCCCGAAGATATTTTTGAGAAAAATAAAAGGGTTTTCAAATTAAGAAAATGATAGAAAATGAAATAAATTCAAATAAATAGAAAACAAACTCTGAAAAAACTCAAAAAATACATAAAATTTCCATGTAGCATATGGAATCAAATAGAACTGGTTTTCTTTCATTCGATGTTTAGATTAGACATATTAAATCTTTCATAAATGGAAATTCAAATTAAGCTTTTATTAATTTGAGAAAACCCAAATGGTTCCTTTTATTTTTAAAACTTTCCAAAGGCTCGAAAATTAGGGTGTTATAGGTGTGGTCACTAACGCTTCTAGACTTGTGGATCTCAGTTGTGATAATAGTGGAGCCATTGGGCAAAACAATGAGTTTAGATTGCATCAAAAGTCCAAACACAATTTGATGTTTTCACCTTATTCGTGATATTATTGATAGAGCCGATTTAAAGATATGTAAGATGCACACGGATTTAAATATTGTTGGTTTGTTGACAGAGCCTCTGCCAAAGACAAACCTCTCTTAGATTCATGCATATTGAACCTTTTCAATACTTTGTCAATGTACGTTTCCTGGCTTAATCCAATCAACCTTTTTGATCTATCTCTATAGATCTTTATGCCCAAGATATAACATGCTTCTCCCAAGTCCTTCATTGAGAAACTCCTTTTCAACAAAGTCTTAAAGTCTTCAAGCATAGAAATATCATTCCCGATCAATAATATGTCATCCACATACAAGATCAGAAACACAAATGCGCTCCCACTAGCCTTCTTGTAAACACAAGGCTCTTCTTCATTTTTGATAAAGCCAAATCCTTTGACCATTTCATCAAAACGAATGTTCCAACTCCGAGATGCTTGCTTTAACCCATATATGGATCTCTGAAGCTTGCATATCTTTTTAGCATTTTTAGGATCAACAAAACCCTCAGGTTGTATGATGTATACATCCTCAGATAGATTCCCATTAAGGAAAGTGTGACACTATGGTTTGGTGTGACGTTATAGAAGGTGAAACTAGAGAATAAAACCTTTCGGCTTAGGGTTTTCTCGCGTTTTTGGGCCGGTTGAAGTGTTATGTCGCCACGGAGTGTCGTAACCTTATTTAACGTGCATGATAAGGTTAATAACATTATGAGATGTGGAATTAAGGTTAAAACTATAGGATATGGAGGTTAATAGCTTTTAAGGCCGTTTCCGCCATTTTAGAGTTTTGGGCCTTCCCGGGGGAGTTTTGGGCCTTGGTGGGCTTTGGTGGGATGGATTAGGTCTCCGTAACGGACTAGAATTGGGTGTGGGGGCTGGTAAAAGGGGTTTCCCTGCCCCTTTGGGGCGTCCACCCTGCTGCCTTTGCGCCCCTTGAGGCCTTGGTGCGCCCCCCTCACCTCCCCCCACTTGCCAAGCCCTAGCCGCCCCTTCCCTTTGAGCCTTGCGCCTCCCCCTTGCTCTCCTCCATTGCCCCACCTCTCCACCACCTCTCCTCCACCCCCTTGCTGCCCTAGGGTGGTCTCCACACCTCTGCACCTTGTGGATCCATCCGTTGGAGCGAGGAGCGAGGAGCGTGGAGCGAGGAGCGAGGAGCGTGGAGCGAGGAGCGATCCGCGAGGAGATCTATTGGAGATTCGTTCGTTGGGCATATTAAATGCCGGGGTGTTACAGTTGGTATCAGAGCGGGCTGTAGGTCCTTGGAATGTGAATTTTTAGTGTCATGCTATAGGGAAAAACTAAAATATGATGTGGAATAACTTAGAAACATGGCTTAGGTCTTAACTAAAATTTTGTTATAGGATAGCAACATTAAAACTTACAAAAGTGTTATAACTAATCTAAAATTTGACACACAATGGATGCACAGTAGGAAAGGGTATGGGTATCGTTTCTTTATGCTTAAATGTTGTATTTAAGTTATGATGTTGAATGCTTCCTTTGATAAAGCATGTTGCTATGTCTATGAGATAAATGACTGAATTGCTCTTGTTGTTGTGATAGAGTGGAATTGTGGTACCGAAGGGTTTCGATCACCTCTTTTTGTTCATAGTAGGGGCGAGGTTTGACGGTATGGCTGGTTAGCGCCATCACCGAAGAACTATTAACCCCTGTAGGAGAAGAGTGCTTACCCTCTCTGTTGTAGATCGGGTAGTTGACTGGAGTCAAATAGAAGAGTTTGGTGGTGGATTCCTTAAATGCGTTCTTTGCCGTTCGACAATCGATTTTCGTTGCTTTTCTTGGCTTTAGTTGATTTGAATCAAATGAAAAATGTTGGGTTTTGCGGATTGTTCCATTATGCGGTGTGTGGTTTTGTATTCCTTGGTTGAAGGCGAAGAAGAGGAGTCTAGTGATGCGCATCTTTTGGGCGTCTTTCCAGTTTTAATAAGAAGTTTGTTGATGGCTTTATGGGTAAGAAGAATTCAAATTTAACGCTGAGTTTGTCTTTCTCAGAGGTTAACGCAGTTATTTCGGAGTTATGCCGGACTGGCCGTCGGAGCTGAAGTTACGTGTCTTTGTAGAAGTAAGTGGTGTTTGATTCGTTATTTTCTTTGGTTTAAGAAAATCATCTTTGAAGAACCCTTCCTATTTTGTGAAAGTTTGGAGTTAGGGTTTATTTGCAAAGGTATATTTGATCGATTGGTTCCCTCCAGTAGGAGTCTTTGAGATTTAAAAAGTGTTTTGGAGAATTCCTTTGCATGACCAAGTTTGGGTTTGTCTCATTGCAATTTTGAGAGTCAAATTTTCCTTATGAACTTGGGATGAGTTTTAAAACTAAAATGCTGTAAACAAAGTAGTCTTTTGACTGAAATCGTTTGTCCCTAGTAAGAATTGATGTTTAGCATGTTATGTAGTAGGTAACAATGTGGTTTATGGATTGATGTGTTGCTAAGTTAAATTTTGAGTTGAATCAATTCAATGTGATTAATATCTCTAGCTTGAGAATAAATAGACTACTAGTGTTGCAGTTTACTCTTAGTGAGAATGATTAAATGTGTTAATGTACATGCTTAGAATCTGTTGCCTTGCTTTAAATGTGCTTATGATCCTTGTTAATGTTAAAAGTTTAAACTTTGATGCATAGTTAAAACATTAAGATGATGTAGACTTTGTTATTGTAAAAGAAACTTTCTTTGGTTGTTAAAGATGTTCTAATCTAATGGATTAATAGAGAAATTTAATCGTGTTGACTAGTGACTTTAATTTGGATGTTGATTAGAGTTGCTATTTATGTTGTTGCAAACTACTAGTATCTTTGGAAGTATGCGGTTATTATTAAGCTACAATGCTAGTATTGATATCAATGGAGAAGACATAAGACTTATTGTTAATGATGTTGTTAATGGTAGTGTTAATGCTAGTATTCAGTCTATTTTAAATAGTGGGGGTATGTTGTGTGGTGGTAATTTTGTTATCACCTATGTATAGAGTAGCTAAAAGTAATGTTGTTGGTTGATGATTATGCCCATTTGTTGTTATTGATGACTAAGTAGTTGTGGTAACTGTTTAGATTATTCGTTGGAAAACCATGGTTAAAATAGAGGAAAATTTTAACATGTTGCGATGGAGTGAGCTTTGGATAATTAACATGATGTACAATTTCATCCTTAATGAATGTATGCCTTGGAATCCTAGTTATGAACATTGTCTTGTAGAGATAATATTTACATGTTGAAGTCGTTGTTTAAGCTGAATAAGGTTCGGTTGTCGAGGCGTGAATATATAGGTGGTATGAAATTTATAGGTTGATCTTCTTTGAAAGATTTGTGGAAGTACTATGTTTCAAATTTAGAATAAGATGTATTATGATTCGGTGAGCCAGTGGGGATCATGTCATTATAGTCTTGGTTGGGTGCCTTTTGATAAGCATCATAAACCCTTATTAAAAATGTTGGGAATGGTAACTAGAGGAAGAATTTGTTGTGAAACTTTCGGTTGAATTGTGTTGGGGCTCCTCGGATAGTAAATAGTGATTATTGAAGTCTTTAATGGAAAGCGTAGTGGAGTACTAGAGATGGTTCCTTTCATCTTTGAAATGTTGTCTAAAAACCTTTGAAGCTGGTTTGGTTGTTTGCCATCTCGGTTGAATGCTTTCGGTTGAGGTGTTCCTTATGTTGAGTTTGAGTTTCCCCAAAACTCGTAGTGGTTGAGTGTCGACCTTTGGTTTTGGCGAATTTGTTTAGTTCGTGTTGTGAGTTTGAGTTTACATCCAAAAGTTTTTGAGTGGATCGCGCCCTTCGGCGTTAGCGATTTATCTTTGGAATTAATTTTAAAAGGAAGCGGATGGTCATAAAGGGTTGTGTTGGAAACTTTTGAGTTAAGCCCTTGATGTGTAACTCTATTTGACTAGAGTTGGAGTCATTTGGAAAATGTGTGCAGTGTGCGGGTGTTTTACAAGTCTGGATTTTTATGAATGTTTCATAAGTGAATTTGGTTAGTGAAGAGTTTTCTTTTGGATTGAGTTTCCCTCTCTTTTGATAAAAATTTATGGCGCTTGTGTCTGCGGATGTTTGATTTTGGAGTCGATGTTACTGTTCCAAAGGGTTGAGTTTGATTTTGCGAGGTGTTGCAAAGCTAGTGTTAAATCGAAGATGGGTTTTCACCGCGATGTGGTGTTTTGTTGATTAACGATGTTGCCGTCATAGTTTATATGAATTAGCGCAACTCTCGATGTTATTCGAGATTTATTCATATGATCTTGGCGAAGTCATCATGTGAATGACTATTCATAGTGTGGTTACATGATGAGGAATGGTGAAAAGTAAACATGACATCGTTTTTACATATTAAATGATAAAAGAGTCATTGAGCCAGTCGGTGAGAAAGTCATATATGGAGATATGACTAATCCGAGTGCTCTGAAGAGTGTGCATTTATGTCATGAAACTTGAGATTTCCCTTGCTTTCTAGTATGAAAAGAAGCAATGAACAATTTACAGTATGTTGGTTGTGATGTAGGGGATTTATGCTTCCTTTGTGTTTTGGCTTGGATGTTGCCGAATTCTTTCCAAAATGGTTGTTAATGCTTTGGGTTTGAGTTGTTGTGTGTACACTTGGGCTTGATAGCTAAGTGTTTTTGTGTGAGGCGAGACCCTCTTAAGAAAGGAACCAATTGTGGTTTGGTAAGGTTTTCGATCCTAGCTTGGGCTGGAGTGTCGAACCTTAATTAGTATAAGGGTGGTTTGTGATGGAGGTTGATGATGTATGGGTTTAACCTTTACTAAGAGTAGCGATGGGTGGAAGTGAAGTTGGCGGTAGATCGGTGATAATTGCCTGCCGTGGCGATTGTCTTCACTAGTTGTTTTTGGGTTTGAGTCTTGCACAGGAAAGGATGGAATAAAATGTTAGTATGATCGTGTATCGGAAGGGCTAGTGTGCCTTAATGAGTTATTCCCTCGATGGAAACTTTCGGGAATGAAGAGAGGTCGTTAAAGGAATTGTGACTTCCTTTGATTATGTCATGTTGAGTTTATTGCGGTGTGTAGTCGGGTAGGTTGTGATAGAAGTGTGAGGTGTTTGTCATTGTTGAGGATTCGGCGTTTTGGAGTTGTTGAAGCCCTTCGAGGTTGAAAGCAGATTCTGTTTGGGATTTGAATTGAAAGTTGAGCTGTTAGCGGTTGCCCTTAGTTGAGCTAGATCAACACTTTTTCTTTAAGTGTTGGTTTTGGGAACTCGTTTGTCGTTTGTTTCGGTTCTAGTCGTTGTGCGAATGTTTTGTCTGCGAGAGAAGCCTTTTGTCCCTTGGGGACTTTGTTCTTTATTTTTGGCGTCCTTGGATTCGAGGTCGAATCCTGTTGAAGAGGAAGAATGTGACACTATGGTCTGGTGTGGCGTTATAGAAGGTGAAACTAGAGAATAAAACCTTTCGGCTTAGGGTTTCTCGCGTTTTTGGGCGGTTGAAGTGTTATGTCGCCACGCAGTGTCGTAACCTTATTTAACGTGTATGATAAGGTTAATAACATTATGAGATGTGGAATTAAGGTTAAAACTATAGGATATGGAGGTTAATAGCTTTTCCGGCCGTTTAGGGCCGATTTGAGTTTTGGGCCTTCCAGAGTTTTGGGCCTTGGTGGGCTTTGGTGGGATGGATTAGGTCTCAGTAACGGACTAGAATTGGGTGTGGGGGCTGGTAAAGGGTTTCCCTGCCCCTTTGGGGCGTCCACCCTGCTGCCTTTGCGCCCTTGAGGCCTTGGTGCGCCTCACCTCCCCCACTTGCCAAGCCCTAGCCGCCCCTTCCCTTTGAGCCTTGCGCCTCCCCTTGCTCTCCTCCATTGCCCCACCTCTCCACCACCTCTCCTCCACCCCTTGCTGCCCTAGGGTGGTCTCCACACCTCTGCACCTTGTGGATCCATCCGTTGGAGCGAGGAGGCGAGGAGCAAGGAAGCGAGGCGTGGAGGCGAGGAAGCGATCGCGAGGAGATCTATTGGAGATTAGTTCGTTGGGCATATTAAATGCCAGGGTGTTCTGAGAAAGCTGTCTTGATATCCATCTGCCATATTTCATAATCGAAATATGCAGCAATTGCTAAAATGATCCGGACAGACTTGAGCATCGCTCTGGGTGAAAAAGTTTCATCATAGTCAATTGCTTGAACTTGTTTGAAACCCTTTGCCACCAACCGTGCCTTATAGATCTGAACATTTCCATCTCGTCTGTCTTCTTCTTGAAAATCCATTTGCATTCTATGGTTTTACACCATCGGGAGGATCGACCAAGTTCCAAACTTGATTATCATGCATGGATTGAATTTGGATCTCATGGCTCCAAGCCATTTTTGAGTTTGGGTCCATCATCGTTTCTTTGTAAGTCGTGGGCTCATCTTTGTCCAACAATAATATGTCATGTCCATATCTTATGTGTTCATGATCGGCCTCCCGACCTACGTAGGGTGGTGTCTCTTCCACGGGTTGTACAACACTTTGTACATCTTGTGAAGGTTCGATGGTAACTTGAAAATATTCATGCGATTCTCGAATTTCATCGAGATGCACATCACTCCCACTTATTTCTTTGGAAAGAAACTCTTTCTCCAAAAAGACACCATTTCGAGCAACAAAAACTTTGTTCTCGTTTCTTTTATAAAAGTAATATCCTTTTGTTTCTTTAGGATACCCCACAAAGAAGCATTTTTCTGATTTAGGTGCGAGTTTATCTGATTGCAAACATTTTACATAAGCCTCGCATCCCCATATCTTGAGAAATGACAATATGGGACTTCTCCCGGTCCATATCTCATATGGTGTCTTTTCAACGGATTTTGATGGGACCCTATTTAATGTGAATGCAGCTGTCTCTAGAGCGAACCCCCAGAAGGATAATGGCAGATCTGTTTGGCTCATCATTGATAGAACAATATCCAATAAAGTTCGATTTCGTCATTCGGATACGCCATTCCATTGATGTGTTCTTGGCGGAATAAGTTGTGGAACGATTCCACATTGCTTTAGATGATCACCAAATTCTTGGCTCAAGTATTCGCCACCACGATTTGATCGTAAGTGTTTTATTGATTTTCCAAGTTGATTTTGTATTTCGTTCTGAAACTCTTTGAACCTTTGAAAGGTTTCAGACTTATGCCTCGTTAAATAGATATATCCATATTTACTAAAGTTATCAGTAAAAGTTACAAAGTACTGAAACCCACCTCTAGCAATTGAGCTAATTGGTCCACATACTTCTGTATGTACTAGGGCCAACAATTCACTCGCCCTCTCACTAAAACCTATGAAAGGGGTTTTTGTCATCTTGCCAAGTAAACAAGACTCACATGTTTCAAATGATTCAAAATCAAATGAGGTGAGAAGTCCATCACCATGGAGCTTCTTCATGTGCTTCTCATTTATGTGACCCAAGTGACAATGCCATAAAAAGGTAGGGTTCAAATCCTTTGGTGAGGCCTTTTGACATTAATGTTATAGACATGTTTTTCTTTGAGTTCAAGGACGTATAACCCATCCACCATGGGGCAACGACCATAATACATATCATTCAAAAATATTGAACAAACAAAGTTCTTTATTCTGAATTCATAACATTCATGTTCCAAACAGGAAGATGAAATAATGTTTCTACCCAAAGATGGAACAAAATAACAATTATTAAGTTCTAAAATTAATCCTGAAGGCAAATGCAATGGGTAGGTGCCAACGGCAAGACCAACAACTCTTGCTTTATTCCCCACGCGAATATCCATTTCTCCTTTTGCCAAGACTCTACTCTTTATCAGCCCCTGCATCAAATTGCAAATGTGAGCAACCGATCCAGTATCATATACCCAAGAGCTGGAAGAAGAAGCAGTAGCAAGATTAATTTCTATAACATTAATAACTGAAGTGAAAGTCACACTCCCATTCTTCTTATCTGCCAGGTACTTCTCGCAGTTCCATTTCCAATGTCCTAACTTCTTGCAATAGAAGCACTGGGTTTCAGGCTAAGGACCAACTTTAAGCTTCTGAAGCTTATTCTTGAGGCCTGCGATCTCATCTTGAACCTTTCCCTTGCCCTTTCCCTTAACCATAGCCTTAGCCTTCCTCTTTTTGAATGCAGTTGTTTTCTGAACCACCAACACATGATTGGGTTTTTTCTTAATGCTTTCTTCTGCAGGCTTGAGCATCCCATGCAGTTCGGTCAGGCTCTTCTCCATGCTATTCATATGAAAATTCATAATGAATGGCTCAAAGCTTTGAGGCAGAGACTGGAGAATGATATCTGTAGCCAAACCAATGCTAAGGGGAACTCAAGTTTTTCCAATCTCCCAATGTAGCCAATCATCTTGATTACATGTGGGCTGACCGGACTGCCTTCAGCCAGCTTACAAGCAAAGAGAAGCTTTGAGGTACCATACCTCTCAGCTCTTGCTTGATTGCCAAACATGCCCTTCAAGCCCACAATCATATTGTAAGCATCCTGGTCCTCATATTGCTTTTGCAGCTCAGAGTCTATGGTGACAAGCATGAGATAGCTAACCTCTACAGAAGCATTAACATGTTTTTCATATTCAACTTTCAAATTGCGAGGAGCATTTTTGGCTGGTTCATCAGGAATTGGATTCTCCAGAACATAGTCCTTCTTTTCATGTTTGAGAACAATTCTCAAATTGCGATACCAATCAACAAAATTTGTTCCATTCAGTTTTTCCCTTTCCAAGACCGATCTCAAAGCAAAACCAGGTGTGGCAGTAGGAGTAGGAGTAGGAGGTGCCATTGAACTACAATAAAAACATGCAAAGTTTCTAAGCATTATGTTTATGTGAAACTTTCATTAAACATTTTAATAAAAGACACTCCTATCTTGATGTTCCCTTTGTGGACACATAGTGAGTATTCAAGATGCATATTCATCAAACACTAGTGAGCTTTGGCATCACTATTAGAAGTTTAATGACATAGGTAAGCAACAACTTTGCTAATTACATCTTATATAACTCTTGTTGGTTGAGTATGAAAGCAGTAATGAATGCCTCAGTCAACTTGACTCATGGCCGAGTCAACCCGCCCCTAGGGCTCACATGAGCGTGGGAGCACTTCCCATTTCCGGGTGCCAATTAAAGAACCAAGCCTCATGTGTGTTTTCCTAGACACCAATTGTCTTGCATCAGTTCCTTCATTACCAAAATCAAGTCCCAACCACTTATGTCCTCAAGCCCAAAACCGTTTTGATAGCTTGATTAAATCAACCAATGTTATGCGCAATGTGTCCAACACATCCCTATCATATATTAAGATAGCCATTGATATACTACTTTGGCAGCCATATTAATAACGATCTAAATTCTTGATAGGTGCAACAATTGGGTGGACAAGTTTGATCTAAAATTTTAAGTCTAGTGATGAACAATATCTACTATGAACATGGCATCACATGAAATGAGCATAAATAAAATAGCAAGGATTAAACACACATCCACATATAATCAAATTAAGATGTGAAATAGTATGGCCCTTAGCATTAGGATCTCTATCATCATGCTTGATTGTTCACCTAGCCATTATGCTTTGTTTGTACACCTAGCCATCATCTTGATTGTTCACGTAGCCACCATGCTTGATGCCACCAACTTCATAATCGTAGATGCAACTCCTTACAACTTTGATAATGAATTTTACATGAGTGTTTGAAACATCACAAGTCGACACGCAGGTCGTTATACACTAACTGTCCATCTCTAACTGCAGTGGCTTGAAATTCCACTTTCTTTCCACACGGGCTCTCAACTGAGATAGTCCTTCGTCCACAATCCAATACGGCCTTGTGCTTGGATAACCAATCCATTCCCAATATGACGTCTAAGGTCTGGGTCTCCAAAATTATAAGGTTTGCTAGGAACTCTATTCCACCTATTAGTATTCTCACCCCGGAACATCCTACTTTCGTTCGGAGTTCGGAACCAGGGGTTTGAACTAAAAGCATGCACTTAAGTCTTGCAATCCTCAAATCATTTCTAGTAGCAAAGCCTTGCGAAACAAACGAATCTGAAGCTCGAGTCAAACAAAGCATTGCAGTCTTGAGTTAACAAGTAACTTACCCGATCTGACGTCAGTAGCATTCTGCGGTGCATCTGCGGTGACATGGTTGACTCGGCCTCTCACCACGATGCAGGGTGTGGCTCACTGATCTTTGGCGTCCTAGCCGGGTGGTTCCTAGATTGAAGCGGCGGGGTCACTCTCGCTGTCTTCTTTGGACAAGCTGTTGGCAAAGTGTCCTGGCTCGTTGTAGTTGTAGCGGCGTCTCATGTTCCTTCTTTGCTGCACAGAGTAAGCGTTTCTAGCGAGGGCTGAGTGCAGTAGTTACGATTAGCGAGTCTTGGTCTTTGAGGATGGTGTCCTTGTTGCATTCTGTGGTTGGAATCTGAAGAATTGATTTGGTGCAACTCTCGGTATTTGTTGCGTTCCTGGCGTGATCCTTCTTTGTTGCATCCTGCGCTTCTGTTCTCATCCAGTTCCTTGCGCTTGTCCTCAAGAATAAGCGCCTTATTCACCAACTCTTGGAAATGCAGGAAGGTGTGGGTGATCAATCCTACTTGCAATCTGAGTTAAGTCCCTTCATAAAAGCGAGGTATGCGGATTTATCTGTCGCTACATCCTCGGTGCGTAGTGTGCTAGCTGTGTGAACTTGTTCGGGTAGTCGACCAGGCTGATTACCTTGCTTGATGCTCTGAACTCCTCCTTCTTAAGGTCCATGATTCCTTCAGGCCACGTGATCTTGTCGGAATGCGGTGTGAACTCTTCCCAAGTGATATCTTGAGGGTTCTCTTGCGTGGCACGAAGTTCTCCCACCATTCGGTAATTTGTTCCTTCCGGTGATGAGAAGCGTGAAATACCTTCTCATTTCCTATGCATTGAGCTATGTGTAGCTTCCTCTCGATTGATCTTAACCAATCATCGGCCTCCAATGGATTGGCATTCCCGGAGAAAGTGGGTGGGTGAGTTCTCATGAACTCTGACGGTCTTGTATTACGGCGTGGTCACGATTAACTTGATTAGCGATGGCCTGGCGGTGGCGATGTTGCATTTGTTGCATCATAGCATGCATCAAGCGAGTGCAGGCGGCGAGAAAAGCTCGAAATTCTGCACATCCGGTGGCGGTCTTTGGTGCTCCCTCATTGGGGTTTTCTGTGGCGAGAACCGCTTCCATTGCCTCCAAAGTTTCCACGGGTGTTCACCATCTGTCGATTTGCTCTAGGTTTAGAGATGAGAGGAAACAAGAATAGACAAGTAATATGGAACTTATGCGAGGCGGCAGTGTAACTTTAAGGTCCAACTTTATTATTGATATTAATAACTTGGTATGGTTGCTTACAATGCCTAAGGGCCTTGCAACACATCACTGCACACTCAACAAACAATGAAAATCCAAATCGAACTAACTCTGGAGTCCTAACGCCTAAAGGGTGACTCTTTATTCTATGGCGCGACTCGGCGAAGGAGTCTCACTATAGAACCTATGCTCACTCATCGAGAAAACCTCCACGGCACGAGTGCGGGTCTTTGCGGCATAGGCGCGAAAGCTTGATTGCCATGTCCGGCAAGCTGTGTCCTCTGTGGTAGTCGAAGAAGCGGTGTCCTCATCGAGATCTGACTCCTCCGGATCTGGCTCGTGTGGCTCAATCTTGGCTCTGGAGTGCAGTCGTACAAGGTCATCTCCAACTCGTCAATCCTTCGCGAGAAGGTGTGCCACATACTCTTGAGCTTCCCGCCATCTGTTCTTCTCTGTCGTGATCTCCTTGCGGGCCTTCAGCAGCTCCTTGCTTGTATTATCTAGTACATCCTCTGGCGACAACAAATCGTGCCAAGCTGTGTAACAAGTGGCATCCTCATCTGAATCGCCTTTGGGTCAAGAAGGTTATCGCTGCTTGCGGATGATAGCGAACACCGTGCTCTCCAACTCTCTGGCGTGAATGCGGGTAGCGTGCCGCATTGCTCGTCGTGATACCTCTTGGATACCCATACGCATTGTAGATCTCCTGGCGGTCTGCGGTGTATCGAGGCGATTGCACAGGCCCTTTTTCCTAGCGGTACCTCAATCTTCACGTCACAAGCCTTGATCAATCCCGCTTGTCCGATCACTTCCACTTGGTATTGCGGCTTCTCAAAATCTCAGGAGTTTGTAGCATATGCCAAAGTTCCGTGGCGTGACCAACTCCCGAGATCAACGTAGTTGAACTCTTCCTCCATCTGTCACAAGAGTGCTTTACGTAAGAACTTCGGAATCTTTAAATCGTGACAAGGTAAGGAAAATTCAGCAAGAGACAAGAAAAGAAAGAATGGGATAAGTCGAGATGTCATTTCTTATCTTGACAACTTTTTAGCTTTAGAAAATAGGTTTTATCCTCACTCGACCATTCTATCTTAGGGTTGAGCATACGGTCGATGGCTCTGATACCACCTCTGTCGGGACCCCGAATTTGCAAATCCTGACACTCTGTGTATTCCGCACTAGTCGAGGAACACGCTAGTGCACACAGTCTTTACATCGGTAAATATCACAATCATACCACTCGATACTAAATAAGTACTTTATTTAAATAGTCAAGCTGGTTACTCGACCTTATGGTCAAGTTACAAATATATGCCTGCAAAGCGAAACTTATCTGAGAGAAAAATAATAGCGGCGGAAAATCAAATAACCGTGGCGCCATCCAGTATACCACAGGCAAGCCCGGTGGGCTCGCTTCCCCTAAGTGAGCGGATCCTCTTGGAGCTCCTCCTCCAAAGCTTGTGCGATCTCCTCTTCAAGCGGTGTTGTATTGTGGCAAGGGTGAGTACTTGGTACTCGGCAAGTCATGCCTGCAGAATGCAAGCTAATATACTATATGCATGGCTTGGTACAAAGGAATAGCTCAAGGTATATTTGCGATGCTTGACATTTGACAAGTAGCATAAGTAGATTCGAAAGCGATAGAAGCAAGTATAGCATAGATAACTTTTCAAGGAATTTAATAAACATCTTTCCCATCCTAATCCACATTTCCATCAACTTCATTATTAATCCATTAACCTTTCAAACCAAAATTATTTTTGAGAAAATCTAACCCTTATTTGTAATTCCCGGCGATGTCAATACCGCGGACACGGCTATTCGAATAGATTCTAAACTCTGCGAGAGGTTATGCACTTTACCCACAAGATACAGATCCAAAAACCACAAAGGCGAGTTCAGTAACAAAGTCTTTCGGAGACTTCTAACAATACAAGTGGTCCTCCCGGTTATTGCGCACTAACCCTTCCCTTCGCTAAGGCGAAGTCTAGGCCAATCGGCCGTTAGATGGGTACCTGGCCTCGGCCGATGCGCTCCCGTACAACTTACACAAAGGGTGTAGTTGACCTCCTGAGGTCCCACGAGTGCGTTATTAGCAACTTAGTCAACTAGGTCCGTCCCATTCTGAGACATGTGGTAGCCACGTTAGACCCAGTTCAAAGGCTTGCAAGGTTAAGTCCTTAGGGTGACCAGGGCAAGACTACCGAAGAACCAAATCAACACTCCCAATGCCACAAGCTGGCCCACGATTACTCTTGCCACATGCCCGTGGTCGTTTATCAAACCCAGGTTGATTACCATGCACCACGTGCCATCAACATCACATGATACCTTTCCAAAACAGGTTCAATATATCATTAAGTCAATATTAACATTTGATTGTCCAAAATCATGTCATGAGCACGTAGCGAGTCTAAGCGTGTACTACAGCGGTCTAAACCCATGTTGGCGATTTAATAATGTCCAACTAGTAATCCACAACTAGGGTGACAAGGGGTCATGGCACATACTTAAATAATCAAGGTGTCATACGACCAAATTGGTATTTATCTAACCCCATGTTTAAACAAAGTATTTTTCTAATTGAACTAGCATGCAATAGTTTAAATCAAAATAGATTTGAAATAGGATCAACATGGTCAAAGCACAACTTGCCTTCAAAAAGTACTTGTTCTTGGTCTTGAGTTGGATCTGAGTCAATACTTCTCCTTGAATCCTTAGGCACTTCAACGTCTACTCGTAAAAGCGTGCAAATAGCAAATACACGAATAAACAATAGGCAAAAGTGTCCAAACATCCAAATAAAATCCATAAACAGAGAACATAATTTTATGAGTTTTAGAAACTAGAATCGTCAAATTTGGAGTTAAGGCGCGAAAGTTATGATTATTTAAAGTTTAAATAATCAATTAAATAATTTTGCAGAGAAAAACTTTAGTCCAAAAATTAAATAAAAGTGAAATTGAGGTAGATCTCAATGTTATAAAAATTTAGAAATTTGAATCACTAAAATCCGAGTTGAAAGCATAAAAGTTATAAGCGTTTGAAGTTTTGAAATTCAAATCAATTATTAAACCGATTTATTAAATCATTTTCTTTTCGGAAAATCATTTATTGCGTCGGCGAGGACACGTGGCAGCTTTGGATTGGTCTGCGGCGTCGGTAGGTCCATGGACTCGGTCCACGCTCGGCTCACGGTCTCACAGTGGACTCGGTCCGCGGCTTCACGTGAGACTAACATGTGGGACCACTCGGGTAGCGTCATTCTTGGCGTCGGCGGGGCTCGACCACGGCCCGGCAGTGGGTCCCATGGGTGGCGTCATTCTTGGCGTCGGCGCTTGGCTGGGACGACCAGCGACATCTTGAGCCCGCCATGGCGCCCGGCGTGGCGTCATGGTGCGGTTTGGTTGTCCGTGACCGACACGCGGGCCAGCGTGTCGAAGACCAGCGCTCAGCGGCGTGGAAGCTGGCCCGACCGCGGCGGTCGATCTCACGCCTGCGTGGCTAGATCTCGGCCAGTTGATTTGAAAATCAGCGGTCAGTTGAATCTGGACTCAGCGTTTGGGGTGAGCAGCGGTTGATCTGGACCGTTGGATCTAGATCGGACGGTCAAGATTGGAATCTGCAGGATTTTGGGCGAAATCTCACCGTGAGATGGCGTGGCGCCAATCTGGGCCCTTGGATGGAGATCCAAGCGGTGAGAGATCTTGAAGTCCGTCGATGGCCTGGCGGCGCTTCTTGCCGGAGTTAGGGGCAGCGACCACGGCAGCGGCGCTTGAGCGTGCTCGGCGATGTGAGAGGTCCCTCCCGGCGGCTTGGCCTCCGGTTCGAGATCGACCTCAGCGGCGGCGGAGGGCAGCGGAGATGGCGGCTGTCGGCGAAAAACTTCTGGCGAGCGCTACGGCAACTCCGGCGGCGATTGCGGCTAGGCGGCGGTGGCTCGGCGGCGTTGTCTAGAGCTCTGGTGCGCCGGAAGTCGGCGTCACGGCACGGGTGGCGGCGCATTAAATAGGGCCCTCGGCGTCAGTGAAACGCCACGGAGAGGCAGAGACTGCTCCGTTCGCGGCGAGTCGGCGAGGACTCGGCCCGGGCTCGTGGCGCAGCGCCTGGCCGTTGGATCGAGATCAGCGGTGCGTGAGTTTGGGTTGGTCGGACTCGGGGCGGTGGTGGCTCGGTCGGGCTCGGGTCGATGGCGTGGCTCAATCGTGGCCGGTTGGATCTTGATCCAGCGATCGCCTGAGAGTTTGGGTTGGTAAGTGGGTTCGACTCAACCACGGCTCGGGTCGGTTGGTCGGACTCGAACTTCGAGTCTGACTTCGGGCTCGGTCGGATGAAACGATACAAACCCACTCGCATTTTCCAGCGATTTAATATTTAAAATAATTCCCGATAATTCATTTAATTCATTAAAAATAGCAAAATACTCGGAAAAATTCGAGAAAAATTCGGAAAATATTTTGGAACATTTTGGACTCAAATAAAATATTTCCAACAAAATTTTATTTGCAAAATTAAATTCTTTAATTATTTCAAAATGGAATAAATTCAAATAAATTCCAAATAAATCCAAATAAATTCCAGAAAATTCCAAAAATTCACCAAAGTGCCAAATCACACATGAATTTAAGAAAAGCAAAATTTTGGGGTGTTACAATGCACCAGGGAAAATCAAATGTTCATTAAATCTTTTAGATAAAAGATTCAAACTTAGCTCCACCAACTCGGGGCACACTGAGGAAACTCCAACACTTTTTCTTAGATAGGAGAACAACAACCACAAAATTTTCCTCCTCAAGACAGCCCGTAATGACTAACAAAACCGGTGTCAAAGCAAAAATAGCGACCAACAGATGCGCAACACAAAACCTTTCTTCTACGTCTTCAACCAAGGAAGACAAAACCATGAACCACATACGGAACAATCAGTGAAAATCCAATACCAAACACTTTTCTTTTGGTTTCAATCAACGAGCCAAGAAGACCAGCAGAAAACCGACCAGTTAGAGCGGTAAGAGCAAGCTGAAAGAATCCACCACAACTCTTCTATTAGACTCGACCAACTATCCAGGTCTACCACGAAAGGATAAGCACTCTTCTCCCACAGGGGTTAATAGTTCTTCGGTGATGGCGCTAGCAAAGCCACAACGTCAAACCACACCCTTACTATGAACAAAAGAGGTGGCCAGAAACCCTTTGGCACCACAACCACAAGAACAATTCAATTATTTATCTCATAGACATAGCAACATGCATTATCAAATGAAGCATTCAACATCAATGCTTAAATACAACATTTAGCGTAAAGAAACGATACCCATACCCTTTCCTACTGTGCATCCATTGTGTGTCAAATTTTTAGATTAGTTATACCACTTTTGCAAGTTTTAATGTTGCTATCCTATGACAAAATTTTAGTTAAGACCTAATCCATGTTTCTAAGTTATTCCACATCACATTTTAGTTGTACCCTATAGCATGACACTAAAAATACACATTCCAAGGACCTACAACCTCGCTCTGATACCAACTGTAACACCCCGGCATTTAATATGCCCGAATGCTACCAAACATAGGCTAAACAACATCTAAATACCATAAACTAAGGTAAATTACAGCGAACGAGTAAATGTTAAAACCAAAAATTTCGGCAGCATCTCCTTTGTTTTTCCATGAATTGAAGCAACAACAATATGATCACAGGAGATAGTATAAAGAATGACATCTAAATCATCAATAATAAAGGTTCTAGCAGCAGTATAAGACTAGAATAAAGATTCCAACCATCTCATGAGCCAAATGAAGTAAATGAGGAAACCAAGCACACATATTAACCATCACAATTTAAAGGAAGGAACATGTCATTGTTTATATGTGTGATGCTAAGTGATGACATGTGACTAGCTCCCTTTCCCGCAAGCCGGTTTCATGGTACCTAAGAAAAACAACATAAACACAAGCGTGAGTTCATCACTCAGCAAGTATATTGCAATGGAACAAGAAAACACATTCTAATACCTTCATCACCACTTTTCATATACGACATCATACACATCTCATATTCATAGCGTAAGCATATCATTGACATCATCATATATCATCATCATATAACATCCTCATACAATGCAATGCAATGCGATGCACATATCTCCTAGAAACTCATACCGGTATGGTTGAGTACACACCCGTCGGTGTGCACCCTCTCCCCCCTTCCATCCCGAAGATGGAGGGTGCCTACTCCTCGCTTCCATACACCGTGGTGGATGGAATCACGATGTAGGACTTACTCATTGGCTCTCCGGAATAGTCATAACTTTCTCACCGACCTTCCCCGGACTAGTTATGACTTTCTCACCGCCGGGCCATGTATCATGCCATGTATGCAGACATGCCAACATCATAAATAACTTGTACATTAACACATGGCATCATAACATAATAAGCATATTCATCATATCAATGGCAATCATTAAAGCATGGCATGTGAACATAGCATATATTCAATTTCAATCTCAACCAATCTAGCAAACTACAACCCGCTACCCATTCCAATACACTTGCCTCAACCACGGGCGACGGATTGGCGAGAAGTAGAAGGCACTCCCGGGGTCACACCACCTGCACATAGGTACCACAAACTCACAATCATGTCCACAAAATAGTATGCAACCCTCTTCTACCCGACATAAGTAAACTACTCGCAAAACCCAAAAGCAGAGGTTCTGTCCCGTCGGGACAGCAACCTTCCAAAAGGCATAACTGGGGTTCTAAGACTCTGAATCAATTAAACGAGTACATCCTCGCGTAGCTTAGGAAATTTCCTAACTTTTTCTAAGTATATGGAAAGACTTATTCAGACTCTAAATTGGTTTAATCTACAGAATACCGTGATCTGTTCCAATCACGTCACAGTTTTTAATACGTTCGGTAAAACGAGCATAACTTTCAAACGGCTGGGCGGAATTTGACGTTATTTATACCCACTGAAATCTATTGAAATTACCTACAACTTATTCAATAGGCGGACGACCAAATTCCGACTCTAAATTAGCGAAAACCCAAACCCTAGGTCGACTGCTCATGCTGCCCGAAACAGAGAACGTGGCAAACTCTAGATTTCATCTAATATACCCAATTACAGCACCACCAATTGATCTAAAAACAAGATATTAACCCTTATAACAGATCCTAGACCAACCCCAAGGATCCCCGTGGCCATACCTTTGCCCGACGAACGGAAACCAACGGATCTCCTCCCGATTCGCGCGATCTCCTTCATCGCTCCAAATCCACCGGATCTCCTCTTTGCGTGGCGCTCAATGGGCGTATATTCGGGGTGGTGAGGTGGAGATGCTCCCCTAGGGCAGAAAGGGGTGGAGGAGAGGGGAAGGGGCGCACAAGGTGGAGAGGAGGCGTGAGGAGGGAGGCGCAAGGGAGGAGAGCAAAGGGTGGCGGCTAGGGTTTCTCCAAGTGGGGCGCAAGAGGCAGGGGTGGGGCGCACATATGGGCTGGAGGAGGCCCCCAACCAGGTCTCCTACTCCTAAATGGACTCAAACTCCTCCCCACCAAGGCCCACGACCCTTTCCACTAGGCCCAAACTCCCCCGGAAAGGCCCAAACTCCCGGAAACGGCCCGGAAACGCAAATAAACCTCATACCGTATGGTTTCAACCTCCAATTCCACATTCCATAATGTTTTTTCCCTCAACATTCACATTTTATAAGGTTACGACACTCCGTGGTGTCACACAAAGCATCATATAGAGAGTACAATCATCAGTGTCATGGGAGGAACAAGACCTGAGTGAAGCAATCTCCTGTGATAAAGTACCTACTTACTTCGCTAACTCCAAACACCTAGTTCTAACCATAGCATAAAAAAATTTTAGCTTGCAGAAATCCTCATTGAGTTGGTCAGAGGAGGGTACCTCATCCGACTCACTGTGGAGCACATGCTGATGTCGTTCATGTCGTCCATGAAGCACATGCTGGTGAAGTCATCACCGCTCTTGTTCTTCTCTTGTGGATCATCCTCTCCCTTGTTGCTCCACATCTCGTTGTCGGAGAGGTTGATGTTGTAGAGGGCGGCGAAGCAGCGGTGGAAGAGATTCTTGTTCTTGGAGAAGTTGTTGTACTTCTTCTCAGCGGAGTTACGAGCTGGAGGCTTCTTGTTGCAGTTATTATCTGTGTAGTCATTCTTTTTTGAACCACCAGAGTCATTCTTGCCCTTCTCTAGCCTTGGACAGTTTGCCCCCAATGTAGTTGGGATCACCACACTCGAAGCAAATGATCACTCCTCCTCTCTTCCTCTCTCTTACCCTTTTGTATGCATGTGAGAATTTTCTGGCTAAGAGGGAAAGGTCGGTCTCTCGAAACCTCTCCAGCTACTCATCGCTCATCTCACAAGGAGTGGAGGGAATAACCAAGAGACAACTCAGAAGTGGATACAGCGGGATTGGTGATCAAGGCCATTGACTGAGACTTTGTCTTCTGAGAAATAATGTCAATCTCATGATTCTTGAGTTGGGAATAAAGCCCATCAAGAGTGAGAGTAGACAAGTCAGTGGTGTCCTTCATAGTGGTCACCTTCATCTCCCAAACTCAAAGATCGAGTGCGGTAAAAAAATGCTAAGCATTCTTCGAGTTAGAGTATGTGCAACCTGCTACTAGGAGATCGCTCAAGATCTTCGTGAACCGTCCAAAGCACTTGTCTTGAGACTCACCATCGTGCTGTTCAAAATTGTTGTAGTCATGCTTGTACTAATCTTACTGTTTTGATCTAAGTGGTTCCCTCATGGTATGCATCAGGTGTCACCAAGATCTGGGGTAGATCAAGGTGAGAGATCCTATCATACTCACCATTTGCTAAGGTAATGTATAAGGATGTTCCTTGCCTTAGCATTCACCTCAATGTCAGCCATATTGCCGTTTTCATCGGCAGGATCCTCATACGGAGCTTCACCTTCTGCTAGATCATGAAGCCTAGGGTTGTGATAAATGACTCCATTCTTGACTTCCAAAATGGATACACAACCCTAGAAAAAAAATTGGAGGTTTGATGGAATACTTGTCCAACACCAAGGCTCTTAAGACCGGTCAAGATCTAGAAAAAAGCTATGTGATCAGAGGGGGGGTGAATGATCACAAAACAAAAAATTTCACCCTCAAAGAACCTACAAAAACCTCTCCATCAAAGAAGCACTGAAACATATATTTTTGGAGAAATTCATGATGTAACATTGGGTGTCCCGATCTTTCGATGAGAGTGATAACCCTCGATTTGGGTGGAGACGACTTTGACGATCTGACTACAACGTACAACGACGATGCGCCTTAGCAATCGCTAAACCAACTCCATATGGTTATTGACCTTGCCATGGGCACGATCAACCTGATCACGAAGATCAATTCCTGCAAGCAATCAAAGAACAAGCAAGAACAAGGCAAAAGCAATCTAAAATTGCAAATATAGATTAAGTATTGAAAAGTTGGGGTTCTGATACAAGGAGCTTATTAGGCGGCCGTTGAGCACGTCTAAAAGACTCAAATAGTAGCAAAAGGCTAAACTATCAAATAACCAAAATCCAAGTTATTTTGGGGGACTCCCTAGCTATATATAGGAGAAATAGGAGGCCAAAACCGTGCTAGGGGCATCCAAAACACATCCATGGCCGAGTAGGACTCCTATTCCTAGTTTGACTCGGATTTGGAAAGATGACCGAACTTATTTTGCAGATTCCCGTTGACTCGTAAGGAATTTGGATATGAGGCCAGATCCGTTGGAAAGAGGACGACGAAACCTTTCAAACCAATACTCATGGACCTCAAACACCCTTGTGGATCAAAAGTTATGTTCGTTTTAAGTTGGTGCTGTCCCGGAGGCCGAATCCGAGTTGAAGTTGTGCACCGGAAGAATTGGCTTCATGCTTGACTTTTGGGAGTCCTTCTCCTTGGTTCCTAAGGACAATAAAATCATCACAAGGATTAAATAGCATTCCATTCATTAAATTATTTGTATGCAACCCGAGGAACGCATTCACGGCAAGCCCAGATTGACGTGCGCGAGCTCGAGTAATTAGCCCTTGTATTACATTGTTGGTTTCAATTGGGTTTGTAGGCATGGCCGTATCCATGGTAGTAATGTCCTCATAATCATCCCCTTCTTGCATTTGAGTCGTCCTCGACTCAAGTTCATCATCATCTCCCAAGTATGGCTTTAGATCTGATAATTGAGTTGACGGGCTCGAGCTCGAGTCAATGGTCCTTGAACCGACGAAGATGTAGAAGGATGGCCAAGGTGGGGGCCAATGAAGCCATGCAGATGGAGTAGAGGATGCCATAAAGTGTCGCCAACTTAATGGTCCTGGCCAAGCTGAGGGTCGATGAAGCCATGCAGTTGATATAATTGCGGCAACACTTTGTGATGACCATATGTATGCATTGTTAGTTATGTCCATGATGAGCATGGTCTCATCATCCTCCCTTTCTTGAAGTGGAGTTGTCCTCGACTCCATCATATTGTCCTGCAAAATGTTAGTAATGACAGGAAACAAAGCAATATGCACATTTGCAATCAAATCAATGGATCGAGAATTTCTATCAACCATATCCTCCCTTTCTTGAAAACTATCATGTGACTTGTGAATGGAACCAAATGTACTTGGTATGACATGATTAGTGATATGGCAATTATTAAATTGATGACATTGTTGCATTGCAAACGGATGTTTAAAATCTGAACAAATGTAAACTCGATGTGCTTTATACTCGATATTTTTTATACTTTCATTTTTATTTTCTAATTTTGTTTCTAAATGAAAATTTGATTTTTCTAGTCTGAGCACGACAAGTGGGATTAGGTTCATGGTGCACCGAGTTCATAGGACTAATTTAATCTAACTACTAATGATGTCATTAAATCTAATTAATCCTTAACCAGCGATTTACTATGTTGAGCACAATGCTCGCATGGCGTTGTCGGCTCTGGCGAGCTCGTCGCCCGAGGCGGGGGCGATCTTGAGGGCGATGCACATGCATGGAGCAGGTAGAGGAAGCTAGGCGAAGTTGCTGGTGGTGGCTCGAGGACCAATGGTCATCGAAATTGTGATCACGATGAACAAAAGCGGTGGAGGCGCTCTTTGCTATGGCGGTGACATCACAAGCTACTATTTGAGGTAAGCGAGCGGTGTGCACTAGCTAGGATCAAGAGCTCCACCAAGAACATATAGGTGAGGTTGGTGATGGTGGAGAAAGTCTAAGCGGTGGGACGATGGCGAAGCTTGGCGGCGATGGTGATGGCTTCAACGACAAAAGCTCTCCATAGCTCGAACCAACTAAAATGGAGAGCACGACAAGGTTGAGAAGCGAGGCAATGCTTTGGAAAAAACTTGGCAAAGCTAGAGGCTTCTTGGAGAAAAGCGCTCAAGGGCAATGGTGTTGCAAAGTGATGTGAGTAGAAAGGTCAAGAGCTCATCGGGAAAGGCGATAGCCACACTACGACTCAAGGGAGATGGTGGTGCAAAGTGATGTCGATGGATTCCAAGCAAAATCCAATTTCATCAACGGTTCATCCTGTTGTCATGTTCTAATTTATCTTTCACTTCATCCTCATCCCCAAATGAGAATACCATAGATAGTCTATTTTCACTCTAATCTTATGTAGGAACAAGATTATTTTGATGGTTCTCTATTTCATCAAATATAGAGTTGATTAAGTCATCGTTTATGGAGCAGACATGTCATAAATTAGTCTATGATCATGTCCCTAGTAGTGAGGTCTTTTAATTAAGGTAGCTTGACATCCGAGAGCAATCGCTTAAACAACTTAAGCTATTATTGTTAGTTGTATACCACTATTACTGTTCATATCATTTTTATGCCTAGATACTTGATTATGAGCTCTTATGCTTTGATTTTACCAAATATATGTTTCAGTATCTAGGCATTTCCAACAATCCAGAAAGTAGTGAATATATATATCTTTCCAAAATATATATCAATTTTTCTAGCATTGATACAAGAACAACATCATAATATTTGACAATATGTTGGAGACATAATTTTCAATTGCCAAGTCAAAATATCTTCCAACATATGCTTTGTCCCAGTAACTCCAAATTGCACAGATAAAATGGGGCCTACAAACAAGATATATGACATGAAAAATCTATTAGATGTTAAACAAAAACTTGAAGTGGAGATATAACAATTGAAGGAAAATTATGATGTAATTGAGCCTAACAAAAATTGAAGAAGATTTTGAGTTAATAAAAAAGATTTATAAGATGAAACAAAAACTGAAAGACATAGATGACAAATCATAAGATATTGAATTTATTAACACGGTACTCATCATTAAGGAGCGCAAGACCAATGTAGACACTACTAGAAATCTAACTTTTACCGAGTGTGAAATGTAATGGCCTACGGGCCGTCGGGAAAAACTAAGGTGGCCGACGATGCATTTTTACGGCGGTAGAACAAAAGCAGACGGCTATTAGAAGATTTACCGATGGGGCTTACCACAAACCGACGGTTGGTGGAAAACCCTCAGTCATAGTATGAAATCACCGAGAGGGTACAACAATTACTGTGAGTGCAATGCTAACCGTCGGCCATTACAAACAATCACCGAGTGGAAATACATTTAGTGTGTGTGTGTATAGGTAACACTTGGTTATTGCAATGATTTGCCGACGGGTTACAAACTTTTAGCGATGGTACAAATCAAACACTGGCTATTGCAAAATTCATACGAGGCTGGATGAAGGTGATGTATATATGAAAAATGTAGCTCTCATTGAAATCTACGACTTTGTAGTTGAAAAATGTAGCTCTCATTGAAATCTACAAGAATCTAAACATGAGCTTATAGAGGTAATATGAAAGTTTCTAGTATTTAATTCGACGTTGTTATTGACAATATACGAAGACACTATTTTCACAACAACATGATCACTTTTGTAGGAATTAAGAGATATAACTAGAAGTCAATCAATTATTGGTATCAAATAAATGGAACCTATAACGGAGCTGTGGAATTTCAAGGAGAACCAAAAAGCCTATGTTGCGGAAGCTATAGCACATATGATGGCAAACAAGGAAAATGATATGAGCACTTAAACACTGTATAACCATGTTTTTTGAACTTACCTGGAACTTTATTACATAGTTTATGTGATTTGATGAGAGTTATGCAACCTTGTTTTTGACCTCCTCTATAGTATATTATTCAAGTTCGATGTGAATGAACCTATGCTTCTCTTTTTTCTTGTCATATCATTAATTCCTTACTACTTTGTGAACTAGCGCTTGGGTTAATTTGTGAAATTTGTGTTGGGAATTATAGTGGCATATGTGTACTTGTGCATTCAATTGGTTAATATATCCGAGTTGAGTCCACGGCAATTCTTGGGTGGTAGGCATAGGGAACTGCCATAGGACACTATTCAAGCTTTGTCCTCCAGAGCTTGAAGTGTCCTATGGCAGTCCCCTATGTCCACCACCCAAGAACTGACTATCATAGACGATTCTTAATATAAACCATCTGTGATAGCATATCATCATAGTTGAATGGAACTATGAACCGTTTGTGATGCGCCGTATTATCACTGACATATGCTTATAGATAGTTAAAAAAATCATCTGTAATGGCCTTTTTTGTAGTAGTGAGACGTTCCACGATGACATTGTCACGCTTTTGCTCGTCCCAGCTGGGGAGTCTACCACCGTTTGTGTCGTCCTCCTTTGGAGTCTACCGCGTTGCCGCCCCCACCCCTGTCATCGGTAGCTCCCTTGCCTGGCAGGGATGCCAAGGTTGGCCACACCACCACTTCCCACATCCTAGCATTGAACCAAATCACATCGCCTCCACTCCCTCGAGGTCCACATCACTATCGCCAGTGCCGACCGCAACACCCTCCTCCCAATGGGTCAATTCGTCACAATCGCTGATGGATCTCCATATAGACGGGGCCATGTGGGGATGAGTTAGGAGGGAGCTCATGTCTGTTGTGGGAAGAAATTGGGGATTTCAATTGATGCAGCAGATATGGATGAAGAAGGGAAGGTTCCCCTCCGAAATGGTGGGCCATGTAGGTCAACTCTGGTCAAATCTAGTGTTTCCCGGTTTGAGCAGGTCGTGCATACCAGTATTGCATGATGGAGGACCATTTCTAAATGATATTACACTTAAGGAGACAACATTAAACTATTGCAAGAGTTGATTCATCAAAGATGGACTTTTTCTACCATTTACATCTCAAGTCCGGGTTTGTGGCTTGTTTTGAGTGATGTGGTTGAGATTATCAATTTTGCCATGTCATATACCACATCACCAATTTGACCCCACATATCAGTCCCCTCTTTCATGCCTCTCTTCTCTTATTCTTCTCTATCTCTCAATGTGTGAGACCCTCCATTTTATGCTACGGGGCAACATAAAAGAAAGGTTCTATAGCGCCTTCTGTGCTAGTCCCATGATTAGTAGTTAGCACGCGCCATCATAATTTTCGAGATCACAACCATACAAAAGTTTACAAGTTTTATTGCAGCAGAAGTTCATAATTTACATAACATGAAACAAAAGTAATAAAAGCATAATAGTAGCAAAACATCATCTTACAGTATGCTAGCTAGACCCATAACTACACAGGCAACTGACAAGGTGACCTTAGAAAGCTTGATCATTGCATAAAGCACAAGTTCATCGCTAGCGTAATCGTCATCGAGGATGTTACGGTTTTCACCTAAAAACCACATTAGAGCATGTTGAGTACAAAAAGTGTACTCATAAGACTTACAAATCCACGATTACATGCAATTTGTATAAAGAGTGGGTTTCTATGGTTGATTTGCATAAAGCTAAATTTTAATTGTATTCTTGAATGATAATTGAAAGCATAAATGAATTTAAAACATTTTGACGAATAATTAAATTATCAAGTAATCAAATGATAAAGTAACAATCCACTCACGTTCCTTCATGAGTGAGAAGCGATAAATTACTCACAACCCTTCGTGAGTAATAAAACCATCATCCCAAATTCCAAGAAGGTATCAAGATGAGTTTCATCAAAATTTGAATCACATGTTCCTTTTTGTCAAAACTAAATCATCTAACTAGTGTCAGTTTTTCAAGTTATCCATAACCGTGGATATGGCTAATCGATTAGTTTCATACTCTGAAGAGTTGTACAACTTTACCCATAAGGAATGATCGTCTCTTTGTGCAAAGCTTAATTAATACACTTCTTTTGGTGTGCCACAGAGAGATCATACATAACTGTTACATTATTCAATTCCAACTTTGCACCAGCCCTGTGATGTTAAACCCTTGCTATGGTAGAAACAAACAATCGCAATAATCATAAACTTTTCTTAGCTCAAATGAGACAACAACCGTCTCACACCATAGCCAGGCGTACACCGTTGCACAGGTATGCATTGACCCACAAGACTCATGTGGCAGCCCCGAACAAGCTAACACGAAAGGATTTATAGCTTGTGCTACTATCGCATTCCAAAGTGCAAAGTCGGTTTTAAATAACTTAATAAGTTAAGGCTGTCACATGCCAGCCCTCATGGTTGTAGGGTTAGACTTGGATCATACAACACTAAGTTCGATCCTTAAAGTGATATGGGCGATAATCTCCCCCTATCTACGTACAAGTATACCCTCGCACATCCGGCTTGAAAGATGTGACAATTGCCTAGAGGGGGGTGAATTGGCTATTTAAAATTTTAAACAAAATTTACTGCTGCGGAAAACGGTTCGAAACTTCTGATAAATAATTGGAACTTCCGAAATAATCGGAACTTCCAACCAATTATTAGAATACCCGATCAGTACTAAGATTCGAGAATAAGTAATGAAATCTAGCTAGCTACGGATTACTCCTACTCCAACTTGGTGCAAGATAGAATAAGAGATCTAGGATCAACTAGTAATGGCGATTAGAACTTTAATGGAGAGAATAGTACAAGATTCACAACGAGCAAAAACAAATCAAACTAGTAGACAAAGTATTTGTTCTCGGAGTTCGGATCCTTGAGGGGATCCTACGTCTCCGTTGAGGAAGCTCACAAAGAGCCGGGTCTATTTCAACCCTTTCCTCCCAAACCTCGGTCACACTTGAGATTTGGTTTCACTTTTGATTTCTTCCCTTCCGGAGGTGAAATCGGCCTTCACAAACTTCTCACGGCTATCCACAATCTTCGGGAGCTCGTGAGTGACGCCTAGCCGTCTATGAGTCCTTCAACCTCCAAGAGTAATGAATGCAACTTGAACCCAATCTTGGAGATGATCTCTAATGCTTAAGAGTGTCTCTCTTGTGCTCTAAGCTCTAGATCTTGTTCAACCCTCACTCTTTAATTTGATCACTAAGATCAAAGAGGAGAGGAAGATGGAGCAACTCAAGAAGTGTGTTAAATGCTCAAGAGAAACCATAGCCAAAAAGTTAGCTTCATTTAATGGGGTAGAGGGGTATAAATAGGAATGGGCAAAAACTAGCCGTTATCCCTCCACTCAGCAACATATCGGAACTTCCGATGTGGACATCGGAACATCTGATATATCTAATTTTTTAGAAAATCAATTGGTCTAAACGGTCAAAAACCACACATAGGAACTTCCGGTATTGACGATCGGAATGTCCGATGTGTCTATACTTTTGAAAAGCAATTTCAGCATGGTTCTAAGTCAACATCGGAATGTTCGATCCATATATCGGAATTTTCGATCTATCCAGAGAGTACCCCTTTTCAAATTCTATATGGATCGGAACATCCGATTAAAAGCATCGAAACTTTCCGAAGTGCCCAGAGAGTACCCTAAGTGTTTAAAACACACATATCGGAACTTCTGATGTATACATCGGAATGTCCGATGTATCCAGAGAGTGCACAAAACACTCACACCGGACAGTCTGATACATTGGAACTTCCGATATAATATCGGAACATCTGATATGGACAGAACATGAAGCTACTCGGTGTGCATGTTTCGACTCGTGTCTCTCGATGAAAATGAGTAGGCATTCATCTGAGCATAGAGACTTGTCCTAGATTGACTAAGTTGCATCCCTCTTAATAGTATGGCATATCTATGACCAAACAAGAATGCAAATTACATCGATATGACGTCATGTTTCTTTCCTTCGCTTTTTGAGGGTCGTCAACGTTCGTAAACCCTTTTTTGCTTTGGGACTTTCACATGTTCATTAACTCATTGAACCCATTAGTCCCTTAATCGCTTGTCATTAATCATCCAAAACATACTTAGGGGTCTAGATGCACTTTCACTGCTATTGCCAATAATCACCCAAGTCAAATCCATAGTTTTATTTTCATTTTTAACAAACTACCGCATTCTTACTGCTCCAATTAACCATTTATAAATTCATTTCGAAAGACGGGTATATGTATAAATGTCACCCATAACCTTCTAGAGCAGTGCTAAGCATGAGCTATTTAGTAAACGGATATTCCCAGTTTCGCCCAACCATTCCCTAGGGTTATCATGGTTCACGTTTTCACGGTAATTGAGGAGAATCCATCAGTGAGGTAATAACTACCGATGGCATAAAATAAAGATCGCTAGAAATATAAAGTATGCGATCAATTTATTAAGCACATTTTAAGTAATTATGAATTCTGGGTTCGAGATGGTCAAGGAGGTGCTTGCCTTGCTCTGCTGAAGCCAGATCAATTCCAGTATTGTCAGTGATAGGATTATCATCAGTATCTACTCGTCGTTCCAATATAAAGACATAGTAAAAGCAACATTTCAATAATAGTAAGATAAATCAAATGAAGATCAAAATGAAATAAGTATACACACAATTATAGTCGCAGTCATGACTCCAAAAGTGAAGATTTTATAGTTGATTATATTTGAACTTTTGATTTAAAAAGAGTCAAAATTCTTATAAACAATCAATAGTATAAAGCAATACAAAGGAACAATTAAAAAATAATTATTATACCCAAATTATTTTTCTAAAATCAGGTTCTACACTTTTTTGTGATTTAAACAAAACTGGTTTCATAATTTTTGGAGTTATATTTATTTAGTTATGATTATTTAATTATTTTCTTCATTGAAAACCTACTTAATTTCAAATTAATGCAAATGAATTTCAAATTCAAATTTAATTGCATAATATGAAATCATATTAGATCTTGAGTTCAGCAAAAATTTATTGTACTAAATTTGTATTAAATTTACCCAACATTTATATGTAACATACGATTCAAATTTGAATTTAAATTTAAATTTGTAAACTAAATTTTATATGTTTGCATATTCTGATTCTCGACTATTTTATATGAATTTATAAACTGGTTTGACTTGATTTGGGTTTGTGGTTCAAAAGATATGAGCATTTGAATGGGTTCGGTTTGATTAAATCCAGGAAAACGGCAAATGCACTTTTACTGTTAGAAAGCGTATTGCTATGCGTTGGCGCAAAGGAAGCCGAGCCGAGCCACTGACAAAACGGGCTCAGTGTCATGTGAGACAAGGAGCGAAAGAAAGAGGTCACTGACCTCGGAGCCCTCTTGTCGGGGAGCCGATGCAGGGGAGATGGCCGGAGGTAGCGGCGCCCGCGAGGAAGGGCAGGTCGTGCTTGGGCATTAGCGGAACGAGCTGGAGGAGGCCGAGAGGGTCCCAAAGGTGGGCTCAAGGTGCTTCGACGCCGACCAATAGGGCTGTCCATGGTGGTCGGCGGCAGATCCAACCACAGTGAGCCGTGACGGCGAGCAAAGCACTCTCAAATCGAATGGTTGGTTTTATAAACATAGGTGGGGTCTAAGGTTCACGAAGGAATAACTCACCGGATGGGAGAAGCTCCGGGGCGTGCTCGCGATGTGCCGCCGGAGGCAAGGAAGAAGACGTCTCGGTGCGGGGTTGCTCCGGAAGGCCCTAGACTAAATCAGAGGGTGAAAAAGGTCCGTGAGTGACTAAATAAGCTACGCGCATGGTCAATTACAAAGCCACTCACCGTAGCTCGACCAATACGGGTTTTCCTCTTTTCGGTTTCTTGCCGGAGCCAAGGAAGAAGAAGTCGGTTTGGGGAAAAGTATGACTTAAAGGCAGAAATGGTTAAGTGCTTTGAGCTGAGATGAAAATAGCGTTTCTAGTTGCTCCTTAAATAGAAGGAAACAAGCAGGGAATGAAGATTGGAATAGACTAGAGGGCGGCTGTGACTCGGGATCCTTCTCAGGTCTGATCGCGGGAAAGCAATCTGGATGAGCTGGAGGAGACAAGCGCGCAGTGGCCGGCAAAACAGTCCAAGTGCACTCAGGCTTTGGCACAAGAGAATGAGAGACGAAGCGATGATCGCTATCTTCTCCGGTGGGCTTGTACGGGAGAAAGCAGGGAAGAAGAAAGGAACGAAGAAAGAAAGAGAGGGAGAAAGATATGACAAGTCGGACCCCTGTCCCACATGATAGAGAGAGAGAGAGAGGATAGAGAGGAGGGTACCATCCTGACGCGTGAGCCATAAAACATCAGGGCCCGGTGGCAGTCAGTGGGTAGAGTATAATAATATGGGTCCTACTGGTCATCCAAAGGAGGGAGAAACCGGCTCAATGCCTCAAGCAGTCAACAAAAGGAACCGATAAGTGGTATACATCGTTCATGAATCTTTGGAATCTTTCCCCAAGGTTTCTAGTTAAGTTATCAATGTGATACGAAAGTTTGGCATTCAAATTCATTGCAGATAAATTATAATAATCTTGACAGTGAAGACCTCGCAGAGATTTTCATTGGGAAAATTGATTTAATTAATAGAGTAAATTAATTCATAAATTTGCCAAATTTTACAGTAGGTTTGAAATGATATCAGGAACCTTCCAAAACGATTTTCAAACCTAAATTATGAGTAATTATTTTATTAAAATTCCTTTTTCTAGCTTCTATTATTTAATTGTTCAATTTCTTCAAGACAAATAATTCTCCAAATTGCATAGAATTTCATGAAATACAATAATAATTTGCTAATGGATTTTACCTTTATTTAAACATATGAATGTTACACAATGCTTTGGCCGGTAGGAGTTGAGCGGCTGACATGTGTGGATCAAGTTGATGATGTGGTAATTGACATTATAAACTTGTTGATGTGGTAACTTGTTGATGTGGTCACTACTACAGAACCGGGCATCACAACCGGCATATTAGAAACGGTTTCATGCGAACCGGTTGTAATGTGCGCACCAGAAGCGGTTCGTGGCAACGGGCAGGAGAGGACCTCTAGAACCGGTTTGAGCCACGAACCGCTTCTGATATTTGAGCTTTAGAAGCGGTTCGTGTATAAAACCGCTTCTGGAAAGTTAGAAGCGGTTTAAAACACAAACCGCTTCTAAAGCTCAAATATCAGAAGCGGTTTGTGTCTCCAACCGGTTCTAGAAGCCCTCCCGCCCAGCACATTTTAAACCCTTCTTTCTCCCCGAGCCAACAGTCATGAACAATGGAGAATTTGAAACCTTTGTTCGTTAGGGAGGTGCTGCCCAAATTTTTAGTTTTTAAATTGCCGGTGATTTAGCTTCAAATTAAGTGTTTCAAGGTCAGTAAGAGCATGTTAGCATCTTTCTCACCTACATATTGCTGTTTTTTATGCATTGGATGTGGAGAAATTATGATTTATTCATGTTGAAATGTGTTCCTTAATTTGCTAGGTCACTCTAGAACATGTTGAAATGTGTTCCTTAATTTGCTAGGTCACTCTAGAACATGTTGAAATGTGTATGGCATGAAGTTGTTCCCCAAAATTTATTTTGTATGCTTGTTTTTGTTATGGTATGAAGATGTATGGTGGTGATATAGTTCAAAATATGACATTGCAATTAATGAATTAATTAGTAGTGTATAAAATAAAATAGGAAAACATGTGAAGGATAAAAAAATAATTACAAAGGCAGAAAGGGATAAAAAAAATAATTAGAAAGGTAGATCTTTAATTGCATGAAGGTGTAGGTGGGGTTGTTTTTCTTGGAGAAGAAAAAATATATGAAATTATAACTTGTTGTAGATGAACCGGCAATGGATGTACAATGCGGACCGTCGCTCGAGAGAGTTCATTGATGGCGTGCAGGCTTTTCTCGATCACGGCCATTGCATTCCTGCCTCGAGCGACTTCATATGTTGTCCGTCGTAGATTGCAAGAACGAGAAGGAGCACTCACAACGATGGAAGGTTATGAACCATTTGATGATGAGAGGTTTCATGCCAAACTATACCTGTTGGACCAACCATGGCGAAGATGAGGAAGGCGATAAAGAAGGCGAGGAAGAAGAAGAGGGATTCAACAATATCACTGGGCGCCACGCAATGCTATTTCGTGGGAGATACACTCGATGACTTTGGTGGTGATGAGCTGGACCGGATCTTTGCATGATGGTGAGGGAGACTACACAGATGAAAGGCACGATTCGAGAAGTTCAGCGCATGTTAGAGGACTACTGAGAACTCCTCTGTACCCAAAGCGTAGGCGGGACCACAAAAGTTGCGTACCACACTTGAACTTATGCAATGGAAGGCCACAAATAGTGTGTCGAGATAAAGGGATTCGATGAGTTGTTATCACTCATAAAGAAGTTGCTTCGAGAAGATAACACTTTGCTTGAATCTACATATGAAGCAAAGGAAGTAAATCTGCCCTTTGGGGTGAAAGTCTGAGAAGATACACGCATGTCGTAACGATTGCATCCTGTATCGCAATGCATATGCCAATTTGGATGTTTGTCCGATGTGCAAAGAATCACGGTATAAGGTGAAGAGAGATGATCCAAGTGAAATAGATGGGGCGTAAGAAGAAGAGACCTCCGGCTAAAGTGTTGTGGTATTTCCTGTGATTCCCGATTGAGCGTATGTTTGCTAACAAAGCGCATGCCCGATGATGCGTTGGCACAAGAAGAGCGTAAGGATGACGGTATGCTTAGACACCACTGCGAGATGGCTCACGCAGTGGAGGAAAGTCGATCGGACGTACGGACTTCGCACAAGAGGTGAGAAACATAAGGTTTGGGTTAAGTACCGATGGGATGAATCCTTTCGGAGAGTTGAGCAACAACCATAGCACCTGGCCTGTTACACTATGTATGTATAACATTCCTCCATGGCTGTGCATGAAACGAAAGTACATCATGATGCCGTTGTTGATCCAAGGCCCCAAGCAACCTGGAAATGACATCGATGTCTACCTGAAACCATTGGTTGAAGATCTTGTGACGTTGTGGGAGGATGGTGCACGGGTATGGGATGAGTACAAAAGGGAGTATTTCACCCTACGTGCATTGTTATTTGTAACAATCAACGACTGGCCTGCTCTCGGTAACTGTCCGCCAAACTATCAAAGGATATAGAGCTTGCGTCAATGCTTAGATGAAACGGACAGCATGTACCTAAAAACTCTCGAAAGGTTGTGTACATGGGTCACCGTAGGTTTCTTCCTCTGAGTCACCCATGGCGGAAGAAGTCTTGAGGAAATTTAGCAGGCAACTAGACCTTCGTGCTAGGCCTCAACATCGTCTTGGGCCACATGTACTTGCTATGGTAAAGAATCTGAAAGTAGTATTCGGAAAGGGTCACGGAAGTAAACTGTCTTTGAATGAGGATGGTCATGCACCAATGTGGAAGAAGAAGTCAATATTTTGGGACTTGCCTTATTGGGAAGTCTTGGAGGTTTGACACTCACTTGACTTCATGCACATTACGAAGAATGTTTGCTTGAACCTGCTAGGCTACATAGATATGTATGGCCAATCAAAAGATACACTGCAAGCTCGGAAGGACCTTAAACTCTTGGAACTGAGGAACGACCTACATCCGGAAAAGAGAGAAAAAGGACAACATTACCTACATCCTGCGAGCTACACTCTAAGCAAAGATGAGAAAAAAAGCATGATAGAGTGCCTGAATAGTGTGAAGGTCCCTTCCGGATACTCATCGAATGTAAAGAGACTCATAAACACGAAAGAGAATAAAATCGTACATCTGAAATCCCATGACTGTCTTGTATTGATGACACAGCTGCTCCCAGTGGCTACAAGAGGTATACTTCCGAGTGGAGTGCGAGGGACAATCACAAAGCTGTGTTCCTTTTCAACGCGATTTCGCAGAAGGTCATCGACCCAGATAAACTAAGTAAAGCTGCAGGATGACGTGGTACAAAGTGTGGTTTGTCTTGAGATGATATTTCCTCCTGCGTTCTTTGATATTATGGTTCATCTCACTTTGTTCACCTTGTCAAAGAGATAGGTATTCTCGGGCAGTGTATCGCACAACATGTTCCCTTTCGAGAGGTACATGAGTGTGCTAAAGAAGTATGTTCAGAACCGTTCTCGTCAGGAAGGATGCATTGCCGAGGGTTATGGGACAGAGGAGGTGATTGAGTTTTG
The DNA here is from genome assembly GCA_036346355.1 of Rhipidocladum racemiflorum. Classification (NCBI taxonomy): domain Eukaryota; kingdom Viridiplantae; phylum Streptophyta; class Magnoliopsida; order Poales; family Poaceae; genus Rhipidocladum; species Rhipidocladum racemiflorum. Next base: position 44,034,031 of record CM070574.1, on the reverse strand, counting down.
TGTGGATTACATTAATGATCTAAATCCGATCGGCGTCCCTATATCACGCCATGAGGGGAGGCTACGGGGAAAAGGGACACTAAGAAGGGAAGCAATTGCATGCAATGATCTTCTTACATTTAAGCAAGCACATTTCACGGTTTTGAAACAATCAACTGTGGTGGCCCCGTATGTTGTTGAGCACAGGAGTATTCTACGCCGTGAATTCCCTGGGAGGTCCGAGGATTGGATAACAACTGAAGCACATGGATTCTTTCGGTTCTTGGTTACAAAACTATATCCTTTTCAAAGGGTCGGACAATGAACAGTTGCAATGATTGGCACAGGGACCTTCTAGTGAAATCGTGAAATTCAAAGTGCGAGATAAATGGTTACACATTTTACACGAGATCCAGGATAACAAGAGCACCAATCGAGCAATGGTGTCCGCATAGATCTTTGAAGACAACAAAGGCAAGGTGGACACATATTTTGGTTTCATAGAAGAGATATGGGAGCTTGACTATGGACCTTTAAAGGTCCCTCTATTCAAGTGCCAATGAGTCAAAGCGACTTGGCGGCGTAAGGTCGACAAATACGGCATGACAACCGTTGACCTCACGCAAGTCGGCTATAGGCGCGAACCGTTCGTCCTTGCAAATGATGTGAGACAGGTCTTCTATGTAATAGACATGTCAAGCAAACCTAAGAAGCAGAAAGATAATAATAACCCAAGCGACACGTGGTTCTCCAAGGCAAGCGAAGGATTGTCGGAGTTGAGGACGTCATAGATGAGGAAGAGTATAGTCGATTCGGCGAGCTCCCTCCTTTGCGGTGGATGTTGACATAAGCCTCCTGAATGACACAGGCGTGGATGCTCCTTACATACGTCCACGATCATAACGAAGGAAGACTTGTAAAGACATAGTATGGTACTACTTAAAATGTAGTACTACTGTATAAACTTATTTATTTGAACTTGTGTGATAATTTTTATACGTGTCTTATACTGCTTATTTGAAATAAACCATATAAAGAATATACAATAAAGAAATTAACCCTATGGAATAAACAATAAAGAAATAAAGAATATAAAGGATAAACAATAAAGAAATAAACCTTATGGAATAAACAATAAAGAAATAAAGAATATAAAGGATAAACAATAAAGAAATAAACCTTACAGAATAAACAATAAAGAAATAAACCTTATGGAATAAATAATAAAGAAATAAAGAATATAAAGGATAAACAATAAAGAAATAAAGAATATAAAGGATAAACAATAAAGAAATAAACCTTACGGAATAAACAATAAAGAAATAAACAATAAACAATAAAGAAATAAACAATAAAGGAATAAACAGCCGAAATAAAGAAAGTAAAAGAGACAGCCGAAATAAAGAAAGTAAAAGAGACAGCCGAAATAAAGAAAGTAAAAGAGACAGCCGAAATAAAGAAAGTAAAAAAAAAAGAAAGGCGTGCGGGGCGAGAGTGGGGCTCGAACAGGCGACCTCGTGGTTGCCCGCACTCAAGCGCACGCGCTAGCCAGGGGGGAGGGGAGAGTTCTTGTTAACCTGAATAGGCAACACAATCTTTTAAGTATTATGTGTCGGTACTATTACAAGCGGTTCCAATTAATAACCGCTTGTAGAGAGGGATACTACAAGCGGTTCCAATTAATAACCGCTTGTAGAAGGTTTTACATGCGGTTCGTTTTATGAACCGCTTGTAGAGGTCACGTTTACAAGCGGTTCGTAATACGAACCGCTTGTAGAAGTGGCATCCTTTATATATCGCTTGCGTGCTCTCACTTGGTCACACCTCCAATTTTTTCTAAGTCCCGCGCGCCCTGGTCACGCCGTGCGTGCCCTGCTCGACTCCTCTGCGCACCGCGCCGACGACGCCCGCCATCATGCCGACGCCGCCTCCGCCACCACGCCGACAAGCGTCGCCCTCGCCACCCCACCCGGAGGAAGCTAGGTATGGTGTGTGTACACCCCAGCTCCTCTGTGCGCTTTCCCATAAGGTGTTCGACGAAATGCCCACACCGCGTTTTCATGTATTTGGTATGTTCGCGATGGTATATGTATGTTGGTATGATGGTATATGTATGTTGGTATGTATGTGTATATATATATATTGGTTATGTATGTTGGTATGTATTTGGTATTTGGTATGTATGTTGGTATGTATTTGGTATTTGGTATGTATGTGTATATAATTGTATGACAATTGAAAAATAAAGCTGTCAAACAGTTCAAAGTGATATACCATATTAATGTAGAGCATACACCACTAGTCTTGGACAGATTACGATTAAGGGGCGATCTATCAATTTATGAGACTAGTCCACCTCACTTGCACCACTAGTTCATTGGTGGGACTCGTTGGTTCGGTTCAAAATTGCTTCAATTATACTTGTTTATTGGATAAACATTGAATGAGTCAATTCCGAATGAAATTGAATTTTGCGCTAGCTCGGCTCGGCTCGTTAGCTCAATTCCAAAAATACTTCCAAACTATAAATAAAATGATATTAAATTAAACTATGTTAATTTTAAAAATGACCCAAAAAATGTGAACTTGACTCCAAACTATATATATATGTTGTTATAGATGTTTTGAATTTAAGGTTACATTATATCAACATTTATAGATGGCACAACTAACACGTGGTGACCCTAATTTGACGAGGAAGAAACGATTCTGTTAGACTCCATCGCCGACTATGAAGGTGATCCTGCGGCCGTGGCCGGTAACACTGGTTCGGCGAAGCGTGGACACCGTTGACACCGAGGTATGGTCAGAAGAAAATAATTCCCGTGGGCATGTTAATTAATCGCAATTCATTATTAGAATACACTCTGACATGTTATATATATGTTTGTTTATTTAAAGCCTGGTACATCGAGCAACCAATCCAAGAATCGGGGACCTAACAAGAAGCCGTCCACAAAGCATGTGTTTACCGATATTGACAAGGATGGGAAGACGATTGCCCCTCTTTCAGCGATTGGGCGTTCAACAGCGCTGCGGTTACCACGTAAGGGATCACGTCCCAATTAGCATCAAGAAATGGGCTAAAGTTCCTCAAGCTACCAAGGACCTCCTCTGGCAAGATATTCTGGAAAATTTCACATTTCCTCAAGGGTTTGGAGACAAGGCCAAGAATTATACTTTGAAGAAGATGGCACTCTCATTTCAGTCATGGAAGTCGGCTCTCAAAGAAAAAGTACGTCTGAGAAGGGAGAAAGACCTGACTTCAACCAATTTCCTAATCTGGCGATCAACTGGAAGCATTCGAGGAGTACAAGATGTCGGTGAAGGCCAGGCTGCAAGTCGAGAAGAATAAGACCAATGCCTGAGATGAAGAAGTACCACCACCATCTCGGCAGGTGGTTACCTCAAGGTCAGACGAAATGGGACAAGAAAGAAGAAGAATTATTGGCCAAGGGCGTCACACCGATTCTTGCTTTGTGGGAAGAAGCGCTGCGCAATTGGTTCATGGAGTCACGGGAGCCTTGCAGATGATGGAAGTTTGGTGATGCTACCAAATGTACAAGATGTTGGCTAGAGAATTGTACAAGCCGTCGAGCGCCTCGGTCGAGGCTCTTTTGTGGTAGACAGGAGAACGATGAGCTAACACATGCCCTCCAAACCCACTGAGCACCGGACGGACACGAGGTTTTGGCAAGACGCCATGGAAATGCGGTTTCGTGAAGGATACGCTTTAAATGCAGGAGCCGCCAGAGAACCAAAACAAGAGAAGCAAATAAAATCGCCCAATTGGAACGGGAGCTTAGAGCAACCCAGGCTAGCATTGGAGACCTAGTGGCGCAACAAGTTGCGCAAGAAGTTGCGCAACAAGTGCAGATAGCTCTCAGTAACTTTCAGGGATCAACAGGTCCAATCAATCAGCCAAACACCGCGATCAGCCCCTCAGCGCGGCGGAGCAGCTGCGCGTCAACCGGGGCCCCTCAAGGGGACGAAGACTTGCAAGCCCATTATCCCGTTGATGACATAAGGGTTTGACGCCAGTGTGAGCTACACGTTGATGCGCGCAACCTCTCCATCAAGGTGGCTTACGGCATGGCATTGCCGGTGTCACCGGGCCAGACCTTCCACTTCAACACAATACCGATGGGTTACTCGAAAGTCGTTGTGGAGGAGGTGCTGAGCGGATTTGAAGAAGTACTACTCGATATTCTTTGGAAGCGACAGCGTTACCAAGCTTGGACAGGCCCTCCACAATATCATCCTCTGGCGAAAAAGGATGATCATATTTCCAGATGGCGTGGAGGCGTCATCTCCGGCAAGAGTTGAATCGCAATCGGAGCCGCCGGCTGGACGAATCTCGTCTCCTCCACAACATCAACCGACTCCTCCTACACAACAACAACCGACGCCTCCTCTGCAACGACAACCGACACCTCCTCGACAACCGATGCCTCCTTCACAACAACAACCGACACCTCCTCTGCAACGACAACCGACACCTCCTCGACAACCGACGCCTCCTTCAGGCGTCACCTCCTCCTAGCAACGAGACCACGCCTCCACCATCTCCTCCGAGGAAGAAGCCCAGGAGCCATACTACTCCACCTGCTCCCATGAAGGCACAGTCCAGCCGGTCAAAAAGGGTAAAGGAACCTCCAAAGAGGGCATATGATCGGACCGACGAGGAGAATTCCGCTGTCATAACCAAAGAAGTGGCTGCACATTTCGCACCCAAGAAGTCAGCTGACCCAAACGTACAAATTGATCCAAAAGTGATGGAACACTTCTTGACCTGCCGTGCAAAGCCACTCCCTGTGCCGTCCAACTACGAACGTACAATAAGAAAGGCTACACGGAAGAGTAAACGGGGTCAAGCGGTGCCAAATAGAGATCAAGATCAGCTGCGGCAAGATCAGGAGAACCTTGAGAGATTTATGAAGGAGGCAGGACTCAGTTCGTAGTAGGCTCTTTGCTCTAGGATCGAGATGTTCCCCAATGGCGTAAGTCGATGGCAATATAAGCTTGGCGGGAGTTAATTGACCCAAATAAGATAAAGGACACGCCAACCAAGATCGACAATTTCATGAATGGTACATGATAGAGTCTCGCTCAACAAAGAAAAATGTTCCCCCTCCGGGTCGAGACAAGAAGATTTCTATCGTGGGGACAACACCATATGGCTCGAATTAGAAGACATATACAATATCTACCATAGCGACTCTATGAGCGTGTCTCTCATGAGTCGCTGGTGCTGTAAGTATCAAGCTCATAACTTTACCATTTTCTTCCTTGTACCATAGAAGTGCAACTCTAATAACTTATCCATTTCTACGTAGAATGGAGATACAACGATGTAGAAAACAGAACATATTCAACGTGGGCTTCCTCGACCCGGAAATTGTCAATGAGATCGTCTTTCGATACAGCGCTAAGGCTCTTGAGGATTACGTTCTAGATGCATTCATGGGACAACACTACAAACCATACATACTTCTGCCCTTCAACTTCATGTACGTATATTTACGTGTTCTCATAACTGTCGGGACCCTGAATTTGCAAATCCGGACCCTCTGTGTATTCAGCACTAGTCCAGGAACGCGCTAGTGCACACAGTCTTAACATCGGTAAATATCACAATCATACCAATCGATACCAATAAAGTACTTTATTTAAATAACCAAACTGGTTACTCGACCTTATGGCCAAGTTACAAAATGTATGCCTCGCAAGGCAAAACTTGTTCAGAGAAAAATAATAGCAGCGGAAAATCAAATAAACTTCGTGGCGCCATCCAGTATACCACAGGCAACTGACTGGGCTCGCATCCCTAAGTAGACGGGTCCTCTTGGAGTTCCTCCTCCAAAGCTGGCGTAATCTCCTCTTCAACTGATATTGTGTTGGGGCAAGGGTGAGTACTTGGTACTCGACCAAGTCATGCACGTAATGCAAGCTAATATACTATATGCATGGCTTGGTACAAAGGAATAGCTCAAGGTATATTTGCGAAATGACTTTGACAAGTAATATAAGTAGATTCAAAGCGGTAGAAATAAGTAAAGCATAAATAACTTTTCAAGAAGTTTAACAAATATTTTTCCCATCCTAAACCACATTTCCATCATCTTCATTGTTAAACCAACCCAACTTTTCAAATCCAAGTTATTTTCTAAAATCTAACCCTTATTTGTAATTCCCGAGCATTGTCAAAGATCTGTGGACTCGGCTATTCAAATAGATTCTACACTCTGCAGAGGTTATGCACTTTACCCACAAGATACAGTCAAACACCACAAAGGCGAGTTCCTCAGTAACAAAGCCTTTGGAAGCCTCAAACAACACAGGTGGTCCTCTCCAGACGTGCTCTACACCATCCCTTCCCTTAGCCAAGGCGAAGTATGGGACCAACACACCGTTAGATGGGTATCGGCCACGACCACGATCGCTCCCCGCACAATCACACAAAAGGTGTAATCGACACCTGAGGCTCCACAAGTGAGTCCTTAGCGACTTAGTCAACTAGGGCCGTCCCATTCCAGCCATGTGGTTGCAAGTATGACCCAGTTCAAAGGCTTGCAAGGTTAAGTCCTTAGAGTGACCAGGGCAAGACTACCCGAAAAACCAAATCAACACTCCCAATGCCACAAGCGGCCCACCTGATTACTCTTGCCACATGCCCGATCGAAATCGTTTATCAAACCCCAGTTGATTACCATGCACCACGTGCCATCAACATCACATGATACTTTTCCAAAACAGGTTCAATATATCATTAAGTCCATATTAGCATTTGATTGTCCAAAATCATGTCATGAGCACGTAAGTGTGTCTAAGCGACATACTACAACGGTCTAAACCCATGTTGGCAATTTAATAATGTCCAACTAGTAAACCACAACTAGGGTGACAAGGGATCATGGCACATACTTAAGTAATCAAGGTGTCATATAGCAAATTGGTATTTATCTAACCCCCATGTTTAAACAAAGTATTTTTCTAATTGAACTAGCATGCAATAGTTTAAATCAAAATAGTTTTCAAAATGGGATCAATATGGTCAAAGCACAACTTGCCTTCAAAAAGTACTTGCTCTTGGTCTTGAGTTGGATCCTGAGTCAACACTTCTCCCTCGAATCCTTCCGGCACTTCAACGTCTACTCGTAAAGCGTGCAAATAGCAAATACACAAATAAACACTAGGCAAAAACATCCCAAAACTCCAAATAAAATCCATAAACAGAGAGAACATAATTTTCTGGATTTTTAGAAACTGGAATCGTCAAATTTGGAGTTAAAACGCAAAAGTTATGATTATTTAAAGTTTAAATAATCAATTAAATAATTTTACAGAGAAAAACTTTAGTCCAAAAATTAAATAAAATTCATATTTAGGTAGATCTTAATTTTATACAAATTTAGAAATTTGAATCGCTCAAATCGGAGTTGAAACGCAAAAGTTATAAGCGTTTGAAGTTTGAATCTAAATTTGAAATCATTATTCGAATTAACAAATCATTTTCCTTTTTCGGAAATTAATTATTGCGTCAGCATGGACACGTGGCAGCTCTGATTGGCCTGCGGCGTCGGTAGATCCATGGGCTTGGTCCCCGCTCGGCTCGGGTCCACGGTGGCCTCGGTCCACGGCTCACGTGGCCCGACATGTGGGCCCGCTCGGGTGGCGTCATCGGCCAGCGTCGGCGCTTAGGCTGGGTTAGCCAGCGACATGCGGGCCCTTCGACACGCGGGCCCGGCGTGTCGGCGTCTACACGCACGCCGCGGCGGCGCCGACGCGTCGGTCCAACTTCCCGACACGTGGCGCAATCTCGTCCGTTGGTTTGAAAATCAACGGCGCGGATTGGATCCAGGAGTTTAACACGTTGAAACTACTCGATGCTCGTGGGCGTTCGATCTAGATCGGACGGTCGAGATCTAATCCTATAATCGCCTTTGCTACGGCGCGTGGCGGTGTGAACCGTTGGATCTTGATCCAACGGCCCCGAATCTAATCGGGTTTGGAACACGTGAACTCACCTCAACCGTCCGATCTGGATCCGACGGTGCCTGAGCTTCGCGAGGGTGATGGCCGTGGTGGCGCCGGCTGCCGGAGTTGAAGACGACAGCGAGCCCAACGGCGTTCGGGTTGCTCGGCGAGATGAAGGGTCGCCGGTGCGTCTCGTCGCGGTGAGTCCGGATCTGAGGTCAACGGCCAGGGACGGCGGGCGGCGAGCAAGCAAAGACCGTGGCGGAGCGCAAGAACTTCTGGCGAGCTCGCCGCGGCTAAACGGGCGGCGACTTAGCCTCGGTGAAGTAGAGAAGGGAGGCGGCGGGATCACGGCGGTCCTCGAGGTATGCCCGGGCATTAAATAACCTCGGCGTCCGTGCAAAACGGAAACCTAATTTGCTACGGCGGCGGCGCGGCGGCGGAGTCCAGCTCGGTCACGGGAAGACGACGAAATCGTGGCCGTCCACGTGGCACAACCAACGGCCGGACCGGGTCCGGTCCGGACACGGCTCGGGTCGGGGTCGGGCGGATCTCAACCGTTGGATCTTGATCCAACGGTTGGGATTGATTAGGGTTAGGAGTGGGTTCGGTCGAGTCAACTGGCTCGGGTCGGACTCGAGTCCGACTCGGTCGGTTGAACAAGATTTGACCGAGTTGGATTTTCCAGCGAATTAATATTTAAAATAATTCCTAGTAATTCATTTAATTCATTAAAAATAGCAAATGACTCAGAAAAATTCCAGAAAAATTCTGGAAAATACTTTGGATCATTTTGGACCCAAATAAAATATTTCCAACAAAATTTCATTTGCAAAATTAAATTCTTTAATTATTTCAAAATGGAATAAATTCAAATAAATTCCAAATAATTCCAAATAAATTCCAGAAAATTCCAAAAATTCACCAAAGTGCCAAATCACACATGAATTTAAGGAAAGCAAAATTTTGGGGTGTTACAAACCTCCCCCCCTTAATAGAATCTCGTCCCCGAGATTCAGGGCTTACTAAAGGAATAGGTTTGGAAACTCTTTCTTCAAATCCTCTTGTGACTCCCAAGTCGCTTCACTTTCTTCGTGGTTGCTCCACTGAACTCTCTGAAGCAGGTTGACTTGTTTCTAGTTTCTCGATCCATTGTGTCTAGAATCCTCACAGGATGTTCCTTATAAGTCAAATCCTCATGCAACTCAATTAACTCTAACGGTGTCTGTTCCTCCGGAACTCGGAGACACTTCTTTAACTGGGACACATGGAATACATCATGTACTCCTGCCAACGACTGTGGCAACTCCAGCTGATAAGCAACTTCGCCTCTGCGGCTCAAAATCTTAAATGGTCCAACATAGCAGGTGCAAGTTTCCCTTTGGCATGGAACCTCTTAACTCCCCTGAGAGGCGTAACTCTGAGGTATACAAAGTCTTCTGGTTCAAAACTCAAATCTCGGCGACGATTGTCAGCATAACTCTTTTGTCGAGATTGGGCTATCTTCAACCTTTCCCTAATCATAGCGATCTGTTCCTCAGCCTCTTGAAGAATATCAGGCCCAAAGACACGGCGCTCGCCGGTCTCATTCCAATTCAATGGCGTCCGACAGGGTCGACCATACAGTGCCTCAAAAGGTGACATCTGCAAGCTAGCCTGATAACTATTGTTGTAACTAAACTCGGCATACGGCAAACTCTTATCCCAAGAGGTAGCATAAGCTAATGCACAAGCTCTTAGCATATCCTCCAAAATCTGGTTGACTCTTTCGGTCTGTCCATCCGTCTGTGGATGATAAGGTATCTTGAAGTTTAAGCGGGTTCCCATGGCCTCATGCAACTTATTCCGGAACCTTGAGGTAAATTGGGTACCTCTGTCCGATACAATCCTCTTTGGCACTCCGTGCAAGCAGACAATCTCGATCATGTACAACTCTGCTAACTTATCTCCCGAGTAAGTGGTCTTCACGGGGATAAAATGGGCTACTTTAGTCAGGCGATCCACTATAACCCATATGGAGTCATAACCTCCTTGAGTCTTCGGCAAACCGGTAATGAAATCCATTCCGATTTCCTCCCACTTCCACTCAGGTATTTTCAGCGGTTGTAGCAATCCTGCTGGTTTCTGATGCATTGCCTTGACTCTCTGGCATACGTCGCACAATGCAACATGCTCGGCAACTTCACGTTTCATACTTGGCCACCAGAATCTCTCCTTCAGATCCTGATACATCTTGGCGCTTCCAGGATGAATTGAGTACTTGGAGTCATGGGCTTCCTCCAAAATCAGTCGCTTTAACTCCTCCTTGTCAGGCACACAAATCCGATCCTTCATCCACAACGTGCCTTGCTCATCCAACTTGAAGTCCTCTGCCTTGCCTTCCTCCTTGATGGACTTAATCCTGCGGATCTTGTCATCATCCTTCTGTCCTTCTCGGATCTGATCCTCTAGGGTAGGCTTTACTTCTAATGCGGCCAAGTATCCCCTAGGTACTACCTCAATCTTCATTTTCTGAAAATCCTCACATAACTCATCCTGACTTGTGGCTAGCAACGTACTCACGGTATGGCTTTTCCGACTCAGGGCATCGGCTACTACGTTGGCCTTCCCGGGGTGGTAGTGGATTCCAACATTATAGTCTTTGATCAACTCTAACCATCTCCTTTGCCTCATATTCAGATCCGACTGGGTGAATATGTACTTAAGGCTCTTATGATCCGTATATACTTCACATCTGTTTCCGATCAGATAGTGACGCCATATCTTCAAGGCATGCACTACGGCAGCTAACTCTAGGTCATGTGTCGGATAATTTTCCTCATGCGGCCTCAACTGCCTTGATGCATACGCGACGACCTTTCCATTCTGCATCAGCACACATCCAAGTCCTTGGCGCGATGCGTCACAATAAATATCGAAGCTTTGAGCAACATCCGGCAGAACTAACACCGGTGCTGATGTCAATCGCTTTTTCAGTTCCTGAAATCCTTTCTCACATTCTGGCGTCCATGCAAACTTCTTTTCCTTCTTCAGCAGTTGCGTAAGAGGTTTCGCAATTGTCGAAAAGCCTTCGATGAAACGGCGGTAGTATCCTGCCATTCCAAGGAAACTCCGAATCTGGGTCACCGTCTTTGGTTGTTCCCAATGTAACACCGCTTCTACTTTGCTTGGATCCACGGCGACTCCTTCTGCGGTCATTACATGTCCAAGAAACTCCACTTTGTCCTTCCAAAAGTCACACTTGCTGAACTTGGCGAAAAGTTCTTTGTTCCTCAGCTTTTCCAAAACTCGCCTTAAGTGTTCGGCATGTTCATCCTCTGTCTTGGAGTAGACCAGGATATCGTCTATGAACACGACGACAAACTTGTCCAAATATTCCATGAACACCTTATTCATCATATTCATGAAATAAGCTGGCGCGATTCGTCGATCCAAAGGACATAGCGTAAACTCGTAATGTCCATATCTTGGCGAGAATGCGATCTTGAATATCCTCGATCGGATCTTCAAGCGATGGTATCCCGATCTCGAGATCAATCTTGGAGAAAACTCCGGCTCCTCTTAAGCTGATCAAACAAATCATCAATCACAGGTAGCGGATACTTATTCTTCACGGTGACTTCATTGAGTGCACGGTAGTCAATGCACATCCTGAAACTCCCGTCCTTCTTCTTGACAAACAAAACTGGTGCTCCCCACGGCGAACTTGGTCTGATAAATCCTTTCTCCATTAACTCTTCTAGCTGTTTCTTCATCTCTACCAACTCCTCGGTAGACATCCGATAGGAGTCTCTTTGCTATCGGTCTTTGTGCAGTACAAGCTCTATCACAAACTCTATGTCCTGTCTGGCGGCATACCAGGTAGATCTTCGGGAAAAACGTCATGTACTCATTCACTACCGGAACATCCTCTATCTTTGATTGCCTTGGTACTGTTAACCATCAAGCTGTCCATCTCTAACATGATGGCTTGAAATTCCACTTTCTTCCCACACGGGCTCTCAAGCGAGATAGTCCTTCGTCCACAATCCAATACGCCTTGTGCTTGGATAACCAATCCATTCCCAATATGACGTCTAAGGTGCAGGTCTCCAAAATTATAAGGTTTGCTAGGAACTCTATTCCATCTATTAGTATTCTCACCGGAACATCCTACTTTCGTTCGGAGTTCGAACCAGGGTTTGAACTAAAAGCATGCACTTAAGTCTTGCAATCCTTAAATCATTTCTAGTAGCAAAGCCTTGCGAAACAAGCGAATCTGAAGCTCCGAGTCAAACAAAGCTGTGCAGTCTTGAGTTAACTTAACTTACCCGATCTGACGTCAGTAGCATTCTGCGGTGCATCTGCGGTGACATGGTTGACTCGGCCCCTCACCACGATGCAGGGTGTGGCTCCTGGTCTTTGGCGTCCTAGGCCAGGGTGGTTCCTAGGTTGAAGCGAATCGGGTCGCTCTGCTGTCTTCTTTGGACAAGCTGTTGGCAAAGTGTCTGGCTCGTTCTTGATTGTAGCAGCGTCTCCATTGTTCTTGCTTTGCACGGGGTAGCGTTTCTAGCGGGGGCTGAGTGCAGTAGTTCGATTGACAGTCTTGGTCTTTGAGGAGGGTGTCCTTGTTGCGATGTGGTTGGAATCAAGAATTGATTTGGTGCAACTCTCAAGCGTTGTGCGTTCACTGACGTGATCCTTCTTTGTTGCATCCTGCGCTTCTGTTCTCATCCAGTTCCTTGCGCTTGTCCTCAAGAATAAGCGCCTTATTCACCAACTCTTGGAAATCTGGAAAGGTGTGGGTGATCAACCCTACTTGCAATCCTGAGTTGAGTCCCTTCATGAAAGCAGACTGTCTAGATTTATCTGTCGCTACATCCTCAGTGCGTGGCGTGCTAGGCTGTGTGAACTTGTTCAGTAGTCGACCTTTGGTGATTACCTTGCTTGATGCTCTGAACTCCTCCTTCTTAAGGTCCATGATTCCTTCAGGCACGTGATCTTTGTCGGAATGCAGGTGTGAACTCTTCCCAAGTGATATCTTGAGGGTTCTCTGCGTGGCACGAAGTTCTCCCACCATTCGGTAATTTATTCCTTCCAAGCGATGAGAAGCGTGAGTACCTTCTCATTCCCTATGCATTGAGCTATGTGTAGCTTCCTCTCAATTGATCTTAACCAATCGTCGGCCTCCAATGGATTGGCATTCCCGAGAGAAAGTGGGTGGGTGAGTCCTCATGAACTCTGACGGCCTTGTATTACGGCGTGGTCCCTGATTAACTTGATTAGCGATGGCCTGGCGATGGCGTGCTGCATTTGTTGCATCATAGCATGCATCAATCGAGTCTGAGCAGCAAGAAATGCTCCAAAATTCTGCATATCATCTGGCGGTCTTTGGTGCTCTATCATTAGGGTTTTCTGTGAGGCGAGAACCGCTCCCGTTGCTTCCAAAGTTTCCACGGGTGTTCACCATCTGTCGATTTGCTCTAGGTTTAGAGATGAGAGGAAGCGAGAATAGACAAGTAATATGGAACTTATGCGCGAAAGGTGTAGCCTTAAGGTCCAACTTTATTATTAGTAACTTGGTATGGCTGCTTACAATGCCTAAGGGCCTTGCAACACATCTGCACACTCGACAAACAAAGCAAATCCAAATCGAACTAACTCTCGAGTCTAACGCCTAAGGGTGACTCTTTATTCTATGACGCGACTCGTGAAGGAGTCTCACTATAGAACCTATGCTCACTCATCGAGAAAACCTCCACGGCACAGTGCAGGTCTTTGTGGCATAGGCGCGAACGATCGCCATGTCCAAAGAATCGTGTCCTCTGTGGTAGTCGAAGAAGCGATGTCCTCATCGAGATCTGACTCCTCTGGATCGGCTCGTGTAGCTCGAGCATCTTGGCTCTGGTGCAGTCCGTACAAAGTCATCTCCAACTCGTCAATCCTTCGCAAAGGTGTGCCACATACTCTTGAGCTTCCCGCCATCTGTCACAAGAGTGCTTTACGTAAGAACTCGAAATTTTTAAATTGTGACAAGGTAAGGGAAAATTTCAGCAAGAGACAAGAAAAGAGAGAAGGGGATAAGTCGAGATGTCATTTCTTGTCTTCACAAATTTTTAGCTTTAGAAAATAGGTTTTATCCTCACTACGACCATTCTAGCTTAGGGTTGAGCCTCAAATCAAGTATGGCTCGATACCACCTCTGTCGGGACCCCGAATTTGCAAATCCGACCCTCTGTGTATTCAGCACTAGTCCAGGAACGCAGCTAGTGCACCACAGTCTTAACATCGGTAAATATCACAATCATACCAATCGATACCAATAAAGTACTTTATTTAAATAACTAAAGCAAGTTACTCGACCTTATGGCCAAGTTACAAAATGTATGCCTCGCAAGGCAAAACTTGTTCGAGAGAAAAATAATAGCAGCGGAAAATCAAATAAACTTAGGTGGCGCCATCCAAGATACCACAGCAACCGATCGCTCGCATCCCTAAGTAGACGGGTCCTCTTGGAGTTCCTCCTCCAAAGTGGCGTAATCTCCTCTTCAAGCGATATTGTGTTGGGGCAAGGGTGAGTACTTGGTACTCGACAAGTCATGCACGCGAATGCAAGCTAATATACTATATGCATGGCTTGGTACAAAGGAATAGCTCAAGGTATATTTGCGATGAAACAGCTTTTGACAAGTAATATAAGTAGATTCGAAAGCAGAGAAATAAGTAAAGCATAAATAACTTTTCAAGAAGTTTAACAAATATTTTTCCCATCCTAAACCACATTTCCATCATCTTCATTGTTAAACCAACCCAACTTTTCAAATCCAAGTTATTTTATGAAAATCTAACCCTTGACTGTAATTCCCGAGCATTGTCCAAAGATCTGTGGACTCCTGGCTATTCAAATAGATTCTACACTCTGCAGAGGTTATGCACTTTACCCACAAGATACATCAAACACCACAAAGGCGAGTTCCGTAACAAAGCCTTTCGGAAGCCTCAAACAACACAGGTGGTCCTCTCCAGACGTGCTCTACACCATCCCTTCCCTTAGCCAAGGCGAAGTATGGGACCAACACACCGTTAGATGGGTATCTGGCCACAACCACGATACGCTCCCCGCACAATCACACAAAAGGTGTAATCGACACCCTGAGGCTCCACAAGTGAGTCCTTAGCGACTTAGTCAACTAGGGACGTCCCATTCCAGCCATGTGGTTGCAAGTATGACCCAGTTCAAAGGATTGCAAGGTTAAGTCCTTAGAGTGACCAGGGCACGACTACCCGAACAACCACATCAACCCTCCCACTGCCACAACTGGCCCACTGATTACTCTTGCCACATGCCCTATCGAAATCGTTTATCAAACCCCGATTGATTACCATGCACCACGTGCCATCAACATCACATGATACTTTTCCAAAACAGGTTCAATATATCATTAAGTCCATATTAGCATTTGATTGTCCAAAATCATGTCATGAGCACGTAGTGAGTCTAAAGCGACATACTACAACGGTCTAAACCCATGTTGGCAATTTAATAATGTCCAACTAGTAAACCACAACTAGGGTGACAAGGGATCATGGCACATACTTAAGTAATCAAGGTGTCATATAGCAAATTGGTATTTATCTAACCCCCATGTTTAAACAAAGTATTTTTCTAATTGAACTAGCATGCAATAGTTTAAATCAAAATAGTTTTCAAAATGGGATCAATATGGTCAAAGCACAACTTGCCTTCAAAAAGTACTTGCTCTTGGTCTTGAGTTGGATCCTGAGTCAACACTTCTCCCTCGAATCCTTCCGGCACTTCAACGTCTACTCGTAAAGCGTGCAAATAGCAAATACACAAATAAACACTAGGCAAAAACATCCCAAAACTCCAAATAAAATCCATAAACAGAGAGAACATAATTTTCTGGATTTTTAGAAACTGGAATAGTCAAATTTGGAGTTAAAACGCAAAAGTTATGATTATTTAAAGTTTAAATAATCAATTAAATAATTTTACAGAGAAAAACTTTAGTCCAAAAATTAAATAAAATTCATATTTAGGTAGATCTTAATTTTATACAAATTTAGAAATTTGAATCGCTCAAATCGGAGTTGAAACGCAAAAGTTATAAGCGTTTGAAGTTTGAATCTAAATTTGAAATCATTATTCGAATTAACAAATCATTTTCTTTTTCGGAAATTAATTATTGCGTCAGCATGGACACGTGGCAGCTCTCTGATTGGCTGCTGGCGTCGGCCGGTCCATGGGCTTGGTCCACGCTCGGCTCGGGTCCACGGTGGACTCGGTCCACGGCTCACGTGACTGACATGTGGGCCCACTCGGGTGACGTCATCGCTGACGTCAGCGCTTGGCTGGGTTAGCCACTGACATGCGGGCCCTCTGACACGCGGGCCCCGCGTGTCGGGCCTGCACGCCGCGCGCGTGGGCCCGACCGCGTCGGTCCAACTTCCCGACACGTGGCGCAATCTCGCCCGTTGGTTTGAAAATCAACGCGCGGATTGAATCCAGGGTTTAACACGTTGAAACTACTCGATGCTCGTGGGGCCGTTCGATCTAGATCGGACGGTCCAGATCTAATCCTATAATCGCATCGCTACGGCGCGTGGCGATTGTGAACCGCTGGATCTTGATCCAGCGCCCGCATCTAATCGGGTTTGGAACACGTGAACTCACCTCAACCGTCCGATCCGATCCGACGGTGCCGTACGAGCTTCGCGAGGCTGATGGCTTCGTGGTGGCGCACGGCTGCCGGAGTTGAAGACGACGACGAGCCCAACGGCGTTCCGGAGTTGCTCCGGCGAGATGAAGGGTCCCTTCGGGTGCGTCTCGTCGCGGTGAGTCCGGATCTGAGGTCAACGGCGCAGGGACGGCGACGGCGGCGAACGGGCAAAGACCGTGGCGGAGCAGCGCGCAACTACGGCGAGCTCGCACGGCTAAACGGCGGCGACTTAGCCTCGGTGAAGTAGAGAAGGGAGGGCGCGGGATCACGGCGGTCCTCGGGGTATGCCCCGGGCATTAAATAGCCTCGGCGTCCGTGCAGAAAACGGAAACCTAACTTGCTACGGCGGCGGCCGCGGCGGCGGAGTCCGGCTCGGTCACGGGAAGACGACGAAATCGTGGCCGTCCACGTGGCACAACCAACGGCCACGATCGCGCGGCGCGACCGGGTCCGGTCCGGACACGGCTCGGGTCGGGGTCGGGCGGATCTCAGCCGTTGGATCTTGATCCAACGGTTGGGATTGATTAGGGTTAGGAGTGGGTTCGGTCGAGTCAATCGGCTCTCGGACTCGAGTCCGACTTCGATCGATTGAACGATGCTTGACCCGAGTTGGATTTTCCAGCGAATTAATATTTAAAATAATTCCTAGTAATTCATTTAATTCATTAAAAATAGCAAATGACTCAGAAAAATTCCAGAAAAATTCTGGAAAATACTTTGGATCATTTTGGACCCAAATAAAATATTTCCAACAAAATTTCATTTGCAAAATTAAATTCTTTAATTATTTCAAAATGGAATAAATTCAAATAAATTCCAAATAATTCCAAATAAATTCCAGAAAATTCCAAAAATTCACCAAAGTGCCAAATCACACATGAATTTAAGGAAAGCAAAATTTTGGGGTGTTACAATAACGCATTAATAAACTTTTCTTTTCCAAGGCATTGATAATACTGCTAGCTAGTTATATATATGTCGCAATATATGACCAGGTATCACTGGATCCTTTTGGTCATCAAGCTTGATAGTAGCAAGATCATTGTTCAAGACTCAAAAAGGGGACCGGTGGAACAATATCAGTATATCATTGATGTCCTAAACAGGTTTATAGCAAATATATATACAATTGTTTCCTTATTATATTGAAATACCTTGCTAATTCCAAGTCTGATAATTGCTATTCATAATAACGCGTCACACAGGGCATTCGCAAGGTTTCGCAAGAAGCAACAAGGACATTTCGAGAATGAATTCCTTTATCGAAATAAGCACTCGAGTATTAAAACAGACATACCGAAACAACTTATGTGGCTATTATGTGTGCCACTACATGCAAAATATTACCCACGGCGATGTGCCCATAAGCGACAACGAGGTGAGTGCACATATCAATTAATACTTACACTTTAATTACATGCTCAGAGATTTATTAATTTCGTTCTTTGTCACCCCAACATCGATGTGCAAGATGTGATCCCGCCATGACTGGTTGAAGCACTCCAATAGCAACTCATTGGCTTTATTGTCGACGAGATTGTATCCCCTCGACCGAGTTCCACACACCGGTTGGAGAGATTGTCCTTCTATAAGGACAGGTGAATCGACATCAACGTCGACCAAGGACGTAACAAATGATGCACGCAAGAATTAAATCACTCGAGATTCACCTTTTATTCTTTCAAACTTGTAAAAGTTGCTTATGTGTAAATCAAACTTGTAAAAGTGCTCATTATTTCATGTGTCCATCAAACCTGTCCATCTTTTAGTCTATTAAGTTCGTTGTGGGATGTCAGAGACAGGGGTCCCGCAAGAGGGGCCTACACTGATCGGGCCTAACAGCGGAATAGAAAGCCCAAAGCCTGTATACCACGACGGGCCCAGAGGAGACCTTCGACTTGCTCCCCAAGACAACTCCTGATCCTTCAAGGAAGCTTCGCGCCCCACCCCAACAACCGGCCAGGAACAAAGCATGCAGCCTGACACCGCCAGAGCCTGCGGATGCTGGAACCTGACAAGGCGGCAGGCGTGGGTCGGAGAAAGCATAACCACCTCTCCAGGACGTAGAGCGTGAAGGCGGATAAGGACAAGAGACATGTCGTCCAGGCCACCAAGTTCAGGGCCCGGTGGCGCCCATCTATCATGTATTCTTCCCCCAGTATATAAGGGGAGGAGGGAGAAACAAGAAAGAGAGAACACACAATATATCCAAGAACACAGGACTAGGGTATTATCTCCTCCGAGAGAGCCCGAACCTGTCTAAAACAGATTGCCCCTCAAGATCTGTGTTACCATCAAGCTCGAGATCCCGCACAAATCCCCTAGAATCACAAATCTTATTGCGGCCGAAACAGATCGTCGGCGGTTGGCGCGCCCGAGGTAGGGGCTTGTGTCAAGATCTTCGCCGAGCTTGATGGTCGCGACGAGCGAAGTCTCCACAGCCTTCTTCCCGCCAGGTCTTCCGCTTTGGGCCTGACCTTCATCTCCAACGACCTCGGAAGCCTCTCTCTCTAAGGAAACCGCGCTACGGCGCGGTGAGGTTTCCGGCGATCCATCGTCCACGACTTCGCGCCCGATCGGAAGGTCCCCTGTCTCGTACCCTAAAGTACCGAGTGGGGATCCGAAGCCCGTTCACCAGCGGAGTCGCTCGAGGACGCCGAGGCACGAAGGGTGGGAGTTCTCACCGCCAAGCCACTCGGCACCCCGAGCCTAGGTTTATCTTCTTCGACTCACCCACCTCGGCCGAGTCGGAAGAAAGCCTAGAGAGTGCTGGAATTTCCGTAGAGTCTGTGTAATCGAAGGCTCATGGCAGATCAGCAGCGGCCGACACCTCGATCGCCGATCCGAAGGAGGCCGAGTGATCGAGCTCGACGCGCTGGCGCGCACTTCTCCGACCGCGCTCGGGCTGTCAATGAAGACATTCTGCAAGCCAAGATGGGGGACCAGGCTGTTTCGTACCACGCAGAATATCGCCGCCTCAAGACACTCCTGGATACCTGACCCCTATGTTGGGGCGGATGATCCATTGTTCCGATCATGGCCCAAGTAAAGGCCATGGTGACGGCGGCAAACGGCCCAAAGATGCCCAAACCGACCAGCCGGCGAAGGAGCCGCCACGTGGTCCGCGAGACCTGCATAGCTAGCGGCCAGGTCGGGAAGCCCGCCAGACACATCATGTTCTACCCGCGAGACGACTTGCGACACAAAGCATCACCGCGACCTCCGCTGCACTCGACGCCAGCGCCGCGACCGAGAAAGGGAGGAACAACGCCGTCAAGCCGAATATGAGCGCTACGGCATCCTTCCGCGAGGCCGCTGGCATGCTAAGCGCGATCCTCCGCGTCGATCACCTCCCGGGTATCGCGAGGTCATCGAAAGAGTTCGTCGTTTACCCCTCACCTACGCCGAGTGGTTTGGCCTGATGGATTTAATCCTAAAGGCATCACTAGGTTCGACGGTGAGAGGGACCCGAGGCTTGGCTACAAGTATACGCTCTGGCGTCGAGGGCAGCCAGGGGATCAGTAATGGCAAACTACTTGCCGGTTACCCTCTCGCCAGCCCAAGCATGGCTCACCGGACTTCCAAATGAACTCTATAGATTCCTGGGGAGATCTGTGTGAGCAGTTCATCTCAAATTTCCAAGGCACTTACGAGCGCCCAGGCACCCTTGGGACCTATACCGGCTACACCAAAGGAGGAACGATCCCTCCGGAGTTCGTCGGCGCTTCATGAGCAGGAAAAGCACCGTTCGGGGCGTCACAGATGCGATTGTGATAGCCGCCTTCCGTAAAGGAGTCGGCGACCCGACCTCATCAAGAAGATGTCCCGAAGCCACCCACGTCGGTCCGGAGCTGTTCGCCCTAGCGGACCGTTACGCTCAGCCTCGAGGCTCTGGCGGGCAGCGTGATGAGGAAGGATCGATCTGAACCCCTCGGCGGAAAGAAAAGAAGCGCAAGGGCGAAGAGTGGTGGCGCTACTACACCAACTCATCCTCGCGCTCTCAAAGTGGATGGATATGATAAGGTGTAACACCCCAAAATTTTTGCTTTTATTGAATTCATGTGTGATTTGGCACTTTGGTGAATTTTTGGAATTTGCTGGAATTTATTTGGATTTATTTGGAATTTATTTGAATTTATTCCATTTTGAAATAATTAAAGAATTTAATTTTGCAAATAAAATTTTGTTGGAAATATTTTATTTGAGTCCAAAATAATCCAAAATATTTTCCGTAATTTTTCCGAATTTTTCTCGAGTCATTTGCTATTTTTAATGAATTAAATGAATTATCGGGAATTATTTTAAATATTAAATCATTGGAAATTCAACTCGGTCGAGTATCGCTCATCCGATCGAAGTCGAACCCGAAGTCGGACGCGAGTCCGCCCCGAGCCAGTTGACTCGACCAAACCAGCTCCCAACCCTACTCCATCCCAACCGTTGGATCAAGATCCAACGGCTGAGATCCGCCCGTACCGGTTCGAGTCGTATCCGGCCCGGATCCGATCGCGCCCGTGCGATCGTGGCGTTGATCGTGCCACGTGGGCGGCCGGCGTCGTCGTCTCCGCCGAGACCGAAGCCGACTCCGCCGCCGCGCCGCCGTAGAATTAGGTTTCGCCTCGCACGAACGCCGAGGCTATTTAAAGCCCTGGTCACGCCACGAGGTTGCCCTCATCCTTGCGCACCCGCTTTCCCGAGCCATCTCGCCTGGCCGCCGCCCGTTTGCCCGTCTTGAGCTCGCCGTAGTTGAGCGCCACTCCGCGCGGTTTTTGCCTCGCCTCGCCGCCCGTCCGTCGTCTTCCGCCGAAGGAGCCCGTAACCGAACCCGGCCAGGCGCACGAAGAGACCACTCGCCGCCGAACGACCGAAGCGCCGTCGGGCTCGTCGTCGCCTCCGTCTCCGGTGGCTGCAGCTCGCCGCGTCGCCATCGCCCTCGCGAACTCGCGCCGTCCGATCTTGATCGTGCGGTTGAGGTGAGTTCACGTGTTCCAAACCCGATTAGATTCGGACCGTTGGATCAAGATCCAGCGGTTCACAATCGCCACGCGTCGTGGTAGTGATTATTATAGGATTAGATCCGACCGTCCGATCTAGATCGAACGCCCACGATCATCGAGTAGATTCAACACGTTAACCCTGGATCTAATCGCGCCGCTGAATTTCAAATCAACGGTCGAGATTGCGCCACGTGTCGGGAAGTTGACCGACGCGGCCGGGCCCCGGCCCACGCCAAGACGTCGTGTGACGCCGACACGCGGCCCGCGTGTCGAGGGGCTCCGCATGTCGGGCCGACTCAGCCTGCGCCGACGCCACCCATGACGTCATCGGTGGGTCCCACCTGCCGCCGACTGCGGTGAGCCCCCGTGACGTCGGCCGATGACGCTACCCGAGTGGGCCCACATGTCGGCCGACACGTAGAATCGTGGGACCGAGTCCACGATGGACCCGAGCCAAGCGTGGACCAAGTCCATGGACCTACCGACGCCAGCCAACCAATCAGAGGCTGCCACGTGTCCTCGCCGACGCAATAAATGATTTTCCGAAAAGAAAATGATTTAATAAATCGGTTTAATAATTGATTTGAATTTCAAAACTTCAAACGCTTATAACTTTTATGCTTCAACTCCGATTTGGGTGATTCAAATTTCTAAATTTGTATAAAATTGAGATCTACCTAAATATGAATTTTATTTAATTTTTGGACTAAAGTTTTCCTCTGTAAAATTATTTAAATGATTATGCAAACTTTAAATAATCATAACTTTTAAGGCCTTAACTCCAAATTTGATTTATTCCAGTTTCTAAAAATCCATAAAATTATGTTCTTTCTGTTTATGGATTTTATTTGGATGTTTGGACACTTTTTGCGTATTGTTTATTTGGGTATTTGCTATTTGCACGCTTTACGAGTAGACGTTGAAGTGCCGGAAGGATTCAAAGGAGAAGTATTGACTCAGGATCCAACTCAAGACCAAGAGCAAGTACTTTTTGAAGGCAAGTTATGCTTTGACCATATTGATCCCATTTTGAAACCTATTTTGATTTAAACTATTGCATGCTAGTTCAATTAGAAAAATACTTGGTTTAAACATGGGGGTTAGATAAGTACCAATTTGCTGTATGACACCTTGATTATTTAAGTATGTGCCATGACCCTTGTCACCCTAGTTGTGGATTACTAGTTGGACATTATTAAATTGCCAACCTGGGTTTAGACCGTTGTAGTATACTGCTTAGACCTGCTACGTGCTCATGACATGACTTTGGACAATCAAATGTTAATATTGACTTAATGATATATTGAACCTGTTTTGGAAAAGTATCATGTGATGTTGATGGCACGTGGTGCATGGTAATCAACTGGGGTTTGATAAACGCTGATTTCGGCCAGGGCATGTGGCAAGAGTAATCAGGTGGGCCAGTTGTGGCATTGGGGATGTTGATTTGGTTCTTCGGGTAGTCTTGCCCTGGTCACCCTAAGGACTTAACCTTGCAAGCCTTTGAACTGGGTCTAACGTGCAACCACATGTCTGTAATGGGACGGACCTAGTTGACTAAGTTGCTAATAACGCGTACTGTGGGACCTCGGGAGGTCAACTACACCCTTTGTGTAAGTTGTGCGGGGAGCGTCTGGGCCGAGGCCAGTACCCATCTAACGGTTGATTGGCCTAGACTTCGCCTTAGCGAAGGGAAGGGTTAGTCTTGCGCAATAACCGGGAGGACCACTTGTATTGTTAGAGGTTTCCGAAAGACTTTGTTACGGGGAACTTCGCCTTTGTGGTGTTTGACTATCTTGTGGGTAAAGTGCATAACCTCTGCAGAGTTTAGAATCTATTCGAATAGCCGTATCCGCGGTATTGGACATCGCCGAATTACAGTCAAGGGTTAGATTTTCTCAAAAATAACTTTGGTTTGAAAAGTTGGGTTGGTTTAATAATGCAGATGATGGAAATGTGGTTTAGGATGGGGAAAAATGTTTATTAAACTTCTTGAAAAGTTATTTACGCTTTACTTATTTCTACTGCTTTCGAATCTACTTATATTACTTTTCAAATGCTGTCAAGCATCGCAAATATACCTTGAGCTATTCCTTTGTACCAAGCCATGCATATAGTATATTAGCTTGCATTCTGTGCATGACTTGCTGAGTACCAAGTACTCACCCTTGCCTCAACACAACACCAGTTGAAGAGGAGACTACGCCAGCTTCGGAGGAGGAATTCCAAGAGGATCCGTCTACTTAGGGATGCGAGCCGATCGGCTGCACGTGGTATACTGGATGGCGCCACGAAGCTATTTGATTTTCCGCTGCTATTATTTTTCTCTGAATAAGTTTCGCCTTGCAAGGCATATATTTGTAACTTGGCCATAAGGTCGAGTAACCAGTTTGGTTATTTAAATAAAGTACTTTGATAATATCGATTGGTATGATTGTGATATTTACCAATGTTAAGACTGTGTGCACTAGCGCGTTCCTGGACTAGTGCTGAATACACAGAGGGTCCGGATTTGCAAATTCGGGGTCCCGACAGAGGTGGTATCAGAGCCAGGTTGACTGTAGGCTCAACCCTAGCTAGAATGGTCGTAGTGAGGATAAAACCTATTTTCTAAAAGCTAAAAAAAAATTGTCAAGATAAGAAATGACATCTCGACTTATCCCCTTCTCTCTTTTCTTGTCTCTTGCTGAAATTTTCCCTTACCTTGTCACAATTTAAAAATTCCGAGTTCTTACGTAAAGCACTCTTGTGACAGATGGAGGAAGAGTTCAACTACGTTGATCTGGGAGTTGGTCACGCTGCAGAACTTTGGCATATGCTACAGACTCTCGGAGATTTTGAGAAGCCCCAATACCAAGTGGAAGTGATCGGACAAGCGGATTGATCAAGGCTTGTGACGTGAGGATTGAGGTACCGCTAGGAAAAGGGCCAGTGCAATCGCCCGATACAACCGCAGACCGCCAGGAGATCTATAATGCAGATGGGTATCCAAGAAGTATCACGACGAGCAATGCGGCACATTACCCGTATCTACGCCAGAGAATTGAGAGTACGGTGTTCCGTTACCATCCGCAAGCAGCGATAACCTTCTTGACCCGGCGATTCAGGATGAGGATGCCACGGTTACCATACGCTTGGCACGATTTGTCGTCGCCAGGAGGATGTACTAGATAATACAAGCAAGGAGCTATGTAAGGCCCGCAAGGAGATCACGACAGAGAAGAACAGATGGCGGGAAGCTCAAGAGTATGTGGCACACCTTCTACGAAGGATTGACGAGTTGGAGATGACCTTGTACGGACTGCACTCCAGCCAAGATTACGAGCTACACGAGCCAGATCCAGAGGAGTCGGATCTCGATGAGGACACCGCTTCTTCGACTACCATAGAGGACACAGCTTGCTTTGGACATGGCGATCAAGTTACGCCTATGCCACAAAGACCCGCACTGTGCCGTGGAGGTTTTCTCGATGAGTGAGCATAGGTTCTATAGTGAGACTCCTTCACGAGTCGCGTCATAGAAGAAAGAGTCACCCTTTAGGCGTTAGACTCGTAATTAGTTCGATTTGGATTTGCTTTGTTTGCTGAGTGTGCAGTATGTGTTGCAAGGCCCTTAGGCATTGTAAGCAGCCATACCAAGTTATTAATAATAAAGTTGGACCTTAAAGTTACCCCTTTCGCCCCGCATAAGTTCCCTGTTACTTGTCTATTCTTGTTTCCCTCTCATCTCTAAACCTAGAGCAAACCGACAGATGGTGAACACCCGTGGAAACCTTGGAAGCAATGGGAGTGGTTCTCGCCCAGCAGAAAACCCCAATGATGGAGCACCAGCACCGCCTTGGATATGCAGAATTTCGGAGCTTTTCTTGCTGCCTGCACTCGATTAATGCATGCTATGATGCAACAAATGCAACACGTCACCGCTCAGGCCACTTTGCTAATCAAGTTAATCAGGGACCACGCTAATCACGAGACTATCAGAGTTCATGAGAACCCACCCACCCACTTTCTCTGGGAATGCCAATCCATTGGAGGCCGATGATTGGTTAAGATCAATCGAGAGGAAGCTACACATAGCTCAATGCATAGGAAATGAGAAGGTACTCTACGCTTCTCATCACCGGAAGGAACAAATTACGAATGGTGGGAGAACTTCGTGCCACGCAAGAGAACCCTCAAGATATCACTTGGGAAGAGTTCACGGTGCATTCCGACAAAGATCACGTGCCTGAAGGAATCATGGACCTTAAGAAGGAGGAGTTCAGAGCACTCAAGCAAGGTAATCAGCCGGTGGCCGACTACCTGAACAAGTTCACACCTAGCACGCCACGCACCGAGGATGTAGCGACAGATAAATCCGCATACCTCGTTTTATGAAGGGACTTAACTCAGATTGCAAGTAGGATTGATCACCCACACCTTTCCAGATTTCCAAGAGTTGGTGAATAAGGCGCTTATTCTTGAGGACAAGCGCAAGGAACCGGATGAGAACAGAAGCGCAGGATGCAAATAAGCAAGGATCACGCCAGGGAACGCAACGCTGAGAGTTGCACCAAATCAATTCTTCAGATTCCAACCACGAATGCAACAAGGACACCATCCTCAAAGCACCAAGACCTGCCAATCGAACTACCGGACCCCAGCCCCGCTAGAAACACTACTCCGTGCAAACAAGAAGGAACGTTGAGATTGCTACAAGCATAACTGAACGAGCCAGGACACTTTGCCAACAGCTTGTCCAAAGAAGACAGCAGGAGTGACCCTGATTCGCTTCAACCTAGGAACCACCCCGCCTTGGACGCCAAAGACAGGAGCCACACCCTGCATCGTGGTGAGAGGCCGAGTCAACCATGTCACCGCAGATGCCTTTGCAGAATGCTACGGACGTCGTCGGGTAAGTTACTTGTTAACTCGATGACCTGCAACAGCTTTGTTTGACTCGAGCTTAGATTCGCTTGTTTCGCAAGGCTTTGCTACTAGAAATGATTTGAGGATTGCAAGACTTAAGTGCATGCTTTTAGTTCAAACCCCTGGTTCCGAACTCCGAACGAAAGTAGGATGTTCCGGGGTGAGAATACTGATAGGTGGAATAGAGTTCCTAGCAAACCTTATAATTTTGGAAACCCAGACCTTAGACGTCATATTGGGAATGGATTGGTTATCCAAGCACAAGGCCGTATTGGATTGTGGACGAAGGACTATCTCAGTTGAGAGCCCGTGCGGAAAGAAAGTGGAATTTCAAGCCACGGCAGTTAGAGATGGACAGTTGATGGTTAACAGTACCAAGGCAATCAGCATAGAGGATGTCCCAGTAGTGAATGAGTACCCCGATGTTTTTCCCGAAGATCTACCTGGGAAGCCGCCAGACAGGGACATAGAGTTTGTGATAGAGCTCGTACCTGGTACAGCACCGATAGCAAAGAGACCCTATCGGATGTCCATCGAGGAGTTGGTTGAGATGAAGAAACAGCTAGAAGAGTTAATGGAGAAAGGATTTATCAGACCGAGTTCGTCGCCGTGGGGAGCACCAGTTTTGTTTGTCAAGAAGAAGGACGGGAGTTTCAGGATGTGCATTGACTACCGTGCACTCAATGAAGTCACCGTGAAGAATAAGTATCCGCTACCCAGGATTGATGATTTGTTTGATCAGTTGAGAGGAGCCGGAGTTTTCTCCAAGATTGATCTGAGATCGGGATACCATCAGTTGAAGATCCGATCAGAAGATATTCCGAAGACTGCATTCTCGTCAAGATATGGACATTACGAGTTTACAGTTATGTCCTTTGGGCCGACGAATGCGCCAGCTTATTTCATGAATATGATGAATAAGGTGTTCATGGAATATTTGGACAAGTTTGTCGTCGTGTTCATAGACGATATCCTAATCTACTCCAAGACAGAGGATGAACATGCCGAACACTTAAGGCGAGTTTTTGAAAAGCTGAGGGAACAGCAACTTTTCGCCAAGTTCAGCAAGTGTGATTTTTGGAAGGACAAGGTGGAGTTTCTTGGACATGTAATGACCGCAGAAGGAGTCGCCGTAGATCCAAGCAAAGTAGAAGCCGTGTTACATTGGGAGCACCAAGATCGTGACCCGGTCGGAGTTTCCTTGGAATGGCAGGATACTACCGCCGTTTCATCGAAGGCTTTTCGACAATTGCGAAACCTCTTACGCAATTGCTGAAGAAGGAAAAGAAGTTTGCATGGACGCCAGAATGTGAGAAAGGATTTCAGGAGCTGAAGAAGCGATTGACGTCAGCACCGGTGTTAGTTCTACCGGATGTTGCTCAAAGCTTCGATATTTATTGTGACGCATCGCGCCAAGGACTTGGATGTGTGCTGATGCAGAACGGAAAGGTCGTCGCTTATGCATCAAGGCAGTTAAGGCCGCATGAGGAAAATTATCCGACACATGACTTAGAGTTAGCTGCCGTAGTGCATGCTTTGAAGATATGGCGTCACTATCTGATTGGAAACAGATGTGAAGTATATACGGATCATAAGAGTTTTAAGTACATATTCACCCAATGGATTTGAATATGAGGCAGAGGAGATGGTTAGAGTTGATCAAAGACTATAATGTTGGAATCCATTACCACCGGGAAGGCCAACGTAGTAGCCGATGCCCCGAGTCGGAAAAAGCCATACATTGAGTACGTTGCTAGCCACAAGTCATGATTAGTTATGTGAGTATTTTCAGAAAATGAAGATTGAGGTAGTACCTAGGGGATTCTTGGCCGCATTAGAAGTAAAGCCTACCCTAGAGGATCAGATCCGAGAATGACATAAGGATGATGACAAGATCCGCAGGATTAAGTCCATCAAGGAGGAAGGCAAGGCGAGGACTTCAAGTTGGATGAGCAAGGCATGTTGTGGATGAAGGATCGCATTTGTGTGCCTAACAAAAAGGAGTTAAAGCAACTGATTCTGGAAGAAGCCCATGACTCTAAGTACTCAATTCATCCTGAAGCGCCAAGATGTATCGGGATCTCAAGGAGAGATTCTCGTGGCCGAGTATGAAACGTGAAGTTGCCGAGCATGTTGCATTGTGCGACGTATGCCGAGAGTCAAGGCAATGCATCGAGACCAGCAGGATTGCTACAACCGCTGAAAATACCTGAGTGGAAGTGGGAGGAAATCGAATGGATTTCATTACCGGTTTGTCAAGACTCAAGGAGGTTATGACTCCATATGGGTTATAGTGGATCGCTTGACTAAAGTAGGCCATTTTATCCCCGTGAAGACCACTTACTCGGAGATAAATTGGCGAATTATACATGATCGATTGTCTGTTTGCACGGAGTGCCCAAGAGGATTGTATCGGACAGAGGTACCCAATTTACCTCAAGGTTCCGAATAAGTTGCATGAAGCCATGGGAACCCGTTTGAACATCAAGATACCTTATCATCCACACGGACGGACAGACCGAAAGAGTCAACCAGATTCGAGGATATGTTGAGAGCTTGTGCATTAGCTTATGCTACTTCTTGGGATAAGAGTTTACCGTATGCCGAGTTCGCCATTACAACAATAGTTATCGTGCTAGTTTACGATGTCACCTTTTGAGGCATTTGTATGGTCGACCTCGCTTGACGCCATTGAATTGGAATGAGACTCCGGAAGCGCCGTGTCTTTGGGCCTGATATTCTTCAAGAGGTCAAGAGCGGTCGCCATGATTAGGGAAAGGTTGAAGATAGCCCAATCTCGACTAAGAGTTATGCCGACAATCGTCGCCGAGATTTGCGTTTTGAACCGTAAGACTTTGTATACCTCAGAGTTACGCCTCTCAGGGGAGTTAAGAGGTTCCATGCCAAAGGGAAACTCGCACCCCGTTATGTTGGACCATTTAAGATTTTGAGTCGCAGAGGCGAAGTTGCTTATCAGCTGGAGTTGCCACAGTCGTTGGCAGGAGTGCATGATGTATTCCATGTGTCCCGATTGAAGAAGTGCCTCCGAGTTCCCGAGAACAGACACCGCTAGAGTTAATTGAGTTGCAAGAGGACTTGACGTATAAGGAGCATCCCGTGAGGATTCTCGACACAATGGATCGAGAAACTAGAAACAAGTCAACCCGTTTCAGAGAGTTCAAAGTGGAGCAACCATGAAGAAAGCGAAGCGACTTGGGAGCGCGAAGAGGATTTGAAGAAAGAATTTCCAAACCTATTCCTTTAGTAAGCCCTGAATCTCGGGGACGAGATTCTATTAAGGGGGGGAGGTTTGTAACACCCCAAAATTTTTGCTTTTATTGAATTCATGTGTGATTTGGCACTTTGGTGAATTTTTGGAATTTGCTGGAATTTATTTGGATTTATTTGGAATTTATTTGAATTTATTCCATTTTGAAATAATTAAAGAATTTAATTTTGCAAATAAAATTTTGTTGGAAATATTTTATTTGAGTCCAAAATAATCCAAAATATTTTCCAGAATTTTTTCTGGAATTTTTCTGAGTCATTTGCTATTTTTAATGAATTAAATGAATTACTGGGAATTATTTTAAATATTAAATCGCTGGAAATTCAACTCGGTCGAGCATCGCTCATCCGACCGAAAGTCGAACCCGAGTCGGACTCGAGTCCGACCGAGCCGATTGACTCGACCAAACCAGCTCCCAACCCTAATCAATCCCAACCGTTGGATCAAGATCCAACGGTACCGAGATCCGCCTGCACGGCTCGAGCCAGATCCGGCCCGGATCCGATCAAGCGCCGCGCGATCGTGGCCGCTGATCGTGCCGCGTGGACGGCCAGGCGTCGTCGTCTCCGCCGAGACCGAAGCCGGACTCACGCCGCGCCGCGCCGCCGTAGAATTAGGTTTCGCCTCGCACGAACGCCGAGGCTATTTAAAGCCCTGGTCACGCCCGAGGTTGCCCTCATCCTTGCGCACTCCGCTTCCCGAGCCATCTCGCTCGGGCCGCCGCTGTTTGCGCGGCGAGCTCGCCAGAAGTTGAGCGCCACTCCGCCGCTGGTTTTTGCCTCGCTCGCCGACGTCCGCTGCCTTCCGCCGAAGGAGCCTCGAACCGAACTCCCGGCCAGGCGCACTAAGAGACCACTCACTTCGGCGGAACGACCGGAGCGCCGCTTCGGGCTCGTCGTCGTCTCCGTCTCCGTGGCTGCAGCTCCGCCGCGTCGCCATCGCCCTCGCGAACTCAGGCGCCGTCCGATCTTGATCGTCGCGGTTGAGGTGAGTTCACGTGTTCCAAACCCGATTAGATTCGGGACCGCTGGATCAAGATCCAACGGTTCACAATCGCCACGCGTCGTGGGTAGTGATTATTATAGGATTAGATCTGACCGTCCGATCTAGATCGAACGCCCACGATCATCGAGTAGATTCAACACGTTAACCCTGGATCTAATCGCGCCGCTGAATTTCAAATCAACGGCCGAGATTGGCGCCACGTGTCGGGAAGTTGGACCGACGCGGCCGCCATCCACGCCACAGATGCGTGACGCCGACACGCCGGGGCCCGCGTGTCGAGGGCCCGCATGTCGGCGCCGACCCAGCCAAGCGCCGACGTCACCCATGACGCCATCGGTGGTCCCACCTGTCGACTGTGGTCGAGCCCGCCGACGTCGGGCCGATGACGTCACCCGAGTGGGCCCACATGTCAGCGACACGTAGAATCGTGGACCGAGTCCACGATGGACCCGAGCCAAGCGTGGACCAAGTCCATGGACCGGCTGACGTCAGCCAACCAATCAGAGGCTGCCACGTGTCCCTGCTGACGCAATAAATGATTTTCCGAAAAAGAAAATGATTTAATAAATCGGTTTAATAATTGATTTGAATTTCAAAACTTCAAACGCTTATAACTTTTATGCTTCAACTCCGATTTGGGTGATTCAAATTTCTAAATTTGTATAAAATTGAGATCTACCTAAATATGAATTTTATTTAATTTTTGGACTAAAGTTTTCCTCTGTAAAATTATTTAAATGATTATGCAAACTTTAAATAATCATAACTTTTGCGTCTTAACTCCAAATTTGATTTATTCCAGCTTTCTAAAATCCATAAAATTATGTTCTTTCTGTTTATGGATTTTATTTGGATGTTTGGACACTTTTTGCGTATTGTTTATTTGGGTATTTGCTATTTGCACGCTTTACGAGTAGACGTTGAAGTGCCGGAAGGATTCAAAGGAGAAGTATTGACTCAGGATCCAACTCAAGACCAAGAGCAAGTACTTTTTGAAGGCAAGTTATGCTTTGACCATATTGATCCCATTTTGAAACCTATTTTGATTTAAACTATTGCATGCTAGTTCAATTAGAAAAATACTTGGTTTAAACATGGGGTTAGATAAGTACCAATTTGTCGTATGACACCTTGATTATTTAAGTATGTGCCATGACCCTTGTCACCCTAGTTGTGGATTACTAGTTGGACATTATTAAATTGCCAACCTGGTTTAGACCGCTGTAGTATATCGCTTAGACTCGCTACGTGCTCATGACATGACTTTGGACAATCAAATGTTAATATTGACTTAATGATATATTGAACCTGTTTTGGAAAAGTATCATGTGATGTTGATGGCACGTGGTGCATGGTAATCAAGCGGGGTTTGATAAACAGCTTTCGGCCGGGCATGTGGCAAGAGTAATCGTGTGGGCCAGTTGTGGCATTGGGGATGTTGATTTGGTTCTTCGTAGTCTTGCCCTGGTCACCCTAAGGACTTAACCTTGCAAGCCTTTGAACTGGTCTAATGTGCAACCACATGTCTCAGAATGGGACGGACCTAGTTGACTAAGTTGCTAATAACGCACTGTGGGACCTCAGGAGGTCAACTACACCCTTTGTGTAAGTTGTACGGGAGCGCATCTGGCTGAGGCCAGTACCCATCTAACGGTTGATTGGCCTAGACTTCGCCTTTAGCGAAGGGAAGGGTTAGTGCGCAATAACCAGGGAGGACCACTTGTATTGTTAGAGGTTTCGAAAGACTTTGTTACTGAACTTCGCCTTTGTGGTGTTTGACTGTATCTTGTGGGTAAAGTGCATAACCTCTGCAGAGTTTAGAATCTATTCGAATAGCCGTGTCCGCGGTATTGGACATCGCTCGGGAATTACAAATAAGGGTTAGATTTTCTCAAAAATAACTTTGGTTTGAAAAGTTGGGTTGGTTTAATAATGCAGATGATGGAAATGTGGTTTAGGATGGGGAAAAATGTTTATTAAACTTCTTGAAAAGTTATTTACGCTTTACTTATTTCTACCGCTTTGAATCTACTTATATTACTTTTCAAATGTCATTTCTTTCGCAAATATACCTTGAGCTATTCCTTTGTACCAAGCCATGCATATAGTATATTAGCTTGCATTCAGGCATGACTTGCCGAGTACCAAGTACTCACCCTTGCCTCAACACAACACCGATTGAAGAGGAGACTACGCCCGGCTTCGGAGGAGGAATTCCAAGAGGATCCGTCTACTTAGGGATGCGAGCCCGATGGCTGTGCATGGTATACTGGATGGCGCCACGAAGCTATTTGATTTTCCGCTGCTATTATTTTTCTCTGAATAAGTTTCGCCTTGCAAGGCATATATTTGTAACTTGGCCATAAGGTCGAGTAACCAGTTTGGTTATTTAAATAAAGTACTTTGATAATATCGATTGGTATGATTGTGATATTTACCAATGTTAAGACTGTGTGCACTAAGCTGCGTTCTGGACTAGTGCTGAATACACAGAGGGTCCGGATTTGCAAATTCGGGGTCCCGACAGAGGTGGTATCAGAGCCAGGTTGACTGTAGGCTCAACCCTAGCTAGAATGGTCGTAGTGAGGATAAAACCTATTTTCTAAAAGCTAAAAAAAAAATTGTCAAGATCTTCGTCGAGCTTGATGGCTGCGACGAGCGAAGTCTCCACAGTCTTCTTCCCGGGCCAGGTCTTCCGTTTCGGAAGCCTGACCTTCATCTCCAACGACCTCGGAAGCCTCTCTCTCTCTAAGGGAACCGCGCTACAGCGCGGTGAGGTTTCCGGCGATCCATCGTCACGACTTCCGCGCCGATCGGAAGGTCCCCCTGTCTCGTACCCTAAAGTACCGAGTGGGGATCCGAAGCCCTGCTCACCGGCGAGTCGTGCTCGAGGACGCCGAGGCACGAAGGGTGGGAGTTCTCACCGCCAAGCCACTCGGCACCCCGAGCCTAGGTTTATCTTCTTCGACTCACCCACCTCGCCGAGTCGGAAGAAAGCCTAGAGAGCTGCTGAATTTCCGTAGAGTCTGTGTAATCGAAGGCTCATGCGGCAGATTCGCAGTTAGCGCTTCGACACCTCGATCGCCGCCGATCCGGAAGGAGGCCGAGTGATCGAGCCTCGACGCCGCGCACTCTCCCGACCGCGCTCGGGCTGTCAATGAAGACATTCTGCAAGCCAAGATGGGGGACCAGCCGTTTTTCGTGACCCACAGCCAGAATATCGCCGCCTCCAAGACACTCCTGGATACCACGACTTCTATGTTGGGGCGGATGATCCAGCTTGCCCGATCATGGCCCAAGTAAAGGCCATGGTGACGGCGGCACCGCCCAAAGATGCCCAAACCGACCAGCCGGCGAAGGAGTCATCACGTGGTCCGGTGAGGACCTGCAGACTAGCACGGCCAGGTCGGGAAGCCCGCCAGACACATCATGTTCTACCTCGCGGAGACGACTTGCGACACAAAGATCACCGCGACCTCCGCTGCACTCGACGCCAGCGCCGCGATCGAGAAAGGGAGGAACAACGCCGTCAAGCCGATTTAATATGAGCGCTACGGCATCCTTCCGCGAGGCCGCTGGCACGCCAAGCGCGATCCCTCCGCGTCGATCACCTCCCGGGGTATCGCGGGTCATCGAAGGAGTTCGTGCGTTTACCCTCACCTACGCCGAGTGGTTTGGCCTGATGGATTTAATCCTAAAGGCATCACTAGGTTCGACGGTGAGAGGGACCCTGAGGCTTGGCTACAAGTATACGCTCGCAATGTCGGGGCGCCGGGGATCGTAAAGTAATGGCAAACTACTTGCCGGTTACCCTCTCGCCCTCAGCCCAAGCATGGCTCACAGGACTTCCAAATAACTCTATAGATTCCTGGGAGATCTGTGTGAGCAGTTCATCTCAAATTTCCAAGGCACTTACGAGCGCCAGGCACTCCTTGGGACCTATACCGGCTACACCAAAGGAGGAACGAATCCCTCCGGAGTTCGCCAAGCGCTCATGAACAGAAAAGCACCGTCGGGACGCCACAGATGCGACAGATAGCTGCCTTCCGTAAAGGAGTCACGACCCGACCTCATCAAGAAGATGTCCGGAAGCCACCCACGCTTGGCCCCGGAGCTGTTCGCCCTAGCGGACCGTTACGCTTCAGCCTCCGAGGCTCTGGCGGAACGGCGTGATGAGGGGAAGGATCAGTCTGAACCCCCTCGGCGGAAAGAAAAGAAGCGCAAGGGCGAAGAGCTGGTGGCAGTCACTACACCAACTCATCCTCGCGCTCTCAAAGTGGATGGATATGATAAGGTGTAACACCCCAAAATTTTTGCTTTTATTGAATTCATGTGTGATTTGGCACTTTGGTGAATTTTTGGAATTTGCTGGAATTTATTTGGATTTATTTGGAATTTATTTGAATTTATTCCATTTTGAAATAATTAAAGAATTTAATTTTGCAAATAAAATTTTGTTGGAAATATTTTATTTGAGTCCAAAATAATCCAAAATATTTTCCGTAATTTTTCTCGAATTTTTCGAAGTCATTTGCTATTTTTAATGAATTAAATGAATTATCGGGAATTATTTTAAATATTAAATCGCTGGAAATTCAACTCGGTCGAGTATCGCTCATCCGATCGAAGTCGGAACCCGAGTCGGACTCGAGTCCGACTGAGCCGCTTGACTCGACCAAACCAAATCCTAACCCTAATCAATCCCAACCGCTGATCAAGATCCAACTACCGAGATCCGCCTGCACGGCTCGAGCCAGATCCGCCCGGATCCGATCGCGCCGCGCGATCGTGGCCGCTGATCGCGCCACGCGGACGGCCAGGCGCCGTCGCTCCGCCGAGACCGAGCCGACTCGCCGCCGCCCGCCGTAGAATTAGGTTTCCGCCTCGCACGAACGCCGAGGCTATTTAAAGCCCTGGTCACGCCCGAGGTTGCCCTCATCCTTGCGCACTCCGCTTCCTCGAGCCATCTCGCCGAGCCGCCGCTGCTTGCGAGCTCGGGCCAGAAGTTGAGCGCCACTCCGCCGCTGTTTTTGCCTCGCCTCGCCGCCGTCGCCGCCTTCCGCCGAGAAGGAGCCTGTAACCGAACTCCCCGGCCAGCGCACTAAGAGACCACTCACTTCGCCGAACGACTCCCGAGCGCCGCTCGCTCGCTGCCGCCTCCGCCTCCGGTGGCTGCAGCCCGCCGCCGCCATCGCCCTCGCGAACTTCAGGCGCCGTCCGATCTTGATCGTAAGGTTGAGGTGAGTTCACGTGTTCCAAACCCGACAGATTCGACCGCTGGATCAAGATCCAACGGCCACAATCGCCACGCGCCGTGGTAGTGATTATTATAGGATTAGATCTCGACCGCCCGATCTAGATCGAACGGCCCACGATCATCGAGTAGATTCAACACGTTAACCCTGGATCTAATCGCGCCGCTGAATTTCAAATCAACGGCCGAGATTGGCGCCACGTGTTTCCGAAGTTGACCGACGCGGCCGCCGCCCACGCTACAGGCAGGACGCCGACACGCCGCCCGCGCGTGTCGAGGGCTCCGCATGTCACGGGCCGACCCAGCCTAAGCGCCGACGCCACCCATGACGCCATCGGTCCCACCTGCCAAGACTGCGGGCCGAGCCTCACCGACGCCGGCCGATGACGCTACCCGAGTGGGCCCACATGTCGGGCCGACACGTAGAATCGCGGACCGAGTCCACGATGGACCCGAGCCAAGCGTGGACCAAGTCCATGGACTCCGACGCCAGCCAACCAATCGAGGCTGCCACGTGTCCTCGCCGACGCAATAAATGATTTTCCTAAAAGAAAATGATTTAATAAATCGGTTTAATAATTGATTTGAATTTCAAAACTTCAAACGCTTATAACTTTTATGCTTCAACTCCGATTTGAGTGATTCAAATTTCTAAATTTGTATAAAATTGAGATCTACCTAAATATGAATTTTATTTAATTTTTGGACTAAAGTTTTCCTCTGTAAAATTATTTAAATGATTATTTAAACTTTAAATAATCATAACTTTTGCGCCTTAACTCCAACTTTGACGAGTCCAGGTTCTAAAAATCCATCAAATGATGTTCTTTCTGTTTATGGATTTTATTTGGATGTTTGGCCACTTTTTGCCTATTGTTTATTTGGGTATTTGCTATTTGCACGCTTTACGAGTAGACGTTGAAGTGCCTAAGGATTCAAAGGAGAAGTATTGACTCAGATCCAACTCAAGACCAAGAGCAAGTACTTTTTGAAGGCAAGTTGTGCTTTGACCATGTTGATCCTATTTTGAAACCTATTTTGATTTAAACTATTGCATGCTAGTTCAATTAGAAAAATACTTGGTTTAAACATGGGGGTTAGATAAGTACCAATTTGTCAGATGACACCTTGATTATTTAAGTATGTGCCATGACCCTTGTCACCCTAGTTGTGGATTACTAGTTGGACATTATTAAATTGCCAACATGGGTTTAGACCGCTGTAGTATAACGCTTAGACTCGCTACGTGCTCATGACATGACTTTGGACAATCAAATGTTAATATTGACTTAATGATATATTGAACCTGCTTTTGGAAAAGTATCATGTGATGTTGATGGCACGTGGTGCATGGTAATCAACCTGGGTTTGATAAACGCTGACCGGGCATGTGGCAAGAGTAATCAGTGGGCCAGCTTGTGGCATTGGGGATGTTGATTTGGTTCTTCTGTAGTCTTGCCCTGGTCACCCTAAGGACTTAACCTTGCAAGCCTTTGAACTGGTCTAACGTGCAACCACATGTCCAGAATGGACGGACCTAGTTGACTAAGTTGCTAATAACGCACTGCGGGGACTCAGGAGGTCAACTACACCCTTTGTGTAAGTTGTACGGAGCGCATCGTGGCCGAGGCCAGTACCCATCTAACGGTTGATTGGCCTAGACTTCGCCTTAGCGAAGGGAAGGGTTAGTGCGCAATAACCGGGAGGACCACTTGTATTGTTAGAGGTTTCCAAAGACTTTGTTACTGAACTCGCCTTTGTGGTGTTTGACTGTATCTTGTGGGTAAAGTGCATAACCTCTCGCAGAGTTTAGAATCTATTCGAATAGCCGTGTCCGCTGTATTGACATCGCCGGAATTACAAATAAGGGTTAGATTTTCTCAAAAATAACTTTGGTTTGAAAAGTTGGGTTGGTTTAATAATGCAGATGATGGAAATGTGGTTTAGGATGGGGAAAATGTTTATTAAACTTCTTGAAAAGTTATTTACGCTTTACTTATTTCTACTGCTTTAATCTACTTATATTACTTTTCAAATGTCAAGCATCGCAAATATACCTTGAGCTATTCCTTTGTACCAAGCCATGCATATAGTATATTAGCTTGCATTCTCAGGCATGACTTGTCGAGTACCAAGTACTCACCCTTGCCTCAACACAACACCGCTGAAGAGGAGACTACGCCACTTTCTGAGGAGGAATTCCAAGAGGATCCGCTCACTTAGGATGCGAGCCCGCCACTGCCTGTGGTATACTGGATGGCGCCACTAAGCTATTTGATTTTCCGCCGCTATTATTTTTCTCTCGAATAAGTTTCGCTTTGCAAGGCATATATTTGTAACTTGGCCATAAGGTCGAGTAACCAGCTTTGGTTATTTAAATAAAGTACTTTGATAATATCGATTGGTATGATTGTGATATTTACTAATGTTAAGACTGCGGTGCACTAGCTGCTCCTCGACTAGTGCTGAATACACAGAGGGTCCGGATTTGCAAATTCGGGTCCCGACAGAGGTGGTATCGAGCCATACTTGACTGAGGCTCAACCCTAGCTAGAATGGTCGTAGTGAGTATAAAACCTATTTTCTAAAAGCTAAAAAAATTGTCAAGATAAGAAATGACATCTCGACTTATCCCCTTCTCTCTTTTCTTGTCTCTTGCTTAAATTTTCCCTTACCTTGTCACAATTTAAAAATTCCTAGTTCTTACGTAAAGCACTCTTGTGACAGATGGAGGAAGAGTTCAACCACGCTGATCCGGGAGTTGGTCACGCTGCAGAACTTTGGCATATGCTATAGACTCTGAGATTTTGAGAAGCCCCAATACCAAGTGGAAGTGATCGACAAGCGGGATTGATCAAGGCTTGTGACGTGAGGATTGAGGTACCGCTAGGAAAAAGGGCCTGTGCAATCGCTCGATACACCGTGACCGCCAGAGATCTACAATGCAGATGGGTATCCAAGAAGTATCACGACGAGCAATGCGCACATTACCCGTGATCTACGCCAGAGAATTGGAGAGTACGGTGTTCGCTACTATCCGCTGCAGCGATAACCTTCTTGACCCAAGGCGATTCAGGATGAGGATGCCACGGTTACAGCTTGGCACGATTTGTCGCCGCCAGAGGATGTACTAGAT
Source organism: Rhipidocladum racemiflorum (assembly GCA_036346355.1). Lineage (NCBI taxonomy): Eukaryota > Viridiplantae > Streptophyta > Magnoliopsida > Poales > Poaceae > Rhipidocladum > Rhipidocladum racemiflorum. The sequence continues at coordinate 43,994,766 of CM070574.1, read as the reverse complement.
AATACAAGCAAGGAGCTGTAAGGCCCGCAAGGAGATCACGACAGAGAAGAACAGATGGCGGGAAGCTCAAGAGTATGTGGCACACCTTCTACGAAGGATTGACGAGTTGGAGATGACCTTGTACGGACTGCACTCCAGAGCCAAGATTTGAGCTACACGAGCCGATCCAGAGGAGTCGATCTCGATGAGGACACCGCTTCTTCGACTACCATAGAGGACACAGCTTGCCGGACATGGCGATCAAGCTACGCTTATGCCACAAAGACCCGCATCTGTGCCGTGGAGGTTTTCTCGATGAGTGAGCATAGGTTCTATAGTGAGACTCCTTCGCCGAGTCACACATAGAAGAAAGAGTCACCCTTTAGGCGTTAGACTCAGAGTTAGTTCGATTTGGATTTGCTTTGTTTGTCGAGTGTGCAAAGATGTGTTGCAAGGCCCTTAGGCATTGTAAGCAACCATACCAAGTTATTAATAATAAAGTTGGACCTTAAAGTTACCCTTTCGCCCGCATAAGTTCCATATTACTTGTCTATTCTTGTTTCCTCTCATCTCTAAACCTAGAGCAAACCGACAGATGGTGAACACCCGTGGAAACCTTGGAAGCAATGGGAGTGGTTCTCGCCAACAGAAACCCCAATGATGGAGCACCAAAGCACCGCCACCGGATATGCAGAATTTCGAGCTTTTCTTGCTGCCTGCACTCGCTTGATGCATGCTATGATGCAACAAATGCAACACGCCACCGCCAGGCCATCGCTAATCAAGTTAATCAGTGACCACGCCGTATCACAAGACTATCGAGTTCATGAGAACTCACCCACCCACTTTCTCTCGGGAATGCCAATCCATTGGAGGCCGATGATTGGTTAAGATCAATCGAGAGGAAGCTACACATAGCTCAATGCATAGGAAATGAGAAGGTACTTCACGCTTCTCATCACCGAAGGAACAACACGAATGGTGGGAGAACTTCGTACACGCAAGAGAACCCTCAAGATATCACTTGGGAAGAGTTCACAATGCATTCCGACAAAGATCACGTGCCTCAAGGAATCATGGACCTTAAGAAGGAGGAGTTCAGAGCATCAAGCAAGGTAATCACCAAAGGGTCGACTACCCGAACAAGTTCACACAAATAGCACGCTACGCACTGAGGATGTAGCGACAGTATAAATCCGCATACCTCGCTTATGAAGGGACTTAACTCAGATTGCAAGTAGGATTGATCACCCACACCTTTCCAGATTTCCAAGAGTTGGTGAATAAGGCGCTATTCTTGAGGACAAGCGCAAGGAACTGGATGAGAACAGAAGCGCAGGATGCAACAAAGAAGGATCACGCCAGTGGAACGCAATACCGAGAGTTGCACCAAATCAATTCTTCGATTCCAACCACGTAATGCAACAAGGACACCATCCTCAAAGACCAAGACCTGCCAATCGTAACTACTGCACCCACTTCGCTAGAAACACTACTCCAGCAACAAGAAGGAATGTTGAGACGCCGCTACAATCGCAACGAGCCAGACACTTTGCCAACAGCTTGTCCAAAGAAGACAAAGCAGGAGTGACCCGCCGCTTCAACCTAGGAACCACCCCGCCTAGGACGCCAAAGACCAGAGCCACACCCTGCATCGTGGTGAGAGGCCGAGTCAACCATGTCACCGCAGATGCACCGCAGAATGCTACTGACGTCAGATCGGGTAAGTTACTTGTTAACTCAAGCACTGCACAGCTTTGTTTGACTCGAGCTTCAGATTCGCTTGTTTCGCAAGGCTTTGCTACTAGAAATGATTTGAGGATTGCAAGACTTAAGTGCATGCTTTTAGTTCAAACCCCTGGTTCCGAACTCCGAACGAAAGTAGGATGTTCCGGTGAGAATACTAATAGGTGGAATAGAGTTCCTAGCAAACCTTATAATTTTGGAGACCTGCACCTTAGACGCCATATTGGGAATGGATTGGTTATCCAAGCACAAGGCCGTATTGGATTGTGGACGAAGGACTATCTCGCTTGAGAGCCCGTGGAAGAAAGTGGAATTTCAAGCCACCGCAGCTAGAGATGGACAGCTTGATGGTTAACAGCATCAAGGCAATCAAGATAGAGGATGTCCCAAAGAGTGAATGAGTACCTGATGTTTTTCCCGAAGATCTACCTAGGAAGCCGCCAGACAGGACATAGAGTTTGTGATAGAGCTTGTACTGCACAAAGACCGATAGCAAAGAGACCCTATCTGATGTCCACCGAGGAGTTGGTAGAGATGAAGAAACAACTAGAAGAGTTAATGGAGAAAGGATTTATCGACCGAGTTCACGCCGTGGGGAGCACCAGCTTTGTTTGTCAAGAAGAAGGACGGAGTTTCAGGATGTGCATTGACTACCGCGGCACTCAATGAAGTCACCGTGAAGAATAAGTATCCGCTACCTGTGATTGATGATTTGTTTGATCAATGAGAGGAGCCGAGTTTTCTCCAAGATTGATCTCGAGATCGATACCATCGCTGAAGATCCGATCGTAAGATATTCAAGACTGCATTCTCGCCAAGATATGGACATTACGAGTTTACGCTATGTCCTTTGGGCCGATTTAATGCGCCAAATTATTTCATGAATATGATGAATAAGGTGTTCATGGAATATTTGGACAAGTTTGTCGTCGTGTTCATAGACGATATCCTAATCTACTCCAAGACAGAGGATGAACATGCCGAACACTTAAGGCGAAGTTTTGGAAAAGCCGAGGAACAAAGAACTTTTCGCCAAGTTCAAAGAAGTGTGATTTTTGGAAGGACAAGGTGGAGTTTCTTGGACATGTAATGACCGCAGAAGGAGTCGCCAGAGATCCAAGCAAAGTAGAAGCCGTGTTACATTGGGAGCACCAAGACTGTGACCTGCATTCGAGTTTCCTTGAATGGCAGGATACTACCGCCGCTTTCATCGAAGGCTTCTCGACAATTGCGAAACCTCTTACGCAATCACAAGAAGGAAAAGAAGTTTGCATGGACGCCGTAATGTGAGAAAGGATTTCAGGAGTCAAGAAGCGATTGACGCCAAGACCGTGTTAGTTCTACCTGATGTTGCTCAAAGCTTCGATATTTATTGTGACGATCGCGCCAAGGACTTGATGTGTGCCGATGCAGAACGGAAAGGTCGCCGCTATGCATCAAGGCGCTTGAGGCCGCATGAGGAAAATTATCCGACACATGACTTAGAGTTAGCCGCCGTAGTGCATGCTTTGAAGATATGGCGCCACTATCTCGATTGGAAACAGATGTGAAGTATATACGGATCATAAGAGTTTTAAGTACATATTCACCCAATGGATTTGAATATGAGGCAGAGGAGATGGTTAGAGTTGATCAAAGACTATAATGTTGGAATCCATTACCATCCCTGAAGGCCAACGAGTAGCCGATGCCCCGAGCCGGAAAAGCCATACCGTGAGTACGCTGCTAGCCACAAGTCGATGAGTTATGTGAGGATTTTCGTAAAATGAAGATTGAGGTAGTACCTAGGGATTCTTGGCCGCATTAGAAGTAAAGCCTACCCTAGAGGATCAGATCCGAGAAGGATGTATGATGATGACAAGATCCGCAGGATTAAGTCCATCAAGGAGGAAGGCAAGGCAGAGGACTTCAAGTTGGATGAGCAAGGCACGCTGTGGATGAAGGATCGCATTTGTGTGCCTAACAAAAAGGAGTTAAAGCAATCGATTCTCGAAGAAGCCCATGACTCTAAGTACTCAATTCATCCTCGAAGCGCCAAGATGTATCAGATCTCAAGGAGAGATTCTCGTGGCCGAGTATGAAACGTGAAGTTGCCGAGCATGTTGCATTGTGCGACGATGCCGTAGAGTCAAGGCAATGCATCGAGACCAGCAGGATTGCTACAACCGCTGAAAATACCGAGTGGAAGTGGAGGAAATCGAATGGATTTCATTACCGGCTTGTCAAGACTCAAGGAGGTTATGACTCCATATGGGTTATAGTGGATCGCTTGACTAAAGTAGCCCATTTTATCCCCGTGAAGACCACTTACTCTGAGATAAATTAGCGTAATTATACATGATCAGATTGTCTGCTTGCACGAGTGCCCAAGAGGATTGTATCTGATGCAGGTACCCAATTTACCTCAAGGTTCGAATAAGTTGCATGAAGCCATGGGAACCCGCTTGAACTTCAAGATGCCTTATCATCCATGCATCTGACGGACAGACCGAAAGAGTCAACCAGATTCGAGGATATGTTGAGAGCTTGTGCATTAGCTTATGCTACTTCTTGGGATAAGAGTTTACCGTGATGCCGAGTTCAGCCATAACAATAGTTATCGTGCTAGTTTACGATGTCACCTTTGAGGCATCAGATGGTCGACTTCGCTTGACGCCATTGAATTGGAATGAGACCGCGAGCGCCGTGTCTTTGGGCCTCGATATTCTTCAAGAGGTCAAGAGCAGACGCCATGATTAGGAAAGGTTGAAGATAGCCCAATCTCGATGTAAGAGTTATGCCGACAATCGTCGCCGAGATTTGAGTTTTGAACCGTAAGACTTTGTATACCTCAGAGTTACGCCTCAGGGAGTTAAGAGGTTCCATGCCAAAGGGAAACTCGCACCCTGCTATGTTGGACCATTTAAGATTTTGAGTCGCAGAGGCGGTTGCTTATCACCGAGTTGCCACAATGCTAAGGCGTGAGTGCATGATGTATTCCATGTGTCCTGGGCTTGAAGAAGTGCCTCCGAGTTCCCGAGGAACAGACACCGCTAGAGTTAATTGAGTTGCAAGAGGACTTGACTTATAAGGAGCATCCCGTGAGGATTCTCGACACAATGGATCGAGAAACTAGAAACAAGTCAACCCGCTTCAGAGAGTTCAAAGGAGCAACCATGAAGAAAGCGGCGACTTGGGAGCGAAGAGGATTTGAAGAAAGAATTTCCAAACCTATTCCTTTAGTAAGCCCCGAATCTCTGTGGACTAGATTCTATTAAGGGGGGCAGGTTTGTAACACCCCAAAATTTTTGCTTTTATTGAATTCATGTGTGATTTGGCACTTTGGTGAATTTTTGGAATTTCTCGAATTTATTTGGATTTATTTGGAATTTATTTGAATTTATTCCATTTTGAAATAATTAAAGAATTTAATTTTGCAAATAAAATTTTGTTGGAAATATTTTATTTGAGTCCAAAATAATCCAAAATATTTTCCGTAATTTTTCTCGAATTTTTCTCGAGTCATTTGCTATTTTTAATGAATTAAATGAATTATCGGGAATTATTTTAAATATTAAATCGCTGGAAATTCAACTCGGTCGAGTATCGCTCATCCGATCGAAGTCGAACCGAAGTCGACTCGAGTCCGACCTTGAGCCGCTTGACTCGACCAAACCAGCCTCCAACCCTAATCAATCCCAACCGCTGATCAAGATCCAACTACCGAGATCCGCCTGCACGGCTCGAGCCAGATCCGCCCGGATCCGATCGCGCTGCGCGATCGCGGGCCGCTGATCGTGCCACGCGGACGGCCAGGCGCCGCCGCTCTCCGCCGAGACCGAAGCCGACTCACGCCGCGCTCGCCGTAGAATTAGGTTTCCGCCTCGCACGAACGCCGAGGCTATTTAAAGCCCTGGTCACGCCCGAGGTTGCCCTCATCCTGCGCACTCCGCTTCCTCGAGCCATCTCGCCTCGCCGCCGCTTATTCGCGGCGAAGCTCGCCAGAAGTTGAGCGCCACTCCGCCGCTGCTTTGCCTCGCTCGCCGACGCCCGCTGCCTTCCGCCGAAGGAGCCTGCAACCGAACCCCGGCCAGCGCACCAAGAGACCACTCACTTCGCCGAACGACTCGAGCGCCGCCGCTCGCCGCCGCCTCCGCTCTCCGGTGGCCGCAGCCCGCCTGCCGCCATCGCCTCGCGAACTTCAGGCGCCGTCCGATCTTGATCGTGCGGTTGAGGTGAGTTCACGTGTTCCAAACCCGACAGATTCAACCGCTGGATCAAGATCCAACGGTTCACAATCGCCACGCGCCGTGGTAGTGATTATTATAGATTAGATCTCGACCGCCCGATCTAGATCGAACGGCCCACGATCATCGAGTAGATTCAACACGCACCCTGGATCTAATCGCGCCGCTGAATTTCAAATCAACGGCCGAGATTGGCGCCACGCGGTCGAAGTTGGACCGACGCGGCCAACGCCATCCACGCTACAGGCAGTAGACGCCGACACGCCGCCCGCGGTCGAGGCCCGCATGTCACGGCCGACCCAGCTAAGCGCCGACGCCACCCATGACGCCATCGGTGGGTCCCACCTGCCGCCGACTGCGGCCGAGCCTCGCCGACGCCGCCGATGACGCTACCCGAAAGGGCCCACATGTCGGGCCGACACGTAGAATCGCGGACCGAGTCCACGATGGACCCGAGCCAAGCGCGGACCAAGTCCATGGATCTACCGACGCCACCAACCAATCGAGGCTGCCACGTGTCCTCGCCGACGCAATAAATGATTTTCCGAAAAGAAAATGATTTAATAAATCGGTTTAATAATTGATTTGAATTTCAAAACTTCAAACGCTATAACTTTTATGCTTTCAACTCCGATTTGAGTGATTCAAATTTCTAAATTTGTATAAAATTGAGATCTACCTAAATATGAATTTTATTTAATTTTTGGACTAAAGTTTTTCTCTGTAAAATTATTTAAATGATTATTTAAACTTTAAATAATCATAACTTTTAAGGCCTTAACTCCAAATTTGATTTATTCCAGCTTCTAAAAATCCATAAAATTATGTTCTTTCTGTTTATGGATTTTATTTGGATGTTTGGACACTTTTTGCCTATTGTTTATTTGGGTATTTGCTATTTGCACGCTTTTACGAGTAGACGCTGAAGTGCCTAAGGATTCAAAGGAGAAGTATTGACTCAGATCCAACTCAAGACCAAGAGCAAGTACTTTTGAAGGCAAGTTATGCTTTGACCATGTTGATCCTATTTTGAAATCTATTTTGATTTAAACTATTGCATGCTAGTTCAATTAGAAAATACTTGGTTTAAACATGGGGGTTAGATAAGTACCAATTTGTCAGATGACACCTTGATTATTTAAGTATGTGCCATGACCCTTGTCACCCTAGTTGTGGATTACTAGTTGGACATTATTAAATTGCCAACCTGGTTTAGACCGCTGTAGTATACCGCTTAGACTCAAGCTACGTGCTCATGACATGACTTTGGACAATCAAATGTTAATATTGACTTAATGATATATTGAACCTGCTTTTGGAAAAGTATCATGTGATGTTGATGGCACGTGGTGCATGGTAATCAATCGGGTTTGATAAACGCTTTAATCGGGCATGTGGCAAGAGTAATCAAAGGGCCATGTGGCATTGGGGATGTTGATTTGGTTCTTCTGTAGTCTTGCCCTGGTCACCCTAAGGACTTAACCTTGCAAGCCTTTGAACTGGTCTAACGTGCAACCACATGTCTCAGAATGGGACGGACCTAGTTGACTAAGTTGCTAATAACGCACTGTGGGACTCGTGAGGTCAACTACACCCTTTGTGTAAGTTGTACGTGAGCGCATCGGGCCGAGGCCAGGTACCCATCTAACGGTTGATTGGCCTAGACTTCGCCTTAGCGAAGGGAAGGGTTAGTGCGCAATAACCAGGAGGACCACTTGTATTGTTAGAGGTTTCAAAGACTTTGTTACTGAACTCGCCTTTGTGGTGTTTGACTCAGATCTTGTGGGTAAAGTGCATAACCTCTCAGAGTTTAGAATCTATTCGAATAGCCGTGTCCGCTGTATTGACATCGCCAAATTACAAATAAGGGTTAGATTTTCTCAAAAATAACTTTGGTTTGAAAAGTTGGGTTGGTTTAATAATGCAGATGATGGAAATGTGGTTTAGGATGGGGAAAATGTTTATTAAACTTCTTGAAAAGTTATTTACGCTTTACTTATTTCTACCGCTTTAATCTACTTATATTACTTTTCAAATGTCAAGCATCGCAAATATACCTTGAGCTATTCCTTTGTACCAAGCCATGCATATAGTATATTAGCTTGCATTCTCAGGCATGACTTGCCGAGTACCAAGTACTCACCCTTGCCTCAACACAACACCGCTTGAAGAGGAGACTACGCCACTTTCTGAGGAGGAATTCCAAGAGGATCCGCTCACTTAGGATGCGAGCCCGCCATTGCCTGTGGTATACTGGATGGCGCCACTAAGCTATTTGATTTTCCGCCGCTATTATTTTTCTCTCGAATAAGTTTCGCTTTGCAAGGCATATATTTGTAACTTGGCCATAAGGTCGAGTAACCACTTTGGTTATTTAAATAAAGTACTTTGATAATATCGATTGGTATGATTGTGATATTTACTAATGTTAAGACTGCGGTGCACTAGCGCTGCTCCTCGACTAGTGCCGAATACACAGAGGGTCCTGATTTGCAAATTCGGGTCCCGACAGAGGTGGTATCAGAGCCAGGTTGATCGTGAGGCTCAACCCTAGCTAGAATGGTCGTAGTGAGGATAAAACCTATTTTCTAAAAGCTAAAAAAAAAATTGTCAAGATCTTCGTCGAGCTTGATGGCTGCGACGAGCGAAGTCTCCACAGCCTTTTCTTCCGCCAGGTCTTCCGCTTCTAAGCCTCGACCTTCATCTCCAACGACCTCTAAGCCTCTCTCTCTATGGAACCGCGCCACATACAGTGAGGTTTCCGCGATCCATCGTCACGACTTCCGCTGCCGATCGGAAGGTCCCCTGCCTCGCACTCCTAAAGTACCGAGTGGGGATCCAAGCCCTGCCCACCGCGAGTCGCTCGAGGACGCCGAGGCACGAAGGGTGGGAGTTCTCACCGCCAAGCCACTCGGCACCCCCGAGCGCCTAGGTTTATCTTCTTCTGACTCACCCACCTCAGCGGCCGAGTCAAAAGAAAGCCTAGAGAGCTGCTGGAATTTCCGTAGAGTCTGTGGTAATCGAAGGCTCATGGCAGATTCAGCAGCCGCTTCGACACCTCGGGCCGCCGACCGAAGGAGGCCGAGGATCGAGCCTCGACGCGCTGGCGCGCACTCTCCGACCGCGCCGGCTGTCAATGAAGACATTCTCGCAAGCCAAGATGGGGACCAGCCGTTTTTCGCACTTACGCCAGAATATCGCCGCTTCCAAGACACTCGGATACCCCGACCCTATGTTGGGGCGGATGATCCAGCTTGCCCCGATCATGGCCCAAGTAAAGGCTATGGTGACGGCGGCAACCGCCCAAAGATGCCCAAACCGACCACCGGCGAAGGAGTCACCACGTGGTCCGGCGAGGACCCGCATACCAAGAATGGCCAGGTCGGGAAGCCCGCCAGACACATCATGTTCTACCTCATGCTGAGACGACTTGCGACACAAAGATCACCGCGACTCCGCTGCACTCGACGCCAGCGCCGCGATCGAAAGGGAGGAACAACGCCGCCAAGCCGATTTAATATGAGCGCCACGGCATCCTTCCGCGAGGCCGCTGGCACGCCAAGCGCGATCCCCTCCGGGCCGATCACCTCCGGGGTATCGCGGGTCATCGAAGGAGTTCGTAGGCGCTTACCCTCACCTACGCCGAGTGGTTTGGCCTCGATGGATTTAATCCTAAAGGCATCACTAGGTTCGACGGTGAGAGGGACCCGAGGCTTGGCTACAAGTATACGCCCGCAAATGTGGTCACGGGGATCGTAAAGTAATGGCAAACTACTTGCCGGTTACCCTCTCGCCTGCCCAAGCATGGCTCACCTGACTTCCAAATAACTCTATAGATTCCTCGGGAGATCTCAGGTGAGCAGCTCATCTCAAATTTCCAAGGCACTTACGAGCGCCTGTGCACCCTTGGGACCTATACCAGCTACACACTAAAGGAGGAACGACTTCTCCGGAGTTCGCTAAGCGCCATGAACAGAAAAGCACTGCTCGGGACGCCAGATGCGACATTGTGATAGCTGCCTTCCGTAAAGGAGTCGGCCGACTCGACTCATCAAGAAGATGTCCTAAGCCACCCACGCCGGTCCGGGAGCTGTTCGCCTTTAGCGGACTGCTACGCCACCTCCGAGGCTCGCGGAACGGCGTGATGAGGGGAAGGATCACCTGAACCCCTGGCGAAAGAAAAGAAGCGCAAGGGCGAAGAGCCGGTGGCGCCACTACACCAACTCATCCTCGCGCCTCAAAGAGGATGGATATGATAAGGTTATGAACTCACTCGCTCTTTCCATCCGAAGGGGAGGCATGCCGCCAAGGACTGCTTCACCCTAAAGAGGTTCGCCCACGAGAGCAAGAGGCAGGCCGACAAGGTCCGAGTGGTCACGCCGCCACAAACCGCCTCCTCGGCCGAGGAAGACTATCGTGAAGTCAACTCGAGCTTAACTACATATTCTGGGTTCGCCGCATATGAGTCCAAGCGAAGCAAAACTCACCGCCGGACATCTCAGGCAGAGAGCCGAGACTCTCGATATGTCCGCCGGGTCCGAGGTCGCACAACTTACGACCGCACGGATCACCCAGATCGTGTCCCATTCCCTACAGATACCCGCCGGGTCTTGGCGCCGCTGTCCACGGCATCAAGCTCAAAAGGGTGTTGATTGACGGTGGGAGTGGGCTCAACGCCCTCTTCGTGAAGACACTCGATGATATGGGGATCCCGCGTCCGACCTCAAACGCTGGTCGCCGCTTTTCATGGAGTGATACCCGGACGCCGGCGATACCACTTGACAAATCACTCTACCGCCACGCTCGCCGCAAGGGACAACCACCGGACCGAGAGCCTTAGCTTCGAGGTGGCAGACTTCGCGACAACAGATCACGCCATCTTGGGAGACCAGCTGGCTAAGTTCATGGCGGTGCCCCACTACGCCAGATCTCGATGCTGAAAATGCCGTCCGAGTGGTATTATCACACTACGCGCGATGTTAAGCGCTTTTCTTGGCGACAGGAGAGTCGCGAAATGGCCGAAGTCTCTCGAGGCGCCAAGTGGTCGGGAAAGGATTCGCCAAGAGGCGATTTCGACAAGCCGTTTAAGGCAGATCCCTACCCGCAAGCCGCAGTAACTCCGGATCGCCCCGAGGAAGGCACCAAAAGGATTCTCTCGACCCGTCTGATCCGCGCGAGCCGCCTCGGGACGGACAAGGCTCGGATGAATAGGAAGACGCTGCTCGTCACCTTTCGCTGGCAAACCAAGACGCCTTTGCCTGGAAGCCGTCCGACCTGCCCGGGTCCTCAGTGGAGGTGATCGAGCACTCACCGAATGTAAAACCAATCCGCCAGGCCCGCTAAGCAAAGGTTACGACGGTTCTCTCAAGATCGCCGAGAAGCCATCGAGAGGAGATCACAAAGTCGCTAGCCGCAGTGCTTCATCAAAGAAGTGTATCATCCCGATCGTTGGCGAACCTCGCACTCGCCCGTAAGAAGAATAAAAGTCGCGCATGTGTGTTGATTACACCGACCTCAACAAGGCTTGTCCGAAGATCCCTTTGGTCTCCTCGTATTGATCGTGGTAGACTCCATCGCCGGATCTCGCCACTCATTTTTCTCGACGCCTATTCAGCTATCATCAAATTCGCTTCGGAGGAAGATCGCGAAGACTTCGCTTATCACTCCATTCGAGCATATTGCTATATCACCATGCCGCTCGGGCTCAAGAATGCCGGCCAAGAACGTATCACCACACGGGCAAATGGTGTTTTCACCCATCACCAAGCAATGTGGAAGCTTATGTGGATGATGTGGTAGTTAAAACGCAGACACAAGATAGCCTTATCTCCGACCGCCGAGACGCTCGTAAGTCTAAGGGCTGCTCAGATGAGGCTAAACCCCGAGAAATGTGTTTTCGGAGTTTCTTCCGGAAACTACTCGGTTCATCGCCCCCATCGTGGATCGAGCCGAACCCGAGAAAATTGGAGCCATCATGAAATGGCCCCGCCTACCACCCAAAAGGAGGTCCAAAAGCTCACCGGATGCATGGTAGCGCTAAGGTGTTTATCTCACGGTTGGGAGTCCGGGAATGCCTTTCTTCAAGCTCCTTAAGAAGCAAGATCGCTTTGATTGGACGGCAGAGGCACAAGAGCCTTCAAGAACTCAAGGTGTTTCTCTCCACTCCCCAGCCTTAGTCTCACCTACGCCAGTGAACCTCTTCTCGCTTCTACATAGCGGCAACATCTCATGTAGTAAGTGCCGTGGATAGTTGTGGAGCGAGGAATTGGCACTTTACGGGGCGCAACGCCCAGCTTTATTTTGTCGGCAAGCATCGGGCTTAATCCAAGACAAGATATCCTCAAATCCGTAAGCCGCCAGACGCCATTTTGATCTCGCTACTAAGTCAAGCATTATTTCCAAGGACATTCGATTTCAAGTAGTCACTTCTTTCCCCGTGGGAGAGGTCCTCCGTAATCGGGAAGCTACCGGAAGAATTTCAAAGTGGGCAGCAGAGCTTGAGCTTTCGACATCTCGCTCAAGCCGCTGACCGCCGCCAAGTCCTGTGCCTTGGTCGACTTCACGGCCGAGTGGACCGAATCCTGCACTTCGCACGGAAGAAGAGCCGTAATATTGGGTTATGCACTTCGACGGATCTCTCATGCTTGGGGAGCAGGGCGGAATCCTCCTTATCTCGCCTAAGGGCGACAGTTGAAGTATGTCCTTCGGATTCACTTCCGCCTCAAACAATGCCGCTGGAGTACGAGGCCCTCATCCATGGGCTTCAGACGCCACATCACTCGAACTGACTACCGGCGGTTCGAGGCGACTCCCGCTGGTGGTGAATCAAGTACGTATGACTGGTCGTGGCGGATCGTAACATGGCGGCATACCGCCAAGAAGTCCGAGAATTGGAAGGCAAGTTTGACGGCCTGGAGTCTTCATGTCCTCCGCCGCAATAATGAGGCAGCAGACGAGCCGCTAAGATGGGAGCCACTCGGCAGATGTCCTGTGATATCTTCGCACAGATCTTCACGAGCCAACCGTTACAAAACGGCAAAAGCCAAGCGAGGGTCCTGAACCGGGTCCCGCTTCATCGATCCAGATCGACTACCTGCACCTTGATTACCTCCTCAAGGACAAACTCCCTGGCCACCACTTTGGCGCAGCGCGCCTCCGACAAGCCAAATCCTACGTGGTGGTGGGCGACGAGCTCTTCCGGTAAGTGCCTCGGTGTCCTCAAAGCGGTGCATTTCGACAAGCGAAGAGAGCTGCTCCAAGAAATCCATTCGGGATGTGTGGCCATCACGCCGCATCAAGCGCCTTTGGTTGGGAAAGCCTACCGACAGGTTTCTTCCGCCAACGGGCGTAACTGATGCCAAGGAGATAGTTCAACCTGCGAGGGCTGCCAATTCTATGCAAGATGCATACACTTGCCGCACAGAGCTACAGACTATACCCATTTCTTGGCCTTTCGCAGCCTGGGGCTCGACTTAGTGGGCCCGCCAAGAAGGCTCAAGGCGGTTTCGCTTACCTCTTCGTGGCCATCGACAAGTTCACCAAGTGGATCGGGCCAAGCCGCCGTCACTATCACCGCACCAAGGCCAAGGAGTTCTTCCAGATATTGTGGTCGATTCGAGTGCCCAACCGATCATCACGACAACGGCACCCAATTCAGGAGTGAAGAATTCCAAGAATGGTGCGAAGGCGCCGGATCAAGATCTCGCCGCTTCTGGCTCACCCACGGCAATGGGCAAAGTTGAGCGAGCTAACGGGCCTGGTCCTCCAAGGCCTCAAGGCCAGGATTTTCGATCGCCTCAAACCATACGCCGATGGGTGAAGGAGCTACCGCCGGTACTGGGACTCGTAACCACTCCCACCGAGCGATTGGCACAAACCCCTTTTTCCTGGTCTATGGTGCAGAGGCGGTTCTCGCCGACCGAGCCGATTCGAATCCCGAGGGTTCGAATTACAACGGCCGAGTCCGAGGGAAGCCGAATGGTGGAGCTTGATCAACTCGAGGAGGCTCGTAACGCTGTCGCCTCCGCCTGGCTAAGTACCTCCAGGACTTCGGCGCTACCACTCTCGCAACGCCGAAGCAGAACCTTTCGTATGAGATCCGGTCCCGAGGAGGAACTAAAAGCGAGCACAAGCTCTCTCCAATGTGGGAAGGTCCGCACATTGTGCGTAAGACAACCCGCCAGTGCTTATCGACTGCACGAGAAGACGGCGAGGTCCTGGCGAATACTTGAACGCCGAACAACTCCGCCGCTTCTACGCATGAGTTATGTATCCCACTCTCACACATTAAATAAAATGGTGGTCCGCCTTATTTTCTCAAGTTCTCGTGTAATGCTAGCCCCGAGTGGTCATTACCCGACCGTGTGGTGCTCTAACCCTGGTCGTGCTAATATAGAGTGCACGGAAATAACAAGCCGCGATGAGCACAAAGCCTCGGCGGTTTACACCAAATACAAGCACAACGGAACGGGTACAAAGCACTAACCACTGGGACTGCACTGCAAAGCACCTGAATCTAACCGAGATTCGCCTGATCGCGAATTTCTAACCGCCAAAAGCTCGAGCCCCGCCGCCGTTGTCGGGTAATCGAGCAACCGACTAGAATAAGTTGATCAAAGCGGAACCACTAAACTCGGATTAAACATGATGGCACCGGATCGATAAAATTTCGTGATTTCATTCCATAATGTTAATAATTTACATTACTGACTTTCTTTTTTTTTTCTTTTCTCGCTTAAAAAAACTACCGTGTGCCGCTGTGTCGCTGGTGTTGCCGGTGTTCCCTGGTGCTACCGGGTCGGGTGCCGGTGTCGGTGTCGCGCCGGTGCCGACGCCGGAGGCCCTGAGGCGAGATCGCTGAGGTTAGATCGCGACCCACGCGACCCAAAGCCGCCGTAATCTCATCGCCAACCACCCACAAGGGGGTATAAGGCGGATGAGGGCCCCGACGGCAAGGTCGCCAAGGCGATCGCGACCAACCATCTCGAGGATGATCTCCGCCACCTCGTGGAGCCCCGCGCGGCCTCCAAAGAAGGTGGCTACTACGGGCGGCGCCCTCGCCGCTTCCTTCCTCCTCCTCCGCCTCCAAAGGTGGCAAAGTCGAGGTCTTCCCAAGACTCCGCCTCCTCCCAATTGTGCAACATCTCAAGAATCGCCGCTAAACAATGCCGCAGAGGGACTGACGAACTTCCTCATGATAGACATGAAGGAATGCCTAAGAGAAGAAGGGGACGAGACAAAGGAGCTGGCGATCGCTTCATCACGGTGACGCCCTATTTATAAGCCACCCCAGCCCCGGAAATCGGCCGCCTAAAGGCAATCAAATGCGCCGCCGCAATCAACGAGGCGCGAAAAACAAAGCGGCAAAGGCGAATGCCGAAGAAGATCAAGCACGCTGAACAAAAATCAAGGAGAATTTCACCGCACACGGTCGTAGCGCTCGCTCATTCGCCTTCCCGCTAATTATACCAAATTAAGCTTAAAAGGCCCGGGCCGGAGAGCTAGCAAGCGATGCAAGCCTGGGGCTAAACCACTCACCAGGTGGCTACAACGCAAGTCCCGACGCCGAGAGCTGCACGCCACTTCTCTAAAAGCGTGTCTGGGGCAAGAAAGCCACGGCCAAGGCCCTGGCGCTTGGGAGCCATACCGCCGAAACTCACCCTAAAGGCGCAACAGATCCAAAAGGCTGCGGGCATATATTCTAACAACTCACCAGAGAAGAAAGTGGAAGAGGTCTCAAGACCACTCAATGAAGACAATACAGCAAATCATATTGAAGTAAGAAGACACAATATTTCAAACAAGGAGGGCGAGCACTGCATCGTGGCCCACATCGGGTCGAATTTAGATTCTCCAACAAGGCCTCGCGATGCACCTGACACCTCTTCGAGGAGCGCTGGCCTTGTCTTCGCCACAGCAAAACCTTCTTTCACAGCCTTCGAGGTCAACTCTCTGATAATGAGACTTGACCACCGCCAATGCCTGGTTCGCACTCATTGCTGCGACTTTGGCGTAAGCTCGATCCCGCCGGCTCCTCCCGAGAGAAGTGGAACAAGCATCGCCCCCTGGCCCGCTGCGTGACTCCTTCAATGCGCAGAAGGTGCAGGATCGCTCGCAGCGACGCTGGCAGCTCAGTCCGCCCCTGCTCGCGGCGGCGGCCATCTTCTCCTTGCACTCGCAACAAAGTCAAACGGCCATCAAGAGCACACCCGATGCCAAGTATGTCCAACCCAAGTCAAATAAATTTACCCTTCACTCCCACAGATCTTTCCAAGCCGACTCGAGCTTCGAGGCCGAGTTCTCTCAAGCCTCCAATGGCTCTCACCAAGAATCTGGCCGAGTCGCTCTGAAACACGAGAGTGTCACCATCCTCTCCAACCATCCAAAAAGACATCCAAACCGAATCCAGGGGAGAATCTCACCTTCGAGCATATGCTCAAGCTTCATCTTCTCCTCCCGGATCCTCATACACTCGCCCTGAAGCCCGTGGACTTCTTTCCACCTGTCCGCGCTGATCTCGTTGAGTTTGTCCTGCATCGCTTCGCTTCCTTGAGCTTCGGGAGCACCTTCTCGAAAACCGCGATCTTTGCTCCGAGCGCCCCATGTCCTAGGTAACAGGCGTAATCTCAGGGAGAAGTCAAGAGCAAATGTATGGAAGACAAGAAGCTCACCTCGACGAAGGTGGTTACACCTGACGGTGAGCTCATAAAGCCCGTCCGAGCCGCCTCTCCATCTCGCTGCCCTCTTCCATCCCTTTCCAGCCGGAACTCCCTTCCCACCATACGGTCCGATTCGGGCTTTGGCAGAGGACCGAGCGGCGGTGGCTCGAGGCACTTCCTCCACTCCGAGACGGTGCCGGTCGATCTCTTCGCGGACGGACCACCGGATGGTTCGACCGCTAGTCACGGGCGCCCGGTGGCGGCCTCAGCTAGCCGCGACGGTGACTCCAGTTCTCCGCCTGGGCTCCTTTTCAGAGACTCCTCCACAGGACGCCCATAGCAGGAGTCCCGAATCAAAGAAAAAGGGAAGACACCTCAAAGACAGCATAAGAATAAAAGACAAGGATCGCCAAAAGAATACCTTTGATTTCTTGAATTTCATCCTGTGTCTCATCCGAGACCCAAAGACCACTCTGAGGGAAGTTAGCGCCGCAATGGGCTACCCTCGGGACAGAAGGCCGAGGCCCCGCTTATGCGATCCGGTGCACCGGATGTCGAAGCGTCTTACCGACGAAAGACCGGCGACTCCTCCGCCGACTCTCCCACAAGCTCGCCGACCGATGTGTCAGCCACTCGCTTCGCCGCTCGAGCGCAGCCACGAGAGAGGCCGACAACCGAGCGCCGTAAATGAAGGACGCGCTGCTCTCGAAAAAGGAACGATCGCGACTCGCTTGAATCACACATCCACAAAGAAATCATGGAACAGCCTTTTGAGAGAATAGTGCACTCACAGGAGGGGGAGGCCTTGCCGTCGAAAACTTATGAGGGCAGCCCCTGTTGGTGATTATTGTGCTAGGCACGAAGAAATCAACTACCCGTGCCGCCAATGACGATCGACAGGCCACGTCCGACTTCGCTGGGGTCCAGAGGTTCGCTGTATTGGAACCCCAAATGGACTCTCTCCTTCAAGGGCTGCACTGGCGCTTCACAAAACTGATCGCGATCCCGGACCCGCCACTTCTGCTCTTCAGATCGCCAATCAATGCCGTAAGCTCGGGATTTGCGCCAAACCTCCTCCGTCTGGCGCCGCTCCAAAGATCGGGAAGCTTTAGGAGCACGGCCGGCAAAGGGGGCGAGGAAGGGATCAACATTGGCACAATAGAACCACTCCCGCCTCCAACCTTGAGGGAGGTTTTGAGAGGAACGACAAAATATCGCTTCTTCGAGCCCTCCCGTTAGCCTGAGTCCTGGCGCCCCAACGAGGTTGGGAGCGGCCCGGTTCTGATGAGGCTTCAGCCGTAAGAAGGAGCGAACAAATCCAAATGAGGACGTATCCCAAGATACGCCGCAGAGCCGGACGAAGATGGCAATGTGAAGAATCGAGTTGGGGTTCAAATTGATCAACTCAATTTTCAGAGAAGTGGAGGAGCCCCTAAGAAGGCGCCCCAGAATGCTAAATCCCCTGCATAGAAGGACTCAAACACCACAATCTCATTCTCCGCAGGTGTGGGGTAAGGGTCACCGCGCAAGTGACAAAGTGAGATCAACTCCACGAGGGAGGACGCCACGGCGCACCATCCCTCCAAGCGGACGCCGCCGTGATGGAAGTCTCCCACCGCCGCCGCAGGTCTGCATACCTCCGATGACGCAGGAAGAAGACATTGCGAAGAAGAAGACCTGTGGGAAGAACCGCCGCAAGCCAAGGGCGCGAAACCGTAAAACCCTAAATCGCCAAAGGAGGTTTGAAGGTTTCGCACCGTGGTGGGGAAGGTGCAAGGAGGCCGTTGTCTCCCGAGGGTCCTTCGACTTATAAGAAATGGGCTCCAATTTCACCTTACGGTGGGAAGAAACGAGGGCCCTCCTGCTCACCTCGGGCCAGATTCAGTGGCACGCCCCATGACGGGCCAATAGCCGTCACAAGAAAACGCGACTGTGTGTCAAATTTGGTCCAAAGTTTGGGATAAAGTGCGCCCACGACGGGCCTGAACGCCGCCGCCACGGAAGCTTGGGGCTGGGCACTTTCCGAACATCCTCCGACGGCACACCCCATAATTTGGGGTCAATTGCTGGTCATTGCCTCACAATGCGATTGGGTGTCGCGGAGGATCTACAACCAACACGGTCTTGAGAATGCGCCCCATGAGGGTCTAAAGCAAGGCGCCGTAAGCGGGCACAGCATTACTCAGATGACCAAGGTATGCCCCATGAGGGTCACCGAGCGACAAGCCGGTTGTCACAAGACCAGAACGGGCGCTGGTACCGCCTGCCCCGAGCCAAAAGACCAAGGTATGCCCCATGAGGGTCACCGAGCGACAAGCCTATTGTCGCAAGATCAGAACGGGGCGCTGGTACCGCCTGCCCCGAGCCAAAAGACCAAGGTATGCCCCATGAGGGTCAGCCGAGCGACAGCCGGCTGTCACAAGACCAGAACGGGCGCTGGTACCGCCGCCCCAAGCCAAAAGACCAAGGTATGCCCCATGAGGGTCACCGAGCGACAGCCGGCTGTCACAAGACCGTAAATCCAAGCGCTGGTACCACTCGGCCACGAGCCAAAAGACCAAGGTATGCCCCATGAGGGCCACCGAGCGACAGCCGGTTGTCACAAGACCGTAAACGGGCGCTGGTACCACTCGCCACGAGCCAAAAAGACCAAGGTATGCCCCATGAGGGTCACCGAGCGACAAGCCGGCTGTCGCAATCAGTAAACGGGCGCTGGTACCACTCGCCACGAGCCAAAAGATCAAGGTATGCCCCATGAGGGTCACCGAGCGACAAGCCGGTTGTCGTGGCAATCAGAACGGGCGCGGTACTACTCGACACGAGCTAACCAACCACGGCGGCTTCATACTACAAGTTCTTTATGATCTCTCCCGCATAATCCTCATGACAGGGCAAGGGACGGAAAGTCGATCCTAAAGCACTTGGGGTCTGCTGGGATGTCGAGACAGGGTCCCGCAAGAGGGGCCTACACTGACCGGGCCTGACAGGCGGAATAGAAAGCCCAAAGCCCAGAAGCACCACGACGGGCCCAGAGGAGACCTTCGACTTGCTCCCCAAGACAACTCCTGATCCTTCAAGGAAGCTTCGCGCCCCACCCCAACAACCGGCCAGGAACAAAGCATGCAGCCTGACACCGCCAGAGCCTGCGGATGCTGGAACCTGACAAGGCGGCAGGCGTGGGTCGGAGAAAGCATAACCACCTCTCCAGGACGTAGAGCGTGAAGGCGGATAAGGACAAGGGACATGTCGTCCAGGCCACCATGTTCAGGGCCCGGTGGCGCCCATCTATCATGTATTCTTCCCCCAGTATATAAGGGGAGGAGGGAGAAACAAGAAAGAGAGAACACACAATATATCCAAGAACACAGGACTAGGGTATTATCTCCTCCGAGAGAGCCCGAACCTGTCTAAAACAGATTGCCCCCGCATCCTGTGTTACCATCAAGCTCAGATCCCGCACAAATCCCCTAGAATCACAAATCTTATTGCCGGCGAAACAGATCGTCGACATTCGTACTTTTCTGTAAATGATCTGTGATTATTTCAATGAGTACACATGAGTAATATATATTTAATTGTATACAAAAACCAAATATTTCTATGTATTTTTAATGTCAAAATCCATACATATTGATACCCTACTCAAAAACATATTATATATTGAATATATAATATACAATGCCTCTCCACAAGCGGTTATTATCTCCAACCGCTTGTGGAGAGAGCACCTCCACAGGCGATTTGTAATACGAACCGCTTGTGGAGAGGAAGTCTTCACAAGCGGTTTATAACACAAACCGCTTGTGAAGATCTCCCACGTGGCGGTCCCCCGAGCCTTCATGGACGCCTTTCGAACCGCTTGTGGTGTCTCACCACAAGCGGTTGTCTGAACCGCTTGTGATACCCCTCGGCGGGTATCACTCCCGCTGCTTACTGGCCGTTCTAAAACCGCTTCGAAGCGTTACGAACCGCCATGATGACCGGTTCTGTAGTAGTGGGTAGTCACGTCACTAAAAACTATACACAAATCCAATCTTGTGATGTGCTCTGATTTTACTAGTTAGGTGATAGGTTCCAAACGGTATGGACATCAATTGAAAGAGTTGAAGGACCACATATAGATTTTTTTTTCTTCCAAAAGCAATGCAAAGAAAAGCATCAACCCCAGTAGTGTAAAATTTGTTACTTACATTGAATAAAAACGAGTTCAGACTGTTGTTTCTACCATTCCCTCCGTTCTTTTTTACTTCATGCCATCGAATCCATGTCGTCAAACTTTCCATCAATAGATTTAAAACTATCTAGGTTTGCTATTTGAAATTTGTACCATTTGGTTTGTTGTTAAAAATACTTCTATAATATTGCAATTTTATTAGTACATCTTAATGTAAAATTATGAAAATGAACAATCAAAGTTGCATCTCGAAGATGATGAAAAGTAAAAACAATAACGTAAGTTAAAAAAGCTCCGTTTCACAATATTTTTTATGGCCTTAGAAAATCCCCATTTCAAAATATTGCTACATTGAGAAAATCAAAAGTATAGTTATTGTGATATTTTTAATATCTACTCCTATTCAAATGCTTTAGAAAAATGCTACGTGGTTATAGTATATATTATTTAATGGATCGTGTATGTGATTATTTCTGATTAAACTTTTATTAGATTCAGTTCTTCTTACCTATGCATGTGGTAGGACGTGGGTACGTACTTGACACGAGGGAGTAACAGGCGGTGGCTTTTGACCATTCTTGTTGTGAACAATCGGGTGTTGAAGCTGTGAGAGAGAATTGATCAACGACAAATCTGTATTGATCTTTGAGTGTATAATTTATACAACAATGACACAACAGCTAGCGAGCGCAGCGCGCGTGCAGTAGTTGCTGATCATACGCTGGCATGGCGCCGCATGCCGCTGCGTGAGCCGTTAGAGCTATACCCGGTCATGGCTGTTGGAGTCTGTTGGAGATCTTGCATTGTTCAACACCCCCCCTCAATCTCGACTCTGGCGGAGCGACGGAGAGATTGTCCCTGAAATCAAGGAACAATGGCGACGGCAATCCTTTGGTAAAGATGTCAGCCAGTTGACGTCCGCTTGGCACATGATGAACGCGTAGCTGCCCGAGCGCCACTTTCTCCCGGACGAAATGGATGTCCAGCTCGATGTGTTTGGTGCGCCGATGATGAACAGGGTTGTGGGACATGTACACTGCAGAGACGTTGTCACAGAAAACCACGGTGGCCTTGGGAAGGTTGAACCGGAGCTCGGCGAGAAGATGGCGGTTATGAACACTGGCGACAAAGATTGGCTACCGCCGTACTGGCTTCGCGCTTGACCGGGACACCGTAGTTTGTCGCTTGGAGGACCACGCGACAGGTGAGTCACCGAGGAAGACGCAGTACCCGGACGTAGAATGGCGAGTGTCTGGGCAGCCGGCCCAGTCGGCGTCGGAATAGGCAGTGACAGACGCTGTTGCGATCGGAGCAAGCTGAATGCCGAGGTCGATGGTGCCCTTGACGCATCGTGAAGATCCTCTTGAGCATCGTTTGGTGAACATCGCGAGGAGCATGCATGTGAAGACAGATTTGTTGCACGGCATACGCGATGTCGGGGCGCGTGAGTGTCAGGTACTGGAGCGCTCCGGCGAGGCTGCGGTAGGCAGGAGCATCGGTGACGAGGACGCCATCGTTGGCGGACGGTTTGGACTTGGTGTCGGCCGGTGTGGCGGCGACCTTGCAGTTCGTCATCCCAGCGCGTTGGAGGAGCTCGGAGGCGATTACCGCCGTTGAGGAAGAAGCCGCTATGTCGCGATGAACTTCCGTGCCGAGGAAGTACCGTAGTGGCCCCAAGTCCTTCACGGTGAATGAGTGGCGACGCTGCGTGACGATGCGCGGGAGGGCGGCGGGAGTCGAGGCAGACAATATCATGTCGTCGACGTAGAGAAGAAGATAGGCGGCGCTGCACCCGCTGTTGAGGACGAAGAGTGATGTGTCCGCCTTGGATTGAACGAAGCCGAGCGCCATGACGTGTTTGGTGAAGTGCTCGAACCAAGCTCATGGTGCTTGGCGAAGGCCGTAGAGTGACCGCGAGAGCAGTAGCACAAATGGCCCGGCCAGAGAGTCGACGGCTTGGCCGGTTGTTGGCGAGACTTGCTCGCGGAGATGGCCATGAAGGAACGCGCTGGAGACGCTGTCGATGAGCGGCCATCCGTGGGTGGCGGCGAGAGTAAGAATGGTTCGGATTGTCGCAGTTTGACGACGGAGAGAAAGTCTCACCAAGTCGAGGCCGGGCCGTTGATTGAAGCCGCCGCACTACCCATCGAGCTTTATAGCTGCTCCAAATGAGCCATCTGGGTTGAACTTGTGCTTGAACACCCATTTGCCGGTGATAATGCGCGCGCCGGGCGGTCGTGGAACGAGGGTCCACGTCTTGTTCTCCTGCAGTGCACGAAACTCATGTTGCATCGCGACGAGCCAGTTGTTGTCGCGAGTGCTTGGCGGACGGACGCCGGCACAGTGAGATCGTAGCACTAGCGGGGACAGAAGCAGTGGCCATTGCATAGTCGGCGTACTTGGGATGTATAGAGATGTTGACGCCGGCTTTGGAGCGTGTGGTCATCGGATGCTGGTGCACATGCGGTGCAGCCGGGGTGGGTGCAAATGCGCATTTATGGAGCAAAGCGTGAACTGGTGGTGCGGCGAGCATATCTCGTGTCGCTACCGGAGAGTCATGGGGAGCCGACGTGGTTGGCAGGATCGACGGCAAAGCCGTGCAATGACGGGTGTGAACGGACCGACCGGGTACACCACGGGCGGAGCTCGCATGCTTGGGGTGTGGCGGCAGTCGCCCTCCCGCGCGGGTTGGCCTCGGTCATCGGTGTTGACGATGGTCGAGCAGGTTCATCCTCGAATGGGAACGAGCGCCGTCAAGACCACATGTCGAGAGGTGATGACGCGTCGAGGAGAGATCGTGAATAACGATAATCGCGATGATCCGCTGGTACCCGGCGAACACGCAAGCCGTGAGCGCGCTAGTTTGTGCGCCGGCCGCGGGCGCGGTGTTAGGTAGCAGCGGCAACCAAAGACTCGCAGGTCGCCGTAACGCAGGAGGGACGCCAAGGAGGAGCTCGTGGTGGCGTGGTTGTGCCGTGGAGCGACACGGTCGCCGGTTGATGAGGAAAGTCGCCGTGACGCAGTGCCTCAGCCTGTAACGCCAGCCGAGCCGCACAAAGGAAGCAAAAGAGTGCGCACGCAGTTGTTAATTGTGCGAAGCACGCGCTCGGCTTTGCCGTTTTGCTGCGACGTGTAGGGGTAGGAGAGACGGAGCTGGGTGCCGTGGTTGGAGAAGAAGGCTCGAAGAGCATAAGAGTCAAATTCTTTGCCATTGTCCGTTTGCACAGCTAATATGGGTAGACGAAACTGAGTATAAACATAGGCAAAGAATGCACGGATGGTGGGCAGGACCTCAGATTTCTGGCGCAAGGGAAAGGTCCAAACATAATGGGTGTAATCATCAAGAAAAACAACATAATACTTGTAACCCGTGTGACTTAGCACCGGTGAGGTCCATACATCCGAATGCAACAGTTGAAAAGGAAAATAACTGTATGATGTAGAATCTGAGAAGGGCAGCCGAGTGTGCTTGCCAAGGCGACAGGCATGGCAAGCATGATCAGCGGCCTTATGGCAAGTGAAATCAAAATCTTGAAGGACTTGAGAGAGGGATGGACTGCCGGGATGCCCGAGTCGTTCATGCCACAAGGATACGGTCGGTGCAGCGGAAGTGGTGAGGCCGTGGTGTTGTGGTGGACGAAGGGGGTAGAGATCGCCGGTGCTGTTACATCGGAGAATCTCCTCCTTGGTTGGCAGATCCTTGATAGAGAAGCCATCGGGGTCAAATTCAACAGAGACATTGTTATCACGAGTTAAGCGACGAACTGAAAGAAGGTTCTTAACGAGAGGAGGGCAGATAAGAATGTCCTTTAGTTGGAGAGAATAATTGGGGATGGGAAGAATGGCGGCGGCACGGTGGTGAACAGGCAGCAGGGCGCCATTGCCAACCGTGACAGTCGCTGAGCAGGGCTGGAGGCGAGGTGCCAGGAACATACCAGACGAAGATGACATGTGAGAGGTGGCGCCGGTGTCGAGGAACCACTCGGGACCGGAAGGAGCAGTGGCGACGCCGGCGGACTGAAGCGCGGAGTATAGGGCGGAGGTGTCCCACGGCGAGGTGTTCGCGGGAGGGAGCTGCGTCGCAGTCATGGCCTGCTGGGGTTGGAAGGGCGGCCGTGGACCGAGGACGCCTGCGCCGGGTGCACGGAAGGGCATTGGCCAGGCCTGGACAAGACCAGTCCAGGGGTTGTACCCAGCGGCCCATGGATGAGAGGGCGGCCGTGGTGCACCGCAGCCGGGAATGTTGGTGTTGTTGGTGCCGCCCGGGCCGCGCCGCTTGTTCTTGGGGCGCCCGCCGAGCCTGGATCCCGAGGACATCTCGTGGAGCCGTGGAGTTGTTGGTGGCGGAGTTGTGTCCGCCGGCGAAGGCCTGTTCGCCTCGGCCTTGGCGCCGTTGTTCCTCGCCCACCTCGAGGAGTAGGAAGGATCGGGCGCCATGAAGGTGTGGGGTGGGAACTTCGACTTGAGTACCGGCTTAACGTGGGCGGAAGCGGGATTGAGGCCGCGCAGAGATTGAGCACCGACTTGGTTCGAGATGGGGTGGCCGACGCCACGGCCGATCGGGCGAGGTGCTTCACTTGGCGCAAGATCGGGTAATGGACATGTCGCCTTGGTTGAGATCATGAGCTCCGCCGAGGTAGACGGCACGCTGGAGCTCGTTGTCACGGAAGAGGCTCTCGACGCCGCCTGCATGCAGAACGCAGAGCGCCGTTTGTGGATCGATGTCGAACACCGCCGTGGAGACCGTGGTGTAGATCCAGCTAACGATGCAGTGGTCGGCCATGCGCCATTTCGCATCACGCTCGCCCGCCGCGGCGCGGCGAATCGAACGTGGCGAGTGAGACCGAACTTGCTCAAAGCACCGCCGAAGAAGCGCCAGCTGGTCGTAGTTGGCGCGCCGACATCCAGGGTGACGGGAACATGGGTGCGGATGTTGACTTGCTGGAGAACGGATGCGGGAGTGGGCTGCTCGGGCTCGACGATGATTTCGGAATCGGAGGACGAGTGGCTGGAGTTGCCGTCCATGGCGGCGACGACGATGAGATCAGAGAGAACGAGAATCAGCTTAAGCTTTTGAGTGAACTGGCTAGTGCATGCAACTCAATATGGTATCAGAGCTAAGAGGTCTCAAGTTCAAGACCCGGTTGGTGCAATTAAAAAATAATAATTGCAACCCACTTCTATTCCACGTCTTAGGTCTGAGGGAGCCTACACGTGAGGGGGAGTGTTGAAGTATAAGTGAATTGCCCGTCTTTCCTCATCAGCTTAAGCTTTTGGGTGAACTGGCTGGTGCATGCAACTCAACATGGTATCAGAGCTTAGGTTTTTCTCCTAGCTTATCCTTCCGCTGTTTTAGATCTAATCCGCTGCCCCGGGAGGAGACTCCCGGGGCGGCACCCGGCCGGCCGGCGGCTTCTTCTTGATTTTGGCTCAACGCCTCGACATCTGTCCATCGAGCTCGCCGCCCAGATCTCGCACTCTTTCACCGCCGCAGTCCCGTCCGACTCCCTGCTCCTCTTCTGCTGCTGCCTGAGGTCGCCGCCGAGCCGAGCAGCTCCACCGCCGCCGAAATCGGGCGAACGAGAGATAGTGTCGGGGGGCTTTAGGACCCGGTCACTGATACCATGTGAGAGAGAATTGATCAACGACAAATCTGTATTGATCTTTGAGTGTATAATTTATACAACAATGACACAACAGCTAGCGAGCGCAGCGCGCGTGCAGTTGCTGACTGCGCACATGGCGCGCATGCCGCGTGAGCCGTTAGAGCTATACCCGGTCATGGCTGTTGGAGTCTGTTGGAGATCTTGCATTGTTCAACAGAAGCAAGCATGCTCGACGTACGTACGTGTGTCACGCAAACGAAACAGGGTAGTCCATATCCGTCCGATCGAAATGTCGAGCCGTGCATGCATCCAGCCATCCGCTGTTGCTCCAGTTCCCGCTCGCAGCGCGAGAGATGACAACGCACGGGAGGTGTACTACTTTTGGCTAAACAGGACGACCTTATTTAGGCGTCAGCGATTCAGCAGCGTCCTGCACTCCTGCTGTAGACCTTATGACACAGTAGTGGCTGTAACGGAGAGGAACTGCAAATGATGTGGCTTAATGAAACACCAACCTAGCCCGATAGCGCGAGATCCTGTTTTGAACGGTTTAGTTTGATTCCTTCCCTCCAAAAACTAGAAGCTATTTTAAATAGCTGATTTCCCTGTAGCTGGAAGCTAAAAGCCAGTAGCCTATTCGTATTACGAAAAGCTGAAAACCAAAAGTTGATTTGGAGTAGCTTCTACGGTTTCGGTTGGCTAGGGTTCTAACTTTGCAATTAAAGTTGAAGAAAACTACCCCTTCCTAACAAGTATAGAATCCCAAATAGCACCCCTCTCACACTCATTCTCAATCCATACCCCTAGCTCACACCTAAAAGCCAGGTTACCAGATACCAAACCTCTTTAGCTCAGCAGTACAGCTCTTCAGCCATACAGCCCAGCCAAAAACTACTTCTAAAAAAAGTTACAGCCATACCAAACAGGACCTAAGTTAGCTCCCTAGCTCCACTCCAGCCATGCATGACCAGCCCAAGTGCATCTAACCAGATGATCTCGACAACCACTATTACAAGAATGTACATTAGAATTAGTTCTTTTTCGTCATCATAATCGGTTTTGATGGCGATACAAAGTTCAACGACAGTAATGAGGATGCACTATCACAATCTGTTTTCCTCTGATAGTAATAAACATTCATTACAATCGGTTCTGATTTCAGAACTGATTGTGATGATACCCCTCATCACAATCGGTTCCATCTCAGAACCGATTGTGACGAGCGTGTCATCACAATCGGTTTTTTACCTAGAACTGATTGTGATGATAGGGTATCACAATCGATTCTAGCTCTGAATAGATTGTGATAACCACACTCATCACAATGATTCCATCTCAAAACCGACAGATGACCCCCTCATCACAATCATTTCTAGGTAAGAACCGATTGTGATGAGGTGCATCTCATCACAATCGGTTCTAAGCTAGAATTGATTGTGATGTCCATATTATAGCTGTACACCATCCAAAAATAGCCCCAAATTCACAGTATATGCATTCACAATATACAATTCATAGTACACATACATTCACAATATCACAGATCATTCACAATACTTATGCATATCACATAACATTCACAACACAACCATATCACGTTCACAATACGCATCATATTCACATGATATAATATTTTTTACAACATATGAACTAGTAGGAGCATGTCCGTTCGATCTCTATACCTACAATCCTCTGCTATAACTTCTGTCTAGTACCACATGCCTAAGTGGTCTCGTAGATTGTTGAGATATTTGTTGTCTAGGCTCTTGAGGGGGATATTGAGTTTGTGCAAAATAAAAAGTAGTGTATTAATTTAAGTTTTAAAATAAGTACGTAAATGTCTTAGCGTATTATGGATGTACATATATCTTAGGGAAAAGGTATGAGTGGCCAACCAGGATATACATGTGATGCATGACGTTGAAAATCGCACAAGTTGTCGCACCCCTGTTGATGACACTGTGAAAAAGAAAACTAAATTAGGAGACAAAGAATAGATGTCAGAAAAAGAATTCTATGCTAGGCACTTGTACCTTAGAGCGCTCCACTTCAATTGATCACCTCATTTGTCATCGTGTTGCCCTCCTTCAAAGAACGCATTTACAAGAAAGCCCTACATACATTGGAGAGATCTCATTGAGAAAAAAATGAACGTAGTTAATTACAGAAAGTGTTGCTTTTGAGGAATGCACTTACATATGCGAAATAGGCTTGATCACATAGGCCATTTATCTCTTCTCGAGTGAGTTAAAAGTGTAGACTTTGTTTTCACTCGGAACGAGCTGAACCCAATGGTTGCTTTTAAAATGATACGTAGTGCAAGAAAATAAGTTCATATACGGTTTATGCGCGTACAAGTAATTGAAGAGTAAATTCATTAGAGTAGTACTTACACCTTGTGGTACGGGAAGATAATGAAGTCATTTTTTGCCTCAACATGAAATGCCCACTTGATATAGTTGGCAACGAACTTCGATTCAAGCCTAACCATGGTCGCAGACACCATATTGGGGTCGACGAACCCAACTTGGTGTAGATCCGTCATGACTCGCTGCCTCATTATCCTGCAACTCATATCAATTGTTAAAAACATAGTACAAAATCCTATAACAGTCATAGGCTCATGCTTTATGGTGCAATACTCACACAGCATCCAGGATCGTATAGTAGAAATATCGATGGCTTTCAGTCCATACAAACGAACATATCCTCAAAAATCATTGGAAATGTCCCATACTCCTCACAATGGAAATGCCCCCCTCGAAACCTCACATTGAAATTGATGTGACGCTCTACCGCATTCACCTTGTCAATGTACCATCCATGCAGCAAGCAAGTGCACTTACCTAAAGCATTCAATTTGTGGGAATCGACAATGGGCTTTCCATATATGTACTACTCAAAATCTTGAGGGAGCTCTGTGGCATCTGTCATCTTTACTTTCTGGACAGAAGGAGTCTTTGAGGTTGGGACAAGGGGCTTTCCTTGTATTGGAGGGGACCATGTGGCCTCTGACAACTTTGCCTACTTGACAGAAGGATTCTCCGAGGCCTCCTGTGGATCTTTGGTGATCACCGTGCTAGTCCTTTTGTGCATCAGCTCTGCACTCTATGTAGGGGCAGGAGCAGGAGCAAGTGTAGGAGTAGGAGCAGAAGCAGATGCAGGTGCAAAGTTAGTAGGAACCTGCAAAGCACATGCATATGTAACATAACATTTTGCAGTAATGGAATAATTGAGAAGACGCGGGGATTTATATCTTGAGCAATATGACACTCGTCATAGACCACTTGATGAACGACATTCGTGCTTACCCGAGAGTGGTGATATCTTCATTCGAGGGGACTCCAACACATGAGATAGGAATTCATTGTGGAAATAGTCCACCTGCACCCACATGTAGCCCTTCCCCCAAGGGGTTAACATGCACCGTGAAATCCTCCTTGCATGGAGATGCAACCCCGTGTCCAGCCTCAATGGTAAATCCGTCTTCGATCAGGACTAGCTATGTCGGGACCCGATATGCAAATCCGAACCGTCTGTGTGTTCAGCACTAGTCCAGGATCACGCTAGTGTACACAGTCTCAACATAGATGAATATCATAATCATACACAACGAAATAATAAGAATAACTCAATTAAAGAATATAAACTATGGAATGACCTTAAGGTCAACCTTACACTTGTGAGGCCTTGATGGCTGCAACTCCAAATAAGCAAAGAATCGAACGAAGAACGTCGGTGAATACCATCAATATGCCACAGGCAACTGACAAGGTTCAACTCCTAGATATTCGCCTCCTCGCGGAACTCGTTCCTCTTCAAAGTTGTAGACTTTTCTTCAACTGGTGTTTGTGTTGTGGCAAGGGTGAGTACTTAAAGCACTCAGCAAGTCATGCACAGAATGCAGTCTAATATTCTATATGCATGGCTTATTACAAAGCATAGGCTAAGTGGTTCATTTGGCAAGAAAGCAAAGATTCACGAATAACAATAATAGATTGAAAGTAGTAAAACAAGAGTAACAATAATAACTTTCACCAATGATTCTCAAGTAAAGCATTTTCCAACCTAAAGCAGTTCATCAATTCCATACCAAGTAACCAAAGTCGCTTTTATGAAAGTCTAACCCTTGATTGTAATCATCGAGCATTGTCCAATACCATGGACTCGGCTTATTCGAATGGTTTTGACACTCGCAGAGGTTATACACTTTACCCACAAGATACAATCAACTCACCACATCAGCCGTGAATCGCCATACAAGAGTATGCAAATGAGCCGATCATAACAAAGACTTTACAATGATCCTTCTAGACCCAAGACGCCCACTAAGGTTTCAACACCGAAGGGACTGGTTACCACAATCGTGGCCCCTTTTGCGCCATGTGAGCCTACCCACAACTCGAGTCTCATGTCCCCATGATAGTACTGAAATCTAGACATCACAAATTAACTAGCTAGATCAGTCCCATTCCGCATTTGTGGTTGTATGTTTGGCCCAGCTTCAAATTCTTGCAAGGTTAAGTCCTTAAAGCGACCAGGCAAGACTTACCTCAATACTCTCATAGAAAACCACCTCACCATCACTCATATATATATATCATGTTTCATGTCGCCCCACCGCCAATCCGCCCACTCATAATATTTGCCACTTGCCTCAGTCTAAATCATTTTATCACCCCAGTTAATTATTGCGCAACACAATGCCAACAACAATACAACATCTTTGAAGAAGCATGAAAGCCTCCCATATCAACATCATTGTGTCGGCAACATGTCACACCATTTCAAAATACGTTGCATATTCCATTAATCAATATTGACATTTGTCTTTCCAAAATGTTGGCACCGAATTCAAGCTGTGTGTCTAGCAAACTAATACATTCTATCTAACCCAAGTTGGCAATTTATTAGCTACCAGCTATTAATCAACAATCCTAGGGTGACAAATGAATCATGGCATACAAATAGTGACAATGTGGCAATAACAAATAGGTTGATTATCTAAGCCCAAATTAATTGAAAACAGTTTAACTTAAACTAGCATGCAATAATTTGAAACAACATAAGTTTCAAGATGGGATCAACATGATCAAAGCATAACTTACCTTGAAAAGGTCCTATTCCTAGTCTTGGACTTGTTCCTGGTCAAAACTTCTCCTTCAGACTTTCAGCTTCAACGCTCACGCAAATCGGATAAATAAATAACAAAAAAATAAAAATAGAGAAAAACTCATATCCAAAAATTAAATAAAATTCACCAATAAATAGAAATCGATTTTACAAAAATTTAGAAACTAGAATCGCCTCAATCAGAGTTAAAACGCAAAAGTTATAGCCGTTTGAAGTTTGACAATACAAATAAAAAGAAAACTGAATTCAACGAATTATTTTTCTATTGAAAAATTGATTTATTGAATCGGCATTGCGTCAGCTGACACGTGTCGCTCTCTGGAGTGGCCACGTCAGTTCAGGCACATGGACTGGGTCCACGGTGAACCTGGCGCACACGGCTTTGATCCACTGGCACGTGAGTTCGCTCGGACGACGTCAGATTGACGTGCGGAGCGATGTTATTCGCCACGCTGCGGACGCGTTAACAAAACGCGGCACGGCATGCTATTCAATCTGAACCACACATTTACAGATCTACGGTTGCGATCGAACTACGAACGGACTGGTCCGAACTTAATAAAGCATACGTGGCCTAATCTGAACTGTTAAACTCGAATCGGACGGTCAAGATCTAGACAGAATAGCGTGCTAAACTGCCCTACATGACGTGCTAACAATGTGCTAACGCGACATGGCCACTCGGTGATGGTGCGGCGAAGTTGGATGGCCGGAGATGGAGACGATGACCAAAGAAACGACGTTCCCGCGGGGATCCAGCGAGGTGAAACGTACTCCCAGGTGCACCTCATCGCGGGGGTTCTGAATCGGGCACCAACGCGACGGAAGACGGCAGACGGCGCCGAAACAACGAAACTCACGACGGCAAATTTTCCAACTACGGCGAGCAATTAACCCTAGACGGCGGCAACTGAGGCTAAAGCACCTAGGGCAAAACGTGCGGATGACCAAGGTGATCCTCGGGGGTTGGTTCATGCTTTAAATAGCCGTGGCGACACGACTAACACGACGCGCCTCCGACTCGGAAATGGAGATGTCGTGGGCACAATCACACCGCTTGACGAGATCCAACGGCTCGTGAATTAAAGCTCTGGCCTGGCACATGCTCGGTCCGGCGCGTGGGCCTTGGTCGGTCCAACAAGACAAACCCATTAGGTTTTCTGATTTTTCTTTTCATTTTTAATACTTAAAATAATTCCCAAAAATTCAAATAAATCGAGAAAATAGTAAAATGCTCAAAAATTAAAAATTCTGGAAAATACTTTGAGACATTTTGGACTTAAATAAATGATTTCCAACAAAATTTTATTTAATTTTTTTAAATATTTAAATAATTCAAGAGAGGGATTAATTCAAATTAAATCTAAATAACTCCCAATAAATTCCTAAAATTCCAAAATTCAAATAACTCAATAAATTGAATAAAAGCCAAAATTTGGGATGTTACAAGCTAGCACTTGGCTTACTTGATTGTAAGAAGTGTGTAACTTGATTGTAATCATTATTTGGCTTACTCCCTACCTTTAACTCAGAAACAATTATTACCTTGAGGTGAGGACTGAGCTGATCATTTCTAGAAGCGCTGGCCGCTAGGCGATCACTAGTGGTTCTACTGAGGCGAGACTATATGACTCGCTCTAGGAGATCATTGCCATCATCTCGAACCTTAGGTGCTCCTCACATTCCTTCATCTCCTCCCTTAGCTCGACACTCGTGCACACCTCACGTGCTTCCCATGATATTGATCTAGCAATAGAAGCGCCTTGCCTTGGAAGAAGGACCTTTTGTATTTATTGCACCTGCAGCAAGTACTCGACCCTTATGGTGGGCTTCCCGATTGCCGAAGACAGATGTGGCAGGATATTATCGCTGCTTCATAGAAGGATTCTCTAAAAAAAGCCAGACCTCTCACTTAATTGTTGAAAAAGGAGCAGAAATTTGTTTGGACACCAGAATGTGAATAGAGTTTCCAAGAATTTAAGAAGTGCCTCACCACCGCTCCGTGCTCATCTTGCCGGACATCAGAAAGGGTTTTGAAATCTTTTGTGATGCATCCCGACAAGGACTTGGATGTGTGCTAATGTAAGACAGGAAAGTTGTAGCGTACGCTTCGCGACAACTAAGGCCACATGAAGCTAACTATCCTACCCATGACCTAGAATTGGCATCCGTAGTGCATGCTTTCAAGATTTGGTGCCATTACCTTATTGGCAACCGTTGTGAGGTTTACACCGACCACAAGAGTCTGAAATACATATTCACTCAGACTGATCTTAATATGAGGCAAAGAAGATGGTTAGAGTTAATCAAGTATTACGATATTGGAATTCATTATCATCCGGGCAAGGCCAATGTCGCAGCTGATGCTTTGAGTAGGAAGAGCTACTGCAATACCCTGATGATTAAGGAAAATTAGCCAGAGTTGCATGAATAATTTCAGAAGCTTAATTTAGAATTGGTTCGAGAAGGATACCTAGCTACTTTGGAAGTGCAACCTACATTGGAGGATCAAATCCGACAATCATAGGTTGAAGATGCCGACATAAAAAAAATTAAGCAGAACATGAAGAAGGGTAAAGCCCCAAATTTCTCTCGAGGATGAGCAGGTACGCTTTGGTACGAGAAGCGATTCAGGTGCCGATCGTAAAGAGCTCAAAGAGTTGTTACTTAAGGAAGCACATGAGACTTTGTACTCCATTCACCCTAGAAGCACCAAGATGTATCAAGACCTTAAGGAAAGATATTGGTGGCCTAGCATGAAGCGTGAGATTGCAGAGTATGTTGCTCTCTGTGATGTCTCGCTAAGGTCAAAGATGAGCATCGAGACCACAGGATTATTGCAGCTATTAAAGGTTCCAGAATGGAAATGGGAAGAAATTGGTATGGATTTCATCAACGGACTTCCTAAAACCCAAGGTGGTTATGACTGATCCGTAATAGTGGATCGATTGACTAAGGTAGCTCACTTCATTCCAAATAAGACTACCTATACGGGAGATAAACTCGCATAATTGTACATGTCACGGATTGTCGGGCCTTCATGGATTACCCAAGAAGATAGTGTCTAATAGAGGAACCTGCATACTTCTCGCTTTTGGCAAAGTTTGCATGATGAAGCCTTGGGCACCCAACTCAGATTTAGTACTGCCTATCATCCTCAAACTGATGGACAGACTGAACGGGTGAATCAGATCTTGGAGGATATGCTAAGAGCTTGTGCCCTAACTTATGGTATCAAATGGGATAAGTGTTTGCCATATGCTGAATTCTCTTACAACAATAGTTACCAAGCTAGTCTGCAAATGTCTCTGCTTGAAGCCTTATATGGAAGAAAATACTAACCCCTCTCAACCGAGAGAGACTGGGAACGACAATCGCTTGGCCCTCGCCATACTTCAAGAAGCCGAAGAGCAAGTTCGGCTTGAGTCGAGACAGTTGAAGATAGCTCAAAGCAGCATAAAAGAGTTATGCAGATAATCGCTGTTTAGATTTGAGTTTCGAGCCCAATGATTATGTGTATCTCGTGAGTCACCCTCTCAGAGGAGTTAAGAGATTCCAAGTGAAAGGAAAGCTTGCCCCTCGATATGTTGGACCGTTTAAAATCTTGGAACGAAGAGGAGTGGTTGCTTACAAACTTGAGTTGCCACCATCTTTTGCTGGGATCCATGATGTGTTCCATGTGTCGCAATTGAAGAAGTGTTTGGGAGTGCTAGAGGAGTAGATGCCTTTGGAGGCCATAGATTTGCAAGGGGATCTCACCTACAAGGAGCCGCCAAAGGAAAATTCTCGAAGTGGCAGAGCGTGTTACAAGGAGCAAGATGGTCCGCTTTTGCAAGGTGCAAAGGAGCAATCACTCGTAAGAGGAAGCCACTTGAGAGCGTGAAGAGGATATCCAAGCCGAAGTTTCCCACCTATTCTCTAGCCACTGAATCTCAAGTAGAGATTCCATTTAAGGGGGGAGGTTTGTAACATCTCAATTTTTGAGCTTTTGCAAAGTTTCAAAGTAAAAAAGAACCATTTGGATTTTTCCCAAAATAATTCCAGCCTAATTTGAATTTTCTAAACACCAAAAGATGTTATTTATTTATTCAGGTGCTTCAAGGAATTTTTCTGTATTTTTTAGGATTTTTCTGAATTTATTTGCTATTTATTTGATTTTATTTGCTTCTATTCGATTTTATGGAATTTTCTTTATTTAGAAAATGATTTTAAAACCCTAAATCGCCTCACAGTCGAATCTCCACCGCCCGGCCCGTCCACTGTAGCGCCACGCTGTCGCCGCCTAGTGCTTCCTCGACTCCGCCAACTCCGCTGACGGCCCGCCTGCCCACCACCACAAGACACACGGAAACCCTAACCCCACCTTTTCGCGTCCTGGCCGCGCCTCACTTTTAAAAGCTACCACCGTGTCTGGATCTGGGTTTTCCACCTCGTCGCCCTTTTGCCCCGCCTTGCACCGCTTAGAGATGCTGCCATCACCGAGATCAAGCTCGCCGGAGTTCCCCGCCGCTGCCACCATCTTCCACCGCTGGCCGATCCGCCACTCCACCATCTCCGCCGACACCGCGGTGCCTTCCCGGTTCGGCCGTGCCATCCTCTTCCAAAACCCCAAGGATCGCACCCGATCCGGCCGAAGCTCGCCGCTGGCCGGGTTTTCTCCTTTGCCGCAAGTTTCCACCGCCGCCGCCATTCCTCCGGCTGAAGGACCTGAGCCGTCCGATCAATGATGAGCGCCGGATCTAGCCACATCACACCGATAGCCGCTGTGCTCCTTCACCGCTCGATCCAATCGATCCGCTGGATGCACGCCACCTCAACGCCCGCTCGCCACCGCCACTGAACCCTAGTCGCCCACGTGGCATCCAGATTATCGCACAGGCCACGCCACCTAACTCGCTTCTGCACCCGGTTCACCGTGAACCGTGCCTATGACACCAGGGGCCCGCTTGTCAGTCAAATCATTTTTTGATTTATTCTTTTTTCCATAAAATTCCGAAAAGCCGAGCCCATCACAAAGCGCCACGGGTAACTTCTCTCTCCTTTTTCTTTTCCTGTATTTTCAAACTTCCAAGAGCCCGTTTCTCCTCATACGAACTCCGTTTGAGCCCATTCAAATTTCTAAAAATTTATAAAATCGAGCTCTACATTCCAGAGCTATTTTTTTTTAATTTTTGGTACTGTTTTCTTACTGTTTTGGTATTTATTTGTGTTTATTGCATTCTTTTCCGGTAGACGTTGATTCCCAGGGAGCGAGCGCAGGATTCGTAGATCAAGACGCAGCAATAGCAGTTGATCAACAAGGCAAGTCGTAGTCCTTGACAATGTTGGACCTATGTTTGCAAAAGTATTTTTGTTTCATACAATTGCATGCTATTTGTTTACAGCCATTATTTAATGGGAGTAGTTAAACACCTGATTGCCATTATGACACCTTGAATAGGTGAAATGCCATGTACCCATTGTCACCCTAGGTTGGGTTGGTTAATAGTTGGACATATTGTAGTACCAACATTGGGTTAACGTATCTGTCCTTAGCCATGCTTAGTTGTACGATGGGATTCATGTCACATGATAAATTAATAATATTAACTTAATGAGTTATGGAATCGTATGGTAACCACTATTGTAAAATTGTTGTACCATGGCGGGGTGTGCCATTGGTATTGGTTATACAAAATTGTTTTCACTCGGGCAAGTGATCATGCAGTAAAGGGGGTGCTGTTAGCACATTTGGGATGTGGTTATCTTGCCTGAGTGTACTTAAGGACTTAATCTTGTGCGCCATTGAATCGGGCCTAACTGCATAACCACATTTCTGGTGACAGACCTGGCTGATTAATTTGCAATGTCAAAATTTGAGTACTGTTGTGGTTGTGTGGGTTCCGGGATAGACGGGTAGACTCACAAGGCGCAAGAGGGGGCTCTGAGGGGTGAAACCTTAGCAGGCAGTACTGGGTTTAGACAAAGCATTGTAAAGGCCTTGTCGTGATCTCTCTACTGCACACCAAAGGAAGTGTGTTAATCGCGCAGGGCACTAAAGAGATGATCATGTCTTGTGGGTAAAGCTGTACAACCTCTGCAGAGTGTATGTTAAACTATTCGAATAGCCGTGTCCGCGGTCATGGACGTGCCTATGGATTTCACACGGGGTATAGTGTTTTCAGAAATTGTTGAGGGATGTTATTGTTGGAAGTGAACGGGGAGTTCACTATGGTTTTCGAGGTTAAATTATTAATGCTGTTGACTTCAGTGGTTGATGATGATTTAGTTGGTGATGGGTGATGCCTCACCAACCTTGTGTTGTTATTTACCATTGATTTACTAGTTGTTATTATCTTTGTCAAATATGCTTTGAATCTATTTATTGTATTTCCAATCAAATTAATGCTTTCTGCAAAATAACCATATGACTATCCTTTGTCAAGCCATACAATATTTGCATCATTATCTACGGCTTGCTGAGTACTTTTGTACTCACGGCTTTATGCCTTTGTTGATCAGTTGCTGAAGAAGAACAGGGAAATACAGAATTCTACGAGGAGGAGTTTTATGAAGATTACGTGAACTAGGATGGCGCTCTCCAGACGATTGCCTGTGGCATGTCGTATGGCCCAAGTTATTTTGTTTCTGTTGCAAGAGTTTTACTTGTTTCTTAAGCCCTTAAGGCACAGTTATGTAAACTTGACTATAAGGTCTGTTGTTACTATTTGCTACTTTCTTAGTTAATTCGATGTATTGAATGATATGTCAATTTTGTTGCCACTATGTGCACTAGCGTGATCCTGGACTAGTGCAGTATACACAGAGGGTTTCGGATTTGCAAATCCGGGTCCCGACAATGCAGTACCCATTTGCTAGATTGTGATGAAACTTTTCCAATTGTCGATTTTCAGTCCCGCGTTAACCCCGGTGATGTGTGCCCTTTGCTATGGGTGAGGGCTTCACACACACACACACACACACAGAGTATACCCCTGGGTCGGGCGAGAGTGCCGCAAATACTTGCAGTTAGGCACCAAAGCTCCAAACCCGCTTCACCCACACAGATCCGACGACGGCTAGCGCTCCATCGTTCCTTTTACCCACAGCAAAGCATCCACCATTGTAACGAAAGTTTCCAACACATGCGCGAGATGAGGGAGTATTCTTTGTTCTGTGGAGCTTTCATCCTTCCACGCTCGGCTGCCGTGACCAACTCCTCGCCCTTCCATTTCTTCTCCTTTTGCTTCGGGGGTTCGGCATGATCTTTTTGTCTTTTTGTGGGGGTCGATCCTCTCGGCATTCTCAAGCACGCGCCTGATGCAAAGCATAGCGATCGGCCAAGGCAAACATCTCCCGAGCCGTAGTTGGAGGTTTCCGGGACATCTTCTTGATGAGATCAGGGTCACTGAGTCCTTTCTGGAAGGCCGCGACGACGACCGCATCTGAGATGTCTCGAACTGTATTTTTTTCTGCGTGAATCACCGGATGAACTCTCTCAGGGGGTTCATTTTTCTTTTGATGGAGATGGTAGAGGTCCCAGGGGGTTCCAGGATTCTCAAAATTGCCCTAAAAATTCGTGATAAAGTGGTCACAGAGATCTCCCCAAAAGTTGATGGAATCCCTTGGAAGCCCTGTAAGCCATGCTTGGGCCGAAGGAGCCAACATGACTGGTAGATAGTTTGCCATCACATTGTGGTTGCCTCCAGCCACTTTGACTGCAAGGGAATAGACCTGTAGCCAGGCTTTTGGGTCTCTTTCTCCATCAAACTTAGCGATGCCTTTCGGATTAAAGCCGTCCGACCACTGCACTCGGCGGAGGCGAGCGGTGAATGCTCTGATCCCGTCGATAGGTTCCTCGTCATGTCGAGCATGATGGTAGCGCGGCGAAGAATCCACTCGGCGGTCGGCATCCCGGCGCGGGCTATGTCGGCTTTTGTGGTTGCCGTGATCGGAGGCCTGATTGCGGAGGTGTCGGCTATCCCGGTCATGATCAATGCCAAAACGCTCGCGGTCGTCGTCTCGTCGGCGCTGCTCGTCATCATCCCGTTCCCGCCTTCTGGTGTCGATGTCCTGGCGAAGGTCACGGTGGATGGCAGAGCGGACGTCCCTATCGCAGGGGTCTTGCGCCGATCGCCTTCCGCCCAATCATGACTCATCCGATCGCTAGCCGTGATTGTTTCTTCTCTCGTACATGGGGCTTCGTCGCTCAGCCCGCTGGTTGTGCTGGATTGCCGTAGCCGTCACCAAAGCTTTAACTTGTGCCATGATCGGTGCAGTTCAGCTATTGGGTTCGATCATGGGACCCAAGGTGTCAAGGAGTGTCTTGGTGGCCATGATATTTTGCTGCGGAGTTTGGAAAACCGACTGGCTCCCCATTCTAGCATGCAAGATGTCTTCATTGATGTTGCATGCCCGATTTTGAAGTTACCGAGCGCGGTCGTCTTGGTCTTCATGCCAAACAAGCTCTGTCTCGGTTTCTTCAGCTCCCCGTCGGTTCTGTGATTCGGGAAGACCGCTTCCGATCACAAGTACCAAACAGAAACTGGGAGAGCTCTCGGTCCGAATCCGATCAGAGTCCAAAGAGATAAGGGCATCGAGCTCATTGGCGATGAAGCATAGACTTTCGAACCAAAAAAACTGGCCTGGAGCGAAGGTGATGCCTTCTCTGAAAGCCATCGAGATCGCCTAGATTGATCTTCGGGTTCCCCTACCTGGCGCCAACTGTTGACGTTTGGTGTCGGCAATAATCTTAGGGGGATGAATTTGTGGGGCAAGGCGCTGGATCAGGAACTCGATGGTAACACAAGACAAAAGTTTAGACAGATTCAGGCCCTCTGCGGTGGAGGTAATACCATAGTCCTGTGTTTTGGGATTATGTGGTCTCTCTTTGAGGTCCTCCTGTCCCTCTTATATACGGGGAGGGAGGAGCCCAACTCGGTTACTAAGGTATGAGTCCGAGTTGATTACAAGTAAAAGAATCATATCTTTCCTTATCCAGGGTGATTTCCCCTATGGTTACAAACTTTTTCTTCAGTTATATCGGGACAATGGGTAGACCTCCGGATATCCGCGCTGGACTTGGTCCATCCCCTTTTACATCCGGTTTTCTTTAGGTCTTCATGCGTACACCTGGTTCCTAAGTCTCCCACACAAAGAGAAGAACAATTTTACACCATGGTCATGAGACATTTTTTCCCTTATTCTAATGATGCCTTTCCATAAGAGAACATGTATACATGAAATGCATCCTAGAAGAGCTTTGAAGACTATCCAAGTGACCATTTAGACAAAGTATGACACCAAGCTACTCAAGTTCATATTGCCATGGATCAAATGGATATACTAGAGTTCAACCTAGTCAACACTTTGAGAAGCTACAAGTGCATAAGATAACCCTCTTGCTCAATCATATTTTGTAAATGTAAATTTTAGAATTTAACACACATAATGTTGTTTAGAGAGCTTATCCTAGCCAAGCACATCCTCGACTATGATCCATAGACAAAGGCCTCATAGGTTTTACTCTCTTCCATATTTTAATTTTTATTTGCATTTTTTCAATTTTGTTTGACTCATGCCATAATCGACCATCTCAAGCATGACACTTAAAAGATTGGTCTTGGTCATACACAATATATCCCAAGTTCATCCCAAGACAATGGAAAGTAGTCTCATGAATGTAGAGTGTTGAGATCAATTTTAGTCCTCATAAGTCAATTCTTGATTGTTTCTAGCACTTAGATTCATGAGCAGAAAGACAATTCTAGTATGAAACAACCTAGTTTAACCCAAGTTGCTGTAGGAACTCTAATAAAAACTCAAGATTTCACAAAACATGGCATAAGCACCTAATGAGGAAATATAGAAAGTAAAAGCTAAGTTTTATCAAGTTTTCTTTAAAACTCAATTTTAAATTTCAGCAAGCTTAGCATGATGAATTGATATAAACTTAGGTATGACTAAGCTAGCAATTATCTTCAAAAAAGAAGCAAGTTGCATGAATGTTAAGTCAGTTGCATAATCGAAAAAGCTCATGAAAAAAGAAAATAAAGTATATGTGCAATGCGTGAAGTAAGAACAGCTCCTCGAGACTACCCCTAAACATGTGAATCAATTTTAAGCACAAATCTGGTTCAAATTGAGTTATTAGTAGTATTAAGTTTGGAAACCTCCAAATGAACTCTTCTAAAACCAAAAACACAGAATGAGGAGAGAAACCAAGAAACTGAAACTAGGTGGACTATAGAGAACAAAAAAGGTGAAGAGAACACTATGGCTCAGACTCGCACTCATCTTCCCCATATGACTTACATAGGAAAGCTGACTCTACATACCCTAGCTAGGGAGTACCCACAGGCCCTTCTACCCAGGGGATCCAACACTTGCTAGAGAGAATAGAGACAGCTAATTAAGCATGATAGTAACCTATAGCATAAGATGAGAGGTCCACGCAAAGAATGCCAGAAGTCCAAGTGAGATGAACTCAACATTGAAGGACTAAGCCTGAATGCACCCAGAAGATGCGAAGAAAAGGAAATGCTAGAAGAAAATATATAACACATAATATACAGCACCACCTCCCCCTTAAGATATGACGTATCATGACTCCAAGCTCTCCCTCAAGGCCACAAACCTAGAGCTATCCAAAGGCTTGGTAAAGATATCGGCCAACTAGTGGTCACTCTCCACAAACTGAAGCACAATATCACCCTTCTCCACATGGTCTCTAAGGAATTAATATCTAATATCTATGTGCTTGTTCCTAGAATGTTACACCGTATTTTTGGCAATATGAATGATAGAAGTGTTATCACAGAAAAGTAAAACACTATCTATATCTAACCCAAAGTTCCACAAGGTCGATCTCATCCAAAGGTACTTGACTACAGCAACTGGCTGCAACCACGTACTCTGCCTCTGCAGTGGATTGTGCAACTCCGGTCTGCTTCCTAGATGACCAAAAAAAAAAGAAGTGCTAATGAATTGGCATATGCTAGAAGTGTTCTTCCTATCTATCCTACAGCCAATAAAGTCTGCATCTGAAAAGGCTCTAAGAAATAGACAAGAAGAGGAAGAGTACTAAATACCATAGTTAATGGTAGCTCGAAGGTACCTAAAGATAAGCTTCACCGCTTGGCGGTGAGAGGCACGAGGAGATGCCTGAAATCGAGCACACATACACACAGCAAAGTGTATGTCTGAAGCATCTAGGACCCCAATTTTTCTTTGGTTTTTGCAATTAATGACAATCAATATTTATGGACTAACTATTTGCTTTGAGTGTGCAAAAGTGGTTGGTCCTCATAAAAAAAATATGAAAAGCATTGTTATGAGCCACAATTTGAAGTCAAGATCAAGATAAAGGTATAAAGGAATTAAGGACCTTTTATAACATTTTACCGATCTCGGTGTTTGGAGAAAGATTGGGTTTCTAGATTAGGTGTCGTACTATAAAGGGGGACTTGATTAGTAGCTTGAAATGAGTAGACCTAATAGCTCAATTAATGTGATAACTCATACTCATACATTTTCATAAAATTCTTTTTCAAAATCTTGCTTTTAGTCAAAAGCAGCACTACCGTCCCTTAGAGGCGGTACTATTAGAGGTGCAACAGTACTGCCCACAAGTGGGAAGTAGTTATTTAACAAAAAGTAGGATTTTGCCGTCACTCTAAGGCTGGCACTACCGCTACCGCGATACTTATTTTACATAATGCTGGTTTTTGCGGCTGGTCTTAGAGACGTACTACTGCACCCAAGGAGCGGTACTACCAGTTGAGAGGCAGTACCGCCCCAATAGCTTTGATAGCTTTTTTCTAGAAGCCACCGACCTTGCCCCATTTCAAAATGCGGCACTACCGGCCCAAGAGGGTGGTAGTGCCAGACTTCTGAGGGCAAGTGGGTAATGGCTAGAACCTAGTGCATTAAATGCACTAGGTCTACCATTGGGACTATGGTCGGCACTACCGGGCCTCAGAGGCTGATAGTGACAGACTTGGCTGATTTTCTGGAAATTTGGTCCCCAACGGCTAGTTTCTTTGTGGGGGGTTATAAATACCCCCACCTACATCAAGGGTTGGTGATATTATTGAACACATGTAGAGCTCTTGCAACTTCTCTCCACTCTAGTGTATTCATTTCTCAAAATTGTGAGTTGTTGAGAGGATTGAGTGCATTGCATTAAATTGAGCCATTGGAAGCGCTCAAACACCTCCAAGCAAGCGTCAAGTCTATTCTCTTGGAGGTTGCCGCCTCCTAGATGGCATGGAGGTGTGTGAAATTGGTGATCTCCTCAATGAAGCTTGTGAGGAGGCCCAGTGTTTGTGAAGGCTGAAGCTCACCTACCCGGAGCGGGGAAGAGCTACCACTAGTGGTCGAGGGAGGCTCATTTTCGCATGGAGCCAGCTTGAGTTGGTAAAGCTACCTCAACATGGATTAGAGGAGATGGCATGTCTCCGTGACCACAGGATAAAAATTTCGTGTCAATATCTTTGTGGTTTGATCACTTGTACTCGTTGAGCAATTTTACTTCTATGGCTTGTTCTTTGCTCTAGTAACTAGAATTGTTTTCTTGCTTAGACTTAGCTTGTTGGTGCACTTTAGTGAAGCCAAGATAATTTAGGCTTTAATTGTTAAATTTCTCATTTCTAATCTTACTTGTTTTATTTATTGAGATTAGAGCCAAGAATTTTAAAAACCTCCTATTCACCCCCGCTAGTCGGTTATCCTTGATCCTACAATGTCTAGCCTCTAGACAGTGAGGTATAAGAAAGAGCCAATCATGCTCCCAAACTAGTGAAAGAGGGTGGTTGATGACACAGTACCGAGGCAGATAAGAGCAGATATGGGAACCCAATACTAAGCCACACAATGATTATGAGTACCAGTCAAAG
The DNA here is from genome assembly GCA_036346355.1 of Rhipidocladum racemiflorum. Classification (NCBI taxonomy): domain Eukaryota; kingdom Viridiplantae; phylum Streptophyta; class Magnoliopsida; order Poales; family Poaceae; genus Rhipidocladum; species Rhipidocladum racemiflorum. Next base: position 43,950,369 of record CM070574.1, on the reverse strand, counting down.
AAGTAGAAGATTGACCTCTAACATCTCTTTAACGCTCAACTCTCACAAATCCAGAAGTAGCACCTGCAGAAGGTCTAGGAGTTGGAACTGGATTGGTCCGACGATATGTAAAGGTTTGACCACCCCAGTAGCATTGCCTAAACCTTCTATTGGTAGAAGGAAAATCACGCCACTGATATATACCTCAATGGGGAAAATGAGGAATATCACGAGTATTGTGGAAAATCTAACCACGAACATCTTCAGGATGAAAATTAGAATGAACAGCCTAAAAACAAAGTCCTAAACGCTGTCAATAGCAAAAGACTCTCTAGTCTATCTGAGAGACGTGGGTGACTTAGGAGCACTTAGAGCCTAGGGACGACCCTAAATACCCCTAAGAGCACAAACATACTCATGATGTCCTATCTTGGCATGCCTGAAGAAGAAGTTGGCTAAGTGTTCTGTAGGATCGAAGTATACGAATATAGCAATCAGAGGGGGGGTGAATGATTGTGCGGAAGCTAAAACCAAATTCTTGATCTACTAAAAGTTCACCCCAAAACAGAACCAAATAATTGCCTCGTATTCGACAAAAACAGAATGACAGAGGTTCTGTAAAACACGAATTCCTGGAGATCCAACCATCGGAATGATCTGAAATTTTGACAAAAGAAACTAGATTCTAATACGAATCGAACCCAAAAAGAATCAGCTCGATCGGACTTACGGATCAAAAGTTATGAATCTCGCAAGATTGTTGTGACAGAAGATGACGAGAATAGATCTAACTAGAATTGTAGCTCGCCGAAAGATTTGAAGAACTTGATCTTTATTTTTCCTTTCTTTTGTCTAAAGTACTGCAAACAAAAGAGTACAACCCTAAAGCTTGCTCAAAGCTTGATGCCCTTCAATAGGAGACAACCCCTCCTATTTAAAGGAGCAAAACACAAGGAGTCATGAATACAATTCCTACTCCTAATCCTAGAAGGAGTCCCACTCCTAATCCTAGAAGGAGTCCCACTCCTAATCCTAGAAAGAGTATGTATTCAACACAACTCCTCTTGGCCCAACCTGGCCGAGTACAACTCTTGCACGCGTATGGCAACCCTACCATACTCACGTGACTAACACTTTGCATGCGAATGACCTCCTGCCATTCTCACGTGACTAACCATTCTTCATGTGCACCATTCTCTTAGCCCGAACGTCCGCATGACATCCTTGACCACCAATACCTCAGTTCCCCCTGAACCTAGTCCTGAACCTCAGTTCCTCCATGAACCTAGTTCCGGTCCCGTCATCGACCACATTCGCCCTCGAGCAATACCTGCACATGAACAAACCACAAAATGATTCCGAGCACAAGTCCGCGACTTGACTCAACATTAGTCCATGCAAATACTCACACGAGCATTGCATAAAGTCCGCTTGAAAACAAGCATCATGAAATTCTCACAAATTTCATAATCTCAATTCAAACCAGAATTCAATTCCAAAATTGCTCAAAACCCTAATCGAGCAAAAAACCATTCACGCCGGACCAAAAATCCGGTTCGGCGCAAACGTGAAAACAGCCTTAAAAAATCCACCTTGCTTGTGGAGGGGAGAGTCCGTCGTACACGCGAAACTTACTGGTTTTGGAAGTTTCATCCGGTGAAAACGCTTGAAAACACGCTCACGGGCGGACCAAAGAAAAGCGGTCCGGCGTACAAGGGAAACTTATTGTTTCTTGAAAGTTTGGTCTGGCACAAAAGAGAACTTCACTTTTTCTTGTCAAATTGTCGAACTCATGCACAAAACACATTTTCCAAGTTCAAATCTTAGCCAATTTTTCAGCACATGATTTCACAATCTCCCCCTTGATGAAAACATTGGCAACACCAATTAGAATTGAACATTTAGCATTCACTTTACAAAAGATTTTGAAATCCAAAGGAATGACCAAAAAGAGAAAAAACACAGAATTCCCCCTTTGACCAAAGTGCAAAACAAAATCTCCCCCTGAGAAGGAAAATGTGTGTGAATGTGCAATGTGCCCAAAAATTCCAAAAATCTCCAAACTTCTCCCAAAATTCCAGAAACAAATCCCCCCTTTTCTTCTCCCCCTTTTTCTTAAACTTTTCAACGATTCCCAAATTTCTCCCCCTTTGACAATGGATTCATCAAGAGTACAAAAGAGAGAACATGTTCAAATTTTTTCTGAAACAATGATTTCACAAGGAGAAACAAGGAAGTGCCAAGATAGCAAAAGATGAGCTCATTCGATCATATAACCTTATATATCACATAATATGCAAAATACATGATCTTAATGTGATGTTAACAAGTTAGAGAATGACATGCATCTCAACCACAATTCAGTCAACTATAGCCAAGTACTAAGCAAGACCTTTAGTAGAAAAACAAAGACTCAAAATTGAAGCAACTAACAAATCAGGGCGAGCAAGTAGTTTCAACTCCAATCTAGTAGACCATTTTAATCTTTGAACAATAAACTGCATGTGGCATGCTTGAAGCATACTTCTTTTATTTTCTAGGAGTGGCATGCTTGAAGCATACATCTTATTTTGAGGGAATGGCATGCTTGAAGCATACATCTTATCTTTTAGGGAAAGCATCATGAAGCACATAACTTGAGGTTTTTGCTTTTAACAACCCTTTTTTTTAACTGATTCCCTTTTCCTTTATTTTTTGGTTGTAAACATGCAAGAAGATTAAAAGGTCTTTTGAAAGAGTAAAGCTGAAAACACACTTGCTTCATAGCCCAAATTTTGTCAAGAAGATTCAATATCAAGCCTAGAAGAGTAAGATATCACAGAGTAATTAGCTATAGGCAATCGCACCAAAGAATTCTGCAATGTCATTTTTAGTTCAAGTGGAACAATTTAGATTATCATATATTAGCACAATTACATAATATATAAAGAAATATGATAAAGTGAGCTCATTAAGTGAAAGAACTTGGCAAGGAAACTCCCCCTCAAAACAAACCTATTTGATGAACAATCCCAAGTTCTCCCCGAATAAAAGTAAAACGAAGAGGACAAAGGTTTTGTGAAAATGTCTCGCCAATTGATGTTCAAGATCCACATGGTGAAGCACAATGTTGCCTTTTTCAACATGATCTCTAAGAAAGTGAAATCTGATGTCAATGTGTCCAAGAAAGAGAATTACTCAAGAAGTGGCATGAACCAGATGTACTTTTTCTATCAATTCTACATCCTCCAAATTTAGCATCAGAGAAAGCTCTTAAATTAATGCATGAGGAAGCAGAAAGCCAAATGCCAAAATCTTGAGTACCACGGAGATACCTTAAAATCCTCTTGATAGCTTGTCGATGTGAAGCACGCGGGGAAGCTTGAAAACGAGCACACAAGCACACAGCAAACTCCAATTATCTCATCCTCAACAACATCATCATCATCTTCATCAACAAAGATACTCTTCCCCTGAACATATGCACCTGTACCTGCACTATTTGGACAAGTGCCTTTTGCGAAAATAGAGGTGGAAGAAGCATCTTGAAAAATAACATTTTTAGCACGAGATGCACGAGTGAAGGAGGAGAACCAATTCTTATCATCGGACATGTGGCGTGAGCATCCGGAATCCACTAGCCATATGTTCTCCTTCCTCGCGTGAGAAGCCTACATAGAAGCAGAAAGTGTCGAGGTCTCGGTACTAGGGTTAGAAATAAAATGTTTAGGAATCCAGTACTGAGACACATGACGCACAACAGTAGGCACAACACGAGCATTCTTATTCACAAAGATAGATTTGTCTTTTCCCGTGTTCTTACCAACAAAAGGTGTTTGCATCACCCTAGGCACATAATGAGAAACAAAACGTGCCTGTCTGAAATTAGACCTAGCCTTAGTTCTTTCTTTCTTTTGTTGTTTGGCTAGTCTAAAGCAAAAATCTACTAAATGTCCATCTCTACCACAATGAGTGCAAGTGTACTTAACAGGATGTTTGGCTTTAGAAGTAGAAGCATCATTTGCATTCATCATAGTAGAAGATAACACTCCAAAGAGACTTAAAGACAATTTTCTTAGGCTCATTGACAATTTCAAATTTTCCTCCTTCAAGTGATTTAACAACAGTGGGAGCATGTGATTTATGATGAGCATAAGAATCAAAACCTAAACCTTTGTTATGAGTGCTGACTTTTGATTGATCCAAGATCATGTTTAGGTTTTTCTTTCCTTTAGTAAAACGTTCTAATGACTTTTCCAAGTAATCAATTTTTCGAGAAAGAGTTAAACAATTATTACAGGGAACGTTCACTTTTCCTTTTTGCTTGCAACAAGTTGAGCATGAAAGAACCTCATGTGTAAGCAAATCTTCTGTCATTTGAGAAGCCCTAGCATTTGCATCATGCAACTTCAATTCTAGTATGGAGCATTTAGAACATGGAGTTGTATCATGCAAACCAATGGTAGAACAACTAGCATGTTTAACAAGTTTCTCATTTTTCTCATTTTCAGCATTGATTTGCTCTAACAAGGAAACATGTTCTTTCCTAAGCAAAGTAAGCTCATTGTAAATTAAGTCACATAATTTGCAAGCATCATCATCAGGAATCAAGGTTTTAAGTCTAGCAATTTCAGCATTCAATGACTCCACAACAAAATCATATTTCTTAATTTTCTTGTCACGTTTATCAAGCAATTTACCAAGTCGAGCAACAGCAATAGCTAATTCATCGTAAGAAGGATCTACCTCATTGAAGTCGCTATTGTGGTCGTCCTCAGTGAAGCTGTTGCTGCTTTTAGCCATGAGACACAACCCCGTCAACTCATGCTTGCTTGGAGTTGCATCGTCCTCACTGCTCTCCGAATCCACATCGCTCAAATTGACTTGTTCAAGAGCGGAAAGAACTCGATGGACAACTTTGCTGTTGATGAAGATTTTCTTCTTTCTATTACTTGAAGAGAACTTCTTCTTCTCTTTTCTTCTGTCGTTGTCCTCCTCCCTTGATGCTTTATTTGCAAGTTTTGGACAGTTTGGACGAATATGGTCGAGATCACCACACTCATAGCATCTTGGAGGATCACCACCACCTCTCTTTCTCTTTATCACATTTTGCAAAGCTTTGTTAAAGCGAGAAGAGAGTAGTGACAAGTCTTCTTCTGGGAATTGCTCAACTGCTCATCGGTTAGTGAAGACAAGAAAGATAGAGCAAAACTTGAAGCAGCACCATTATGAGATATGCTAGATTGAGATGTCAAAGCAATTGATTTATGATCATTCTTTCTAGCAAGAACATCTAATTCATGAGTTTTCAACTTAGAATACAGAACATCTAATGTAAGTGAACTCATGATAGTAGATTCTCTAATGGATGTAACTTTCATCTCCCAAATAGACATGTCTAATGCACCAAGCAATTGTTTAGCATTAGCGGATCATCAAAGCTAACTCCAACAAAGACGAAGATTACTAAGAATTTTATTGAAACGTGCAAAGAAGTTATCTAGCGACTCACCGGTTTCATCTCAAATCGCATGTAATCCTTTTGTAAATATCTTGGCGAACCTCTTTGACAAGCAGTTAGAACCCTCATGGTAATCACAAAGAGATTTCCATACCTCATATGCGGATCGAAGATGAACCACTCGATCAAAGTCGCTGCGTCCCAAGCCTTGGATGATCAAGTTGCGCGCCTTGCTGTTTGCTTCAACATGTGCGCGATTGGCGTCGTTGACGTTGTCGCTTCTGTGGACTTCGTATGGCTTGTAGACCTTCTCCCAAATTGCGAAGCCCTGAGCTTGGATGAATGCCTCCATCTTGGCCTTCCAAAAATGAAAATCAGCACCATCGAACACACATGGTTTTGTCGAATAACGATCCATTGATCTAATCACCGGTTAAGATAGATTAGAAAAACCTTGCTCTGATACCACTTGTAGGATCGAAGTATACGAATATAGCAATCAGAGGGGGGTGAATGATTGTGCGGAAGCTAAAACCAAATTCTTGATCTACTATAAGTTCACCCCAAAACAGAACCAAATAATTGCCTCGTATTCGACAAAAACAGAATGACAGAGGTTCTGTAAAACGTGAATTCCTGGAGATCCAACCATCGGAACGATTTGAAATTTTGACACAAGAAACTAGATTCCAATACAAATTAAACCCAAAAAGAATCAGCTCGATTGGACTTACAGATCAAAAGTTATGAATCTCGCAAGATTGCTGTGATAGAAGATGACGAGAATAGATCTAACTAGAATTGTAGCTCGCCGAAAGATTTGAAGAACTTGATCTTTATTTTTCCTTTCTTTTGTCTAAAGTACTGCAAACAAAAGAGTACAACCCTAAAGCTTGCTCAAAGCTTGATGCCCTTCAACAGGAGACAACCCCTCCTATTTAAAGGAACAAAACACAAGGAGTCATGAATACAATTCCTACTCCTAATCCTAGAAGGAGTCCCACTCCTAATCCTAGAAGGAGTCCCACTCCTAATCCTAGAAAGAGTATGTATTCAACACAACTCCTCTTGGCCCAACCTGGCCGAGTACAACTCTTGCACGCTGTATGGCAACCCTACCATACTCACGTGACTAACACTTTGCATGCGAATGACCTCCCGCCATTCTCACGTGACTAACCATTCTTCATGTGCACCATTCTCTTAGCCCGAACGCCCCGCATGACATCCTTGACCACCAATACCTCGGTTCCCCTGAACCTAGTCCTGAACCTCAGTTCCTCCATGAACCTAGTTCCGGTCCCGCCATCGACCACATTCGCCTCGAGCAATACTCCGCACATGAACAAACCACAAAACGATTCCGAGCACAAGTCCGCGACTTGACTCAACATTAGTCCATGCAAATACTCACACGAGCATTGCATAAAGTCCGCTTGAAAACAAGCATCATGAAATTCTCACAAATTTCATAATCTCAATTCAAACCAGAATTCAATTCCAAAATTGCTCAAAACCCTAATCGAGCAAAACCATTCACGCCGACCAAAAATCCGGTTCGGTGCAAACGTGAAAACAGCCTTTAAAAATCCACCTTGCTTGTAGAGGGAGAGTCCGTCAGACACGCGAAACTTACTGGTTTTGGAATTTTCAGTCCGGCTAAAAAACGTTTGAAAACACGTTCACGGCGGACCAAAGAAAAGCGGTCCGGCGTACAAGGGAAACTTATTGTTTCTTGAAAGTTTGGTCGGGCACAAAAGAGAACTTCACTTTTTCTTGTCAAATTGTTGAACTCATGCACAAAACACATTTTCCAAGTTCAAATCTTAGCCAATTTTTCAGCACATGATTTCACATGTTCATCCTTCTGATAGAAGGTGCAAGAGTACTTCACCTTACTAGAAGTAGAAGCTATAGGAGGAACAACATTCTCATCAGAAATCCCATGGAGAACATCTGCTGGGTGAAACACTATTGTGCTAGACCTAGGTGCAACTATAATCTCACCACTCTTGGTCTCATGATGAATGGTGGGTGGATGTGTCTGAGCATATTTCAGAAAATCAAATCCTAGACCTTGATTGAATCTATTGATTTTGGATTGGTCCAATATAAGATTGAGCTTTTTTTTGCCTTCAACAAACTTCTCAAGAGTGCTCATGAGGTAATCACACTCTTAATAAAGGAGGCACACAAAGAACATGGGGGAAGAAGATGATGAAGAGTCAAAAGTGGAAGAATGAACAGCATGTGCATATCTCTCTCTATTCACGGATGCCTAAATCTTGATGGCCTCATAAGAAATGCACTCGGCATTCCTAATCCTAGAAATCTTGACCTCAAGCTTAGTCCTAAGCTCCTACTAGGCTGACATGTGGGGCTATGTTCTATGGACCAAGTCCATGGGGTTTCCCTGGTTCACCATGGACTAGATTCATGGAATAGAGCTGACAAGTAGGTCCCACACGGCTATAGCTAATGTGGCACGGCACGGCTCGGCTCGGATGATGATGGCACTACATCATCACTGGTGTCGGCCAACTTTGGCTCCGATGGCGGTGTGGCTTCCTGGCGATAGAGGCATTAACACACAGGATGACGAGGTCATGACGGGTTGGATCATTTCTACAGTGAAAATAGATGCGGTGTATGTGACTAAGCCAAGGATGGTAACAACAAGGGCCGAGGCTCGGATCGGGAGTGTGGAAGAGCTCAAAAGGCTGACATTGGCGTAGCGGTGCAGAAAAACTCCAGCAAGCAATCACAAGGAAAAGATAGCATCCTGAGCTTCGATAAGGTGGGCGACAGGTACGGCGGGATGAGAGGCGCACAAAGCGAGGATCCCTTGCGGCTTAAATAGCCTCGTGAGGCGTGGCGAGCATGGACTTCGAAGGTGGCGGCATATGCGATGCGGAGACCGACAATCGTTCGACTAGGCTTTTGCATCGCGGGTGGGCCAAATCGGGCTAGGCAGCCGCACGTGTGGTCAGGAGCAGGCCAGGAAGGTGGCTGGTCCGCAGTGTGCGTGAGTTGGCAAGCCGAGAAAGGGGATGGTCGGGCCGTGGGAAATGCGCGGGGTGGGCTGAGTGGAGAAGCTGGCTGGTAGGTCAGCCAAAGGAATTGGCCCGAAGATATTTTTGAGAAAAATAAAAGGGTTTTCAAATTAAGAAAATGATAGAAAATGAAATAAATTCAAATAAATAGAAAACAAACTCAAAACTCAAAAATACATAAAATTTCCATGTAGCATATGGAATCAAATAGAACTGGTTTTCTTTCATTCGATGTTTAGATTAGACATATTAAATCTTTCATAAATGGAAATTCAAATTAAGCTTTAATTAATTTGAGAAAACCCAAATGGTTCCTTTTATTTTTAAAACTTTCCAAAGGCTCAAAATTAGGTGTTATAGGTGTGGTCACTAACGCTTCTAGACTTGTGGATCTCAGTTGTGATAATAGTGGAGCCATTGGGCAAAACAATGAGTTTAGATTGCATCAAAAGTCCAAACACAATTTGATGTTTTCACCTTATTCGTGATATTATTGATAGAGCCGATTTAAAGATATGTAAGATGCACACGGATTTAAATATTGTTGGTTTGTTGACAGAGCCTCTGCCAAAGACAAACCTCTCTTAGATTCATGCATATTGAACCTTTTCAATACTTTGTCAATGTACGTTTCCTGGCTTAATCCAATCAACCTTTTGATCTATCTCTATAGATCTTTATGCCCAAGATATAACATGCTTCTCCCAAGTCCTTCATTGAGAAACTCCTTTTCAACAAAGTCTTAAAGTCTTCAAGCATAGAAATATCATTCCCGATCAATAATATGTCATCCACATACAAGATCGTAAACACAAATGCGCTCCCACTAGCCTTCTTGTAAACACAAGGCTCTTCTTCATTTTTGATAAAGCCAAATCCTTTGACCATTTCATCAAAACGAATGTTCCAACTCCGAGATGCTTGCTTTAACCCATATATGGATCTCTGAAGCTTGCATATCTTTTTAGCATTTTTAGGATCAACAAAACCCTCAGGTTGTATGATGTATACATCCTCAGATAGATTCCCATTAAGGAAAGTGTGACACTATGGTTTGGTGTGACGTTATAGAAGGTGAAACTAGAGAATAAAACCTTTCGGCGTAGGGTTTTCTCGCTTTTGGGCGGTTGAAGTGTTATGTCGCCACGGAGTGTCGTAACCTTATTTAACGTGCATGATAAGGTTAATAACATTATGAGATGTGGAATTAAGGTTAAAACTATAGGATATGGAGGTTAATAGCTTTTCCGGGCCGTTTCCGGGCCATTTTCGGGGTTTTGGGCCTTCCCGGGGGAGTTTTGGGCCTTGGTGGGCTTTGGTGGGATGGATTAGGTCTCTGTAACGGACTAGAATTGGGTGTGGGGGCTGGTAAAAGGGGTTTCCCTGCCCCTTTGGGGCGTCCACCCTGCTGCCTTTGCGCCCCTTGAGGCCTTGGTGCGCTCCCCTCACCTCCCCCCACTTGCCAAGCCCTAGCCGCCCCTTCCCTTTGAGCCTTGCGCCTCCCCCTTGCTCTCCTCCATTGCCCCACCTCTCCACCACCTCTCCTCCACCCCCTTGCTGCCCTAGGGTGGTCTCCACACCTCTGCACCTTGTGGATCCATCCGTTGGAGCGAGGAGCGAGGAGCGAGGAGCGAGGAGCGTGGAGCGAGGAGCGAGGAGCGTGGAGCGAGGAGCGATCCGCGAGGAGATCTATTGGAGATTCGTTCGTTGGGCATATTAAATGCCGGGGTGTTACAGTTGGTATCAGAGCGGGCTGTAGGTCCTTGGAATGTGAATTTTTAGTGTCATGCTATAGGGAAAAACTAAAATATGATGTGGAATAACTTAGAAACATGGCTTAGGTCTTAACTAAAATTTTGTTATAGGATAGCAACATTAAAACTTACAAAAGTGTTATAACTAATCTAAAATTTGACACACAATGGATGCACAGTAGGAAAGGGTATGGGTATCGTTTCTTTATGCTTAAATGTTGTATTTAAGTTATGATGTTGAATGCTTCCTTTGATAAAGCATGTTGCTATGTCTATGAGATAAATGACTGAATTGCTCTTGTTGTTGTGATAGAGTGGAATTGTGGTACCGAAGGGTTTCGATCACCTCTTTTGTTCATAGTAGGGGCGAGGTTTGACTGGTATGGTCGGGTTAGCGCCATCACCGAAGAACTATTAACCCTCGTAGGAGAAGAGTGCTTACCCTCTCTGTTGTAGATCTGTAGTTGACTGGAGTCAAATAGAAGAGTTTGGTGGTGGATTCCTTCAGACGTTCTTTGCCGCTCGACAATGATTTTCGTTGCTTTTCTTGGCTTTAGTTGATTTGAATCAAATGAAAAATGTTGGGTTTTTGCGGATTGTTCCGTATGCGGTGTGTGGTTTTGTATTCCTTGGTTGAAGACGAAGAAGAGGAGTCTAGTGTTGCGCTTCTTTTGGGCGTCTTTCCAGTTTTAATAATTAGTTTGTTGATGGCTTTATGGGGAAGAAGCATTCAAATTTATCCCTGTGTTTGTCTTTCTCCGAGGTTAACGGAGTTATTATGAGTTATGCCGCACTGGCCGCCGTGGCTGAAGTTCTGTGTCTTTGTAGAAGTAAGTGGTGTTTGATTCGTTATTTTGCTGGTTTAAGAAAATCATCTTTGAAGAACCCTTCCTATTTTGTGAAAGTTTGGAGTTAGGGTTTATTTGCAAAGGTATATTTGATCGATTGGTTCCCTCCAAAGAGGAGTCTTTGAGATTTAAAAAGTGTTTTGGAGAATTCCTTTGCATGACCAAGTTTGGGTTTGTCTCATTGCAATTTTGAGAGTCAAATTTTCCTTATGAACTTGGGATGAGTTTTAAAACTAAAATGATGTAAACAAAGTAGTCTTTTGACTCAAATCGCTTGTCCCTAGTAAGAAGTGATGTTTAGCATGTTATGTAGTAGGTAACAATGTGGTTTATGGATTGATGTGTTGCTAAGTTAAATTTTGAGTTGAATCAATTCAATGTGATTAATATCTCTAGCTTGAGAATAAATAGACTACTAGTGTTGCAGTTTACTCTTAGTGAGAATGATTAAATGTGTTAATGTACATGCTTAGAATCTGTTGCCTTGCTTTAAATGTGCTTATGATCCTTGTTAATGTTAAAAGTTTAAACTTTGATGCATAGTTAAAACATTAAGATGATGTAGATCATTGTTATTGTAAAAGAAACTTTGTCGGGTTGTTAAAGATGTTCTAATCTAATGGATTAATAGAGAAATTTAATCGTGTTGACTAGTGACTTTAATTTGGATGTTGATTAGAGTTGCTATTTATGTTGTTGCAAACTACTAGTATCTTTGGAAGTATGCAATGTGTCGCTACAATGCTAGTATTGATATCAATGGAGAAGACATAAGACTTATTGTTAATGATGTTGTTAATGGTAGTGTTAATGCTAGTATTCACTATTTTAAATAGTGGGGTATGTTGTGTGGTGGTAATTTTGTTATCACCTATGTATAGAGTAGCTAAAAGTAATGTTGTTGGTTGATGATTATGCCCATTTGTTGTTATTGATGACTAAGTAGTTGTGGTAACTGTTTAGATTATTCGTTGGAAAACCATGGTTAAAATAGAGGAAAATTTTAACATGTTGCGATGGAGTGAGCTTTGGATAATTAACATGATGTACAATTTCATCCTTAATGAATGTATGCCTTGGAATCCTAGTTATGAACATTGTCTTGTAGAGATAATATTTACATGTTGAAGTCGTTGTTTAACTGAATAAGGTTCGGTTGTCGAGACGTGAATATATAGGTGGTATGAAATTTATAGGTTGATCTTGCTGAAAGATTTGTGGAAGTACTATGTTTCAAATTTAGAATAAGATGTATTATGATTCGTGAGCCGTGGGGATCATGTCATTATAGTCTTGGTTGGGTGCCTTTTGATAAGCATCATAAACCCTTATTAAAAATGTTGGGAATGGTAACTAGAGGAAGAATTTGTTGTGAAACTTTCGCTGAATTGTGTTGGGGCTCCTCGTATAGTAAATAGTGATTATTGAAGTCTTTAATGGAAAGCGAGTGGAGTACTAGAGATGGTTCCTTTCATGCCGAAATGTTGTCTAAAAACCTTTGAAACTGGTTTGGTTGTTTGCCATCTCGCTGAATGCTTTCGCTGAGGTGTTCCTTATGTTGAGTTTCAGAGTTTCCCCAAAACTCGTAGTGGTTGGTGTCGACCTTTGGTTTTGGCGAATTTGTTTAGTTCGTGTTGTGAGTTTGAGTTTACATCCAAAAGTTTTTGAGTGGATCGCGCCTTCGCTCGTCAAGACCGATTTATCTTTGGAATTAATTTTAAAAGGAAGCAGATGGTCATAAAGGGTTGTGTTGGAAACTTTTGAGTTAAGCCCTTGATGTGTAACTCTATTTGACTAGAGTTGAGTCATTTGGAAAATGTGTCCGTGTGCGGGTGTTTTACAAGTCTCGGATTTTTATGAATGTTTCATAAGTGAATTTGGTTAGTGAAGAGTTTTCTTTTGGATTGAGTTTCCCTCTCTTTTGATAAAAATTTATGGCGCTTGTGTCTCAGATGTTTGATTTTGGAGTCGATGTTCTGTTCCAAAGGGTTGAGTTTGATTTTGCGAGGTGTTGCAAAGCTAGTGTTAAATCGAAGATGGGTTTTCACACGATGTGGTGTTTTGTTGATTAACGATGTTGCCGTCATAGTTTATATGAATTAGCGCAACTCTCGATGTTATTCGAGATTTATTCATATGATACCGAGGCAGAAGTCATCATGTGAATGACTATTCGGTAGTGTGGTTACATGATGAGGGAATGGTGAAAAGTAAACATGACATCGTTTTTACATATTAAATGATAAAAGAGTCATTGAGCCAGGTCGGTGAGAAAGTCATATATGGAGATATGACTAATCCGGAGTGCTCCTGAAGAGTGTGCATTTATGTCATGAAACGAGATTTCCCTTGCTTTCTAGTATGAAAAGAAGCAATGAACAATTTCTGGTATGTTGGTTGTGATGTAGGGGATTTATGCTTCCTTTGTGTTTTGGCTTGGATGTTGCCGAATTCTTTCCAAAATGGTTGTTAATGCTTTGGGTTTGAGTTGTTGTGTGTACACTTGGGCTTGATAGCTAAGTGTTTTTGTGTGAGGGCGAGACCCTCTTAAGAAAGGAACCAATTGTGGTTTGGTAAGGTTTTCGATCCTAGCTTGGGCTAGGTGTCGAACCTTAGTGGTATAAGGGTGGTTTGTGATGGAGGTTGATGATGTATGGGTTTAACCTTTACTAAGAGTAGCGATGGGTGGAAGTGAAGTTGACGGTAGATCGGTGATAATTGCCCTGCCGTGAGCAGTTGTCTTCACTAGTTGTTTTTGGGTTTGAGTCTTGCCTGGAAAGGATGGAATAAAATGTTAGTATGATCGTGTATCTAAGGGCTAGTGTGCCTTAATGAGTTATTCCCTCGATGGAAACTTTCGGGAATGAAGAGAGGTCGTTAAAGGAATTGTGACTTCCTTTGATTATGTCATGTTGAGTTTATTGCAAAGGTGTAGTCAGTAGGTTGTGATAGAAGTGTGAGGTGTTTGTCGTGAGGATTCGAGCGCTTTGGGTTGTTGAATCCCTTCGAGGTTGAAACGCAGATGCTGATTGGGATTTGAATAGAAAGTAGAACTGATAGCGGTAGCCCTAAGATGAGCTAGATCAACACTTTTTCTTTAAGTGTTGGTTTTGGGAACTCGCTTGTCGCTTGTTTCCTGCTCTAGTCAAGCAGCGAATGTTTTGTGTCACAGAGAAGCCTTTTGTCCCTTGGGGACTTTGTTGTCGCTTTTATGCGTCCTTCTGATTCGAGGTCGAATCCTGTTGAAGGGGGAAGAATGTGACACTATGGTCTGGTGTGACGTTATAGAAGGTGAAACTAGAGAATAAAACCTTTCGGCTTAGGGTTTTCTCGCTTTTGGGCTTCTGCTGAAGTGTTATGTCGCCACGGAGTGTCGTAACCTTATTTAACGTGTATGATAAGGTTAATAACATTATGAGATGTGGAATTAAGGTTAAAACTATAGGATATGGAGGTTAATAGCTTTTCCGGGCCGTTTCCGGGCCGATTTCGGGGTTTTGGGCCTTCCCGGGGGAGTTTTGGGCCTTGGTGGGCTTTGGTGGGATGGATTAGGTCTCCGTAACGGACTAGAATTGGGTGTGGGGGCTGGTAAAAGGGGTTTCCCTGCCCCTTTGGGGCGTCCACCCTGCTGCCTTTGCGCCCCTTGAGGCCTTGGTGCGCCCCCCGCCCCGGCCCCCCCGGGCCAAGCCCTAGCCGCCCCTTCCCTTTGAGCCTTGCGCCTCCCCCTTGCTCTCCTCCATTGCCCCACCTCTCCACCACCTCTCCTCCACCCCCTTGCTGCCCTAGGGTGGTCTCCACACCTCTGCACCTTGTGGATCCATCCGTTGGAGCGAGGAGCGAGGAGCAAGGAGCGAGGAGCGTGGAGCGAGGAGCGATCCGCGAGGAGATCTATTGGAGATTCGTTCGTTGGGCATATTAAATGCCGGGGTGTTACAGAAAGCTGTCTTGATATCCATCTGCCATATTTCATAATCGAAATATGCAGCAATTGCTAAAATGATCCGGACAGACTTGAGCATCGCTACCGGTGAAAAAGTTTCATCATAGTCAATTGCTTGAACTTGTTTGAAACCCTTTGCCACCAACCGTGCCTTATAGATCTGAACATTTCCATCTACGTCTGTCTTCTTCTTGAAAATCCATTTGCATTCTATGGTTTTTACACCATCAGGAGGATCGACCAAGTTCCAAACTTGATTATCATGCATGGATTGAATTTCGATCTCATGGCTCCAAGCCATTTTTCTGAGTTTGGGTCCATCATCGCTTTCTTTGTAAGTCGTGGGCTCATCTTTGTCCAACAATAATATGTCATGTCCATATCTTATGTGTTCATGATGCGCCTCCCGACTCCACGTAGGGTCGGGTGTCTCTTCCACAGGTTGTACAACACTTTGTACATCTTGTGAAGGTTCAGTGGTAGCTTGAAAATATTCATGCGATTCTCGAATTTCATCGAGATGCACATCACTCCCACTTATTTCTTTGGAAAGAAACTCTTTCTCCAAAAAGACACCATTTCGAGCAACAAAAACTTTGTTCTCGTTTCTTTTATAAAAGTAATATCCTTTTGTTTCTTTAGGATACCCCACAAAGAAGCATTTTTCTGATTTAGGTGCGAGTTTATCTGATTGCAAACATTTTACATAAGCCTCGCATCCCCATATCTTGAGAAATGACAATATGGGACTTCTCCCGGTCCATATCTCATATGGTGTCTTCTCAACGGATTTTGATGGGACCCTATTTAATGTGAATGCAAATTGCCTCTAGAGCGAACCCCTGTATGATAATGGCAGATCTGTTTGGCTCATCATTGATAGAACAATATCCAATAAAGTTCGATTCCGTCGTTCGGATACGCCATTCCATTGATGTGTTCTTGGCGGAATAAGTTGTGGAACGATTCCACATTGCTTTAGATGATCACCAAATTCTTGGCTCAAGTATTCGCCACCACGATTTGATCGTAAGTGTTTTATTGATTTTCCAAGTTGATTTTGTATTTCGTTCTGAAACTCTTTGAACCTTTGAAAGGTTTCAGACTTATGCCTCGTTAAATAGATATATCCATATTTACTAAAGTTATCAGTAAAAGTTACAAAGTACTGAAACCCACCTCTAGCAATTGAGCTAATTGGTCCACATACTTCTGTATGTACTAGGGCCAACAATTCACTCGCCCTCTCACTAAAACCTATGAAAGGGGTTTTTGTCATCTTGCCAAGTAAACAAGACTCACATGTTTCAAATGATTCAAAATCAAATGAGGTGAGAAGTCCATCACCATGGAGCTTCTTCATGTGCTTCTCATTTATGTGACCCAAGTGACAATGCCATAAAAAGGTAGGGTTCAAATCATTTGGTCGAGGCCTTTTGACATTAATGTTATAGACATGTTTTTCTTTGAGTTCAAGGACGTATAACCCATCCACCATGGGGCAACGACCATAATACATATCATTCAAAAATATTGAACAAACAAAGTTCTTTATTCTGAATTCATAACATTCATGTTCCAAACAGGAAGATGAAATAATGTTTCTACCCAAAGATGGAACAAAATAACAATTATTAAGTTCTAAAATTAATCCTGAAGGCAAATGCAATGGGTAGGTGCCAACGGCAAGACCAACAACTCTTGCTTTATTCCCCACGCGAATATCCATTTCTCCTTTTGCCAAGACTCTACTTTATCACCTCGCATCAAATTGCAAATGTGAGCAACCGATCCAAAGATCATATACCCAAGAGTCGAAGAAGAAGCAAGAGCAAGATTAATTTCTATAACATTAATAATCAAGTGAAAGTCACACTCCCATTCTTCTTATCTCGCTGTGTACTTCTCATAGCTCCATTTCCAATGTCCTAACTTCTTGCAATAGAAGCACCGGGTTTCGTGCTAAGGACCAACTTTAAGCTTCAAGCTTATTCTTGAGGCCTCGCGATCTCATCTTGAACCTTTCCCTTGCCCTTTCCCTTAACCATAGCCTTAGCCTTCCTCTTTTGAATGCGCTTGTTTTCGAACCACCAACACATGAATGGGTTTTTTCTTAATGCTTTCTTCTGCAGGCTTGAGCATCCCATGCAGTTCGGTCAGGCTCTACTCCATGCTCTTCATATGAAAATTCATAATGAATGGCTCAAAGCTTTGAGGCGTAGGATCGAGAATGATATCTCAGAGCCAAACCAATGCTAAGGGGAACTCAAGTTTTTCCAATCTCCCAATGTAGCCAATCATCTTGATTACATGTGGGCTGACCGGATCGCTTTCACCAAACCTTACAAGCAAAGAGAAGCTTTGAGGTACCATACCTCTCACTCTTGCTTGATTGCCAAACATGCCCTTCAAGCCCACAATCATATTGTAAGCATCCTGGTCCTCATATTGCTTTTGCAGCTCAGAGTCTATGGTGACAAGCATGAGACAGCTAACCTCTACAGAAGCATTAACATGTTTTTCATATTCAACTTTCAAATTGCGAGGAGCATTTTTGGCTGGTTCATCAGGAATTGGATTCTCCAGAACATAGTCCTTCTTTTCATGTTTGAGAACAATTCTCAAATTGCGATACCAATCAACAAAATTTGTTCCATTCAGTTTTTCCCTTTCCAAGACCGATCTCAAAGCAAAACCAGGTGTGGCAGTAGGAGTAGGAGTAGGAGGTGCCATTGAACTACAATAAAAACATGCAAAGTTTCTAAGCATTATGTTTATGTGAAACTTTCATTAAACATTTTAATAAAAGACACTCCTATCTTGATGTTCCCTTTGTGGACACATAGTGAGTATTCAAGATGCATATTCATCAAACACTAGTGAGCTTTGGCATCACTATTAGAAGTTTAATGACATAGGTAAGCAACAACTTTGCTAATTACATCTTATATAACTCTTGTTGGTTGAGTATGAAAACAGGTAATGAATGCCTCCGTCAACTTGACTCATGGCCAGGTCAACCCGCCCCTAGGGCTCACATGAGCGTGGGAGCACTTCCCATTTCCGGGTGCCAATTAAAGAACTAAGCCTCATGTGTGTTTTCCTAGACACCAATTGTCTTGCATCAGTTCCTTCATTACCAAAATCAAGTCCCAACCACTTATGTCCTCAAGCCCAAAACCGTTTTGATAGCTTGATTAAATCAACCAATGTTATGCGCAATGTGTCCAACACATCCCTATCATATATTAAGATAGCCATTGATATACTACTTTGGCAGCCATATTAATAACGATCTAAATTCTTGATAGGTGCAACAATTGGGTGGACAAGTTTGATCTAAAATTTTAAGTCTAGTGATGAACAATATCTACTATGAACATGGCATCACATGAAATGAGCATAAATAAAATAGCAAGGATTAAACACACATCCACATATAATCAAATTAAGATGTGAAATAGTATGGCCCTTAGCATTAGGATCTCTATCATCATGCTTGATTGTTCACCTAGCCATTATGCTTTGTTTGTACACCTAGCCATCATCTTGATTGTTCACGTAGCCACCATGCTTGATGCCACCAACTTCATAATCGTAGATGCAACTCCTTACAACTTTGATAATGAATTTTACATGAGTGTTTGAAACATCACAAGTCGACACGCAGGTCGTTATACACTAACTGTCCATCTCTAACTGCAGTGGCTTGAAATTCCACTTTCTTTCCACACGGGCTCTCAACTGAGATAGTCCTTCGTCCACAATCCAATACGGCCTTGTGCTTGGATAACCAATCCATTCCCAATATGACGCTCTAAGGTCCGGGTCTCCAAAATTATAAGGTTTGCTAGGAACTCTATTCCACCTATTAGTATTCTCACCCTAACATCCTACTTTCGCTCGGAGTTCTAACCAGGGGTTTGAACTAAAAGCATGCACTTAAGTCTTGCAATCCTCAAATCATTTCTAGTTGCAAAGCCTTGCGAAACAAACGAATGCGAAGCTCCAGAGTCAAACAAAACTCAAGCAGGTACTGAGTTAACAAGCAACTTACCCAAGACGACGTCCGTAGCATTCTCGCAGCGGCATCCGCGGTGACATGGTTGACTCGGCCTCTCACCACGGCCTGGTGTGGCTCTCGTGCCGGGCGCCCTAGCTGGGGTGGTTCCTAGATTGAAGCGAATCGTCACTCGCTGCTCTTCTTTGGACAATCATGGCAAAGTGTCCTGGCTCGTTGTAGTTGTAGCAGCTGCCTCACTGTTCTTCTTGTCGCTCGAGTAGCGTTTCTAGCGGGGCCGGGTCCGTAGTTCGATTGATGTGTCTTGGTGCGGGATGGTGTCCTTGTTGCATTCTCGTGGTTGGAATCAAGAATTGATTTGGTGCAACTCTCAGCGCTATGCGCTCGGGCGTGATCCTTGTCGTTGCATCCTCGCGCTTCGTTTCATCCAGCCTTGCGCTTGTCCTCAAGAATAAGCGCCTTATTCACCAACTCTTGGAAATCTGGGAAGGTGTGGGTGATCAATCCTACTTGCAATCCCGAGTTAAGTCCCTTCATAAAACGAGACTGCCTGGATTTATCCGTCGCTACATCCTCAAAGCGAGTGTGCTAGCCGTGTGAACTTGTTCAGTAGTCGGCCACCGGCCGATTACCTTGCTTCAAAGGCTCAACTCCTCCTTCTTAAGGTCCATGATTCCTTCAGCACGTGATAATGTCGGAATGCACCGTGAACTCTTCCCAAGTGATATCTTGAGGGTTCTCTTGCGTGGCACGAAGTTCTCCCACCATTCGCCAATGTTCTTCCACCGATGAGAAGCGAGAGTACCTTCTCATTTCCTATGCATTGAGCTATGTGTAGCTTCCTCTCGATTGATCTTAACCAATCATCGGCCTCCAATGGATTGGCATTCCCAGAGAAAGTGGGTGGGTGAGTTCTCATGAACTCGACAGCCTTGTATTCTCGCGTGGTCCCCGATTAACTTGATTAGCAAAGTGGCCTGAGCGGTGACGTGTTGCATTTGTTGCATCATAGCATGCATCAACCGAGTCCGGCAGCGAAAAGCTCCAAATTCTGCACATCCAGTGGCGGTGCCGGTGCTCCTCATTGGGGTTTTCTCGGGCGAACCGCTCCATTGCCTCCAAAGTTTCCACGGGTGTTCACCATCCGCCGATTTGCTCTAGGTTTAGAGATGAGAGGGAAACAAGAATAGACAAGTAATATGGAACTTATGCGGGCGACAGTGTAACTTTAAGGTCCAACTTTATTATTGATATTAATAACTTGGTATGGTTGCTTACAATGCCTAAGGGCCTTGCAACACATAACGCACACTCAAGAAACAATGAAAATCCAAATCGAACTAACTCGAGTCTAACGCCTAAAGGGTGACTCTTTATTCTATGACGCGACTGGCGAAGGAGTCTCACTATAGAACCTATGCTCACTCATCGAAAACCTCCACGGCCTGGGTACGGTGTCGCGGCATAGGCGCGAAACGATTGCCATGTCCAAAGAATCGTGTCCTCTGTGGTAGTCGAAGAAGCAAAGGTCCTCATCGAGATCTCGACTCCTCCGGATCTCGCTCGTAGCTCGAGTAATCGCTCGGGTCCGTCCGCATAAGGTCATCTCCAACTCGCCAATCCTTCGCAGAAGGTGTGCCACATACTCTTGAGCTTCCCGCCATCTGCTCTTCTCTCGCCGTGATCTCCTTGCGGGCCTTCAGAGCTCCTTGCTTGTATTATCTAGTACATCCTCCTGGCGACAACAAATCGTGCCAATCGTGGTAACCGTGGCATCCTCATCCCGAATCGCTTTGGGTCAAGAAGGTTATCGCTAGCGCTGATGATAACGGAACACCGTGTTTCCAACTCTCTGGCGAGATACGTAACGTGCCGCATTGCTCGCCGTGATACCTCTTGGATACCCATCTGCATTGTAGATCTCCGGCAAAGGCAAGGTATCGGGCGATTGCCTGGGCCCTTTTCCTAGCAGTACCTCAATCTTCACGCCACAAGCCTTGATCAATCCCGCTTGTCCGATCACTTCCACTTGGTATTGCGGCTTCTCAAAATCTCCGAGTTTGTAGCATATGCCAAAGTTCCGCCGGGCGTGACCAACTCCCGATCAACGTAGTTGAACTCTTCCTCCATCTGTCACAAGAGTGCTTTACGTAAGAACTCGAATCTTTAAATCGTGACAAGGTAAGGAAAATTCAGCAAGAGACAAGAAAAGAAAGAATGGGATAAGTCGAGATGTCATTTCTTATCTTGACAACTTTTTAGCTTTAGAAAATAGGTTTTATCCTCACTACGACCATTCTATCTTAGGGTTGAGCATACGGTCAAGATGGCTCGATACCACCTCTGTCGGGACCCCGAATTTGCAAATCCGACCTCTCGTGTATTCAAAGCACTAGTCCAGAACACGCTAGTGCACACAGCCTTAACATCGGTAAATATCACAATCATACCACTCGATACTAAATAAGTACTTTATTTAAATAGTCAACCGTTACTCGACCTTATGGTCAAGTTACAAATATATGCCTCGCAAGGCGAAACTTATTCAGAGAAAAATAATAGCAAATGAAAATCAAATAACTCGTGGCGCCATCCAAAGATACCACAGCAACCGATCGGGCTCGCTTCCTAAGTAGACGGATCCTCTTGGAGCTCCTCCTCCAAAGCTTGTGCACTCCTCTTCAACTGTGTTGTATTGTGGCAAGGGTGAGTACTTGGTACTCAAAGCAAGTCATGCATGTAATGCAAGCTAATATACTATATGCATGGCTTGGTACAAAGGAATAGCTCAAGGTATATTTGGCAAAGAAACAAGATTTGACAAGTAGCATAAGTAGATTCGAAAGCAAAGAGAAGCAAGTATAGCATAGATAACTTTTCAAGGAATTTAATAAACATCTTTCCCATCCTAATCCACATTTCCATCAACTTCATTATTAATCCAAATTTCAACCTTTCAAACCAAAATTATTTTTGAGAAAATCTAACCCTTGATCAGTAATTCCCGAGCGATGTCCAATACCATGACACGGCTATTCGAATAGATTCTAAACTCGCAGAGGTTATGCACTTTACCCACAAGATACAAATAAAAACCACAAAGGCGAAGTTCCCGTAAATAAAGTCTTTCTGAGACTTCTAACAATACAAGTGGTCCTCCCTGCTATTGCAAGACTAACCCTTCCTTCGCTAAGGCGAAGTCTAGGCCAATCGATCATAGATGGGTACTGCCTCACTCCCAGACGCTCCCCCGCATAACTTACACAAAGGGTGTAGTTGACCTCCTCGAGGTCCCACAGTGCACGTTATTAGCAACTTAGTCAACTAGGTCCGCCCCATTACAGATATGTGGTAGCACGTTAGGACCCAGTTCAAAGGCTTGCAAGGTTAAGTCCTTAGGGTGACCAGGCAAGACTACCCGAAGAACCAAATCAACACTCCCAATGCCACAACTGCCCACCTGACATTACTCTTGCCACATGCCCCTGGCCGAAATCATTATCAAACCCCGCTTGATTACCATGCACCACGTACATCAACATCACATGATACCTTTCCAAAACAGGTTCAATATATCATTAAGTCAATATTAACATTTGATTGTCCAAAATCATGTCATGAGCACGAAAGTGTGTCTAAGCAAAGGTACTACAACGGCCTAAACCCATGTTGGCGATTTAATAATGTCCAACTAGTAATCCACAACTAGGGTGACAAGGGGTCATGGCACATACTTAAATAATCAAGGTGTCATACAAAGAAATTGGTATTTATCTAACCCCATGTTTAAACAAAGTATTTTTCTAATTGAACTAGCATGCAATAGTTTAAATCAAAATAGATTTCAAATAGGATCAACATGGTCAAAGCACAACTTGCCTTCAAAAAGTACTTGTTCTTGGTCTTGAGTTGGATCCCGAGTCAATACTTCTCCTTCGAATCCTTCCCTAAGACTTCAACGCCTACTCGTAAAGCTGCAAATAGCAAATACACGAATAAACAATAGGCAAAAAGTGTCCAAACATCCAAATAAAATCCATAAACAGAGAGAACATAATTTTATGAGTTTTTAGAAACTAGAATCATCAAATTTGGAGTTAAGACGCAAAAGTTATGATTATTTAAAGTTTAAATAATCAATTAAATAATTTTGCAGAGAAAACTTTAGTCCAAAAATTAAATAAAATTCATATTTAGGTAGATCTCAATTTTATACAAATTTAGAAATTTGAATCACTCAAATCGGAGTTGAAACGCAAAAGTTATAAGCGGTTGAAGTTTTGAAATTCACATCAATTATTAAAACGATTTATTAAATCATTTTCTTTTTCTGAAAATCATTTATTTCGTCAAAGAGGACACGTGGCAGCACTGGATTGGTCTGGCTGACGCCACCGGTCCATGGACTCGGCCCACGCCGGCCAGTCTACTGTGGACTCGGCCCACGGCTTCACGTGAGACTAACATGTGGGACCACTCGGGTGACGCCATTGCCGACGTCAATGGGCTCACCACGTCACGACAGTGGGTCCCATGGGTGACGCCATTGCCGACGCCGCTGGTCGACAACCATCGACATGCGGGCCCGCCATGACGCCAAATGACGCCATGGTGCGGTTTGGTTGTCCCGCCGACACGCGGGCCCCGCTGCGGTCGTAGACACGCGCCACGCTGCGGATCGCGCCGACCGCGACGGCCGGGCCTCCCGACACGTGGTTAGATCTCGACCGCTGATTTGAAAATCAACGGCCCGTATTGGATCTCGACTCACGCGCTTGGGGTGAACGCGGCTGATCTCGACCGCTGGATCTAGATCTGACGGCCAAGATTGATCTCGATTTTGGACGAAATCTCACCGTGAGATGACGTGGCGCACCGGGCCCTTGGATGGAGATCCGACTACCGAGAGATCTTGAAGTCCGCCGATGGCCCACTGGCGGCGCCGCTTGCCGAGTTGGGGACGCACGACCACGGCAACGGGCGCCGGGCGTGTTCCGGCGATGTGAGAGGTCCCTCCCGACGCGGCTTGGCCTCCCTGCCCAGATCTCGACCTCAACGGCGGTGAGGACGACGGAGATGGCGGCAATCGGCTAAAAACTACGGCGAACGCTACGGCAACTCCGGCGAGCGACAGCGCTAGACGGCGGTGGCTCAGCGACGTTGTTCAGGGCTACTGCGCACGGAAGTCGGGCGCCACGGCACGGTGGCGGCGCATTAAATAGGGCCCTCGGCTGCGTGAAACGCACGGAGACCGAGACCGCTCACAGGGCGCGAGTCCTGGCGAGGACTCTGATCGGGCTACGTGGCACGCAGACACCGCTGGATCGAGATCCAACGGCGCGTGAGTTTGGGTTCGGTCGGACTCGGCGAGCCGGGCCGCTCGGCCGGGCTCGTCCGTGATCGTGGCTCAATCGTGGCCGCTGGATCTTGATCCAACTGGCCGACGGGTTTGGGTTCTACGAGCGGGTTCGACTCAACCACGGCCGGTCCGGTTCGGCCTGACTCGAACTCGAGTCCGACTTCGGGCTCGGCCGGATGAACAAGATAAACCCACTCGCATTTTCCAATGATTTAATATTTAAAATAATTCCCAAGAATTCATTTAATTCATTAAAAATAGCAAAATACTCTTAAAAATTCCGTAAAAATTCTGGAAAATATTTTGGAACATTTTGGACTCAAATAAAATATTTCCAACAAAATTTTATTTGCAAAATTAAATTCTTTAATTATTTCAAAATGGAATAAATTCAAATAAATTCCAAATAAATCCAAATAAATTCCAGAAAATTCCAAAAATTCACCAAAGTGCCAAATCACACATGAATTTAAGAAAAGCAAAATTTTGGGGTGTTACAATGCACCAGGGAAAATCAAATGTTCATTAAATCTTTTCCGATAAAAGATTCAAACTTAGCTCCACCAACTCAGGGCCTGCACAAGGGGAAACTCCAACACTTTTTCTTAGATAGGGAGAACAACAACCACAAAATTTTCCTCCTCAAGACAAAATTCGTAATGACTAACAAAACCGGTGTCAAAGCAAAAATAGCGACCAACAGATGCGCAACACAAAACCTTTCTTCTACGTCTTCAACCAAGGAAGACAAAACCATGAACCACATACGGAACAATCCGTGAAAATCCAATACCAAACACTTTTCTTTTGGTTTCAATCAACCAGAGCCAAGAAGACCAACCGAAACCGACCGTTAGAACGGTAAAGAGCAACTGAAAGAATCCACCACAACTCTTCTATTCGACTCCAGCCAACTATCCGGTCTACCACAGAAAGGATAAGCACTCTTCTCCCACAGGTTAATAGTTCTTCTGATGGCGCTAACCGGCCACAACGTCAAACCACACCCTTACTATGAACAAAAAGAGGTGACCGAAACCCTTTGGCACCACAACCACAAGAACAATTCAATTATTTATCTCATAGACATAGCAACATGCATTATCAAATGAAGCATTCAACATCAATGCTTAAATACAACATTTAAGCGTAAAGAAACGATACCCATACCCTTTCCTACTGTGCATCCATTGTGTGTCAAATTTTTAGATTAGTTATACCACTTTTGCAAGTTTTAATGTTGCTATCCTATGACAAAATTTTAGTTAAGACCTAATCCATGTTTCTAAGTTATTCCACATCACATTTTAGTTGTACCCTATAGCATGACACTAAAAATACACATTCCAAGGACCTACAACCTCGCTCTGATACCAACTGTAACACCCCGGCATTTAATATGCCCGAATGCTACCAAACATAGGCTAAACAACATCTAAATACCATAAACTAAGGTAAATTACAGCGAACGAGTAAATGTTAAAACCAAAAATTTCGGCAGCATCTCCTTTGTTTTTCCATGAATTGAAGCAACAACAATATGATCACAAGAGATAGTATAAAGAATGACATCTAAATCATCAATAATAAAGGTTCTAGCAGCAGTATAAGACTAGAATAAAGATTCCAACCATCTCATGAGCCAAATGAAGTAAATGAGGAAACCAAGCACACATATTAACCATCACAATTTAAAGGAAGGAACATGTCATTGTTTATATGTGTGATGCTAAGTGATGACATGTGACTAGCTCCCTTTCCCGCAAGCCGGTTTCATGGTACCTAAGAAAAACAACATAAACACAAGCGTGAGTTCATCACTCAAGTATATTGCAATGGAACAAGAAAACACATTCTAATACCTTCATCACCACTTTTCATATACGACATCATACACATCTCATATTCATAGCGTAAGCATATCATTGACATCATCATATATCATCATCATATAACATCCTCATACAATGCAATGCAATGCGATGCACATATCTCCTAGAAACTCATACCGGTAGGGTTGAGTACACACCCGGCGGTGTGCACTCCTCTCCCCTTCCATCCCGAAGATGGAGGGTGCCTACTCCTCGCTTCCATACACCGTGGTGGATGGAATCACGATGTAGGACTTACTCATTGGCTCTCCGGAATAGTCATAACTTTCTCACCGACCTTCCCCGGACTAGTTATGACTTTCTCACCGCCCGGGCCATGTATCATGCCATGTATGCAGACATGCCAACATCATAAATAACTTGTACATTAACACATGGCATCATAACATAATAAGCATATTCATCATATCAATGGCAATCATTAAAGCATGGCATGTGAACATAGCATATATTCAATTTCAATCTCAACCAATCTAGCAAACTACAACCCGCTACTCCATTCCAATACACTTGCCTCAACCACTCAAGCGACGGATTGGCGAGAAGTAGAAGGCACTCCCGGGTCACACCACCTGCACATAGGTACCACAAACTCACAATCATGTCCACAAAATAGTACGCAAACACTCTTCTACCCCGACATCGTAAACTACTCGCAAAACTCCAAAACAGAGGTTCTGTCCCGCCGACAGCAACCTTCCAAAAGGCATAACTGGGGTTCTAAGACTCTGAATCAATTAAACGAGTACATCCTCGCGTAGCTTAGGAAATTTCCTAACTTTTTCTAAGTATATGGAAAGACTTATTCAGACTCTAAATTGGTTTAATCTACAGAATACCGTGATCTGTTCCAATCACGTCACAGTTTTTAATACGTTCGGTAAAACGAGCATAACTTTCAAACGGCTGGGCGGAATTTGACGTTATTTATACCCACTGAAATCTATTGAAATTACCTACAACTTATTCAATAGGCGGACGACCAAATTCCGACTCTAAATTAGCGAAAACTCAAACCCTAGGTCGATCGCCATGCTGCCCGAAACAGAGAACGTGGCAAACTCTAGATTTCATCTAATATACCCAATTACAGCACCACCAATTGATCTAAAAACAAGATATTAACCCTTATAACAGATCCTAGACCAACCCCAAGGATCCCCGTGGCCATACCTTTGCCCGACGAACGGAAACCCAACGGATCTCCTCCCAGTTCGCGCGATCTCCTTCATCGCTCCAAATCCACCGGATCTCCTCTTTGCGTAGCGCTCCAATGGACATATATTCGGGGTGGTGAGGTGGAGATGCTCCCCTAGGGCAGAAAGGGGTGGAGGAGAGGGGAAGGGAGGCGCACAAGGTGGAGAGGAGGCGTGAGGGAGGGAGGGGCGCAAGGGAGGAGAGCAAAGGGTGGCGGCTAGGGTTTCTCCAAGTGGGGGGCGCAAGAGGCAGGGGTGGGGCGCACATATGGGCTGGAGGAGGCCCCCAACCAGGTCTCCTACTCCTAAATGGACTCAAACTCCTCCCCACCAAGGCCCACGACCCTTTCCCCTAGGCCCAAACTCCCCCGGAAAGGCCCAAACTCCCGGAAACGGCCCGGAAACGCAAATAAACCTCATACCGTATGGTTTCAACCTCCAATTCCACATTCCATAATGTTTTTTCCCTCAACATTCACATTTTATAAGGTTACGACACTGTGGTGTCACACAAAGCATCATATAGAGAGTACAATCATCAGTGTCATGGGAGGAACAAGACCTGAGTGAAGCAATCTCCTGTGATAAAGTACCTACTTACTTCGCTAACTCCAAACACCTAGTTCTAACCATAGCATAAAAAAATTTTAGCTTGCAGAAATCCTCATTGAGTTGGTCAGAGGAGGGTACCTCATCCGACTCACTGTGGAGCACATGCTGATGTCGTTCATGTCGTCCATGAAGCACATGCTGGTGAAGTCATCACCGCTCTTGTTCTTCTCTTGTGGATCATCCTCTCCCTTGTTGCTCCACATCTCGTTGTCGGAGAGGTTGATGTTGTAGAGGGCGGCGAGAACGCGGTGGAAGAGATTCTTGTTCTTGGAGAAGTTGTTGTACTTCTTCTCACGCGCGGGTTCTGAACTGGAGGCTTCTTGTTGCAGTTATTATCTGTGTAGTCATTCTTTTTTGAACCACCAGAGTCATTCTTGCCCTTCTCTAGCCTTGGACAGTTTGCCCCCAATGTAGTTGGGATCACCACACTCGAAGCAAATGATCACTCCTCCTCTCTTCCTCTCTCTTACCCTTTTGTATGCATGTGAGAATTTTCTGGCTAAGAGGGAAAGGTCGGTCTCTCGAAACCTCTCCAGCTACTCATCGCTCATCTCACAAGGAGTGGAGGGAATAACCAAGAGACAACTCAGAAGTGGATACAGCGGGATTGGTGATCAAGGCCATTGACTGAGACTTTGTCTTCTGAGAAATAATGTCAATCTCATGATTCTTGAGTTGGGAATAAAGCCCATCAAGAGTGAGAGTAGACAAGTCAGTGGTGTCCTTCATAGTGGTCACCTTCATCTCCCAAACTCAAAGATCGAGTGCGGTAAAAAAATGCTAAGCATTCTTCGAGTTAGAGTATGTGCAACCTGCTACTAGGAGATCGCTCAAGATCTTCGTGAACCGTCCAAAGCACTTGTCTTGAGACTCACCATCGTGCTGTTCAAAATTGTTGTAGTCATGCTTGTACTAATCTTACTGTTTTGATCTAAGTGGTTCCCTCATGGTATGCATCAGGTGTCACCAAGATCTGGGGGGTAGATCAAAGGTGAGAGATCCTATCATACTCACCGCTGCTAAGGTAATGTATAAGGATGTTCCTTGCCTTAGCATTCACCTCAATGTCAGCCATATTGCCGTTTTCATTGGCAGGATCCTCATACGGAGCTTCACCTTCTGCTAGATCATGAAGCCTAGGGTTGTGATAAATGACTCCATTCTTGACTTCCAAAATGGATACACAACCCTAGAAAAAAAATTGGAGGTTTGATGGAATACTTGTCCAACACCAAGGCTCTTAAGACCGGTCAAGATCTAGAAAAAAGCTATGTGATCAGAGGGGGGGTGAATGATCACAAAACAAAAAATTTCACCCTCAAAGAACCTACAAAACCTCTCCATCAAAGAAGCATCAAACATATATTTTTGGAGAAATTCATGATGTAACATTGGGTGTCCCGATCTTTCGATGAGAGTGATAACCCTCGATTTGGGTGGAGACGACTTTGACGATCTGACTACAACGTACAACGACGATGCGCCTTAGCAATCGCTAAACCAACTCCATATGGTTATTGACCTTGCCATGGGCACGATCAACCTGATCACGAAGATCAATTCCTGCAAGCAATCAAAGAACAAGCAAGAACAAGGCAAAAGCAATCTAAAATTGCAAATATAGATTAAGTATTGAAAAGTTGGGGTTCTGATACAAGGAGCTTATTAGGCGGCCGTTGAGCACGTCTAAAAGACTCAAATAGTAGCAAAAGGCTAAACTATCAAATAACCAAAATCCAAGTTATTTTGGGGGACTCCCTAGCTATATATAGGAGAAATAGGAGGCCAAAACCGTGCTAGGGGCATCCAAAACACATCCATGGCCGAGTAGGACTCCTATTCCTAGTTTGACTCGGATTTGGAAAGATGACCGAACTTATTTTGCAGATTCCCGTTGACTCGTAAGGAATTTGGATATGAGGCCAGATCCGTTGGAAAGAGGACGACGAAACCTTTCAAACCAATACTCATGGACCTCAAACACCCTTGTGGATCAAAAGTTATGTTCGTTTTAAGTTGGTGCTGTCCCGGAGGCCGAATCCGAGTTGAAGTTGTGCACCGGAAGAATTGGCTTCATGCTTGACTTTTGGGAGTCCTTCTCCTTGGTTCCTAAGGACAATAAAATCATCACAAGGATTAAATAGCATTCCATTCATTAAATTATTTGTATGCAACCCGAGGAACGCATTCACCTGGCAACTGAATTGACGTGCGCGAGCTCGAGTAATTAGCCCTTGTATTACATTGTTGGTTTCAATTGGGTTTGTAGGCATGGCCGTATCCATGGTAGTAATGTCCTCATAATCATCCCCTTCTTGCATTTGAGTCGTCCTCGACTCAAGTTCATCATCATCTCCCAAGTATGGCTTTAGATCTGATAATTGAGTTGACGGGCTCGAGCTCGAGTCAATGGTCCTTGAACCGACGAAGATGTAGAAGGATGGCCAAGGTGGGGGCCAATGAAGCCATGCAGATGGAGTAGAGGATGCCATAAAGTGTCGCCAACTTAATGGTCCTGGCCAAGCTGAGGGTCGATGAAGCCATGCAGTTGATATAATTGCGGCAACACTTTGTGATGACCATATGTATGCATTGTTAGTTATGTCCATGATGAGCATGGTCTCATCATCCTCCCTTTCTTGAAGTGGAGTTGTCCTCGACTCCATCATATTGTCCTGCAAAATGTTAGTAATGACAGGAAACAAAGCAATATGCACATTTGCAATCAAATCAATGGATCGAGAATTTCTATCAACCATATCCTCCCTTTCTTGAAAACTATCATGTGACTTGTGAATGGAACCAAATGTACTTGGTATGACATGATTAGTGATATGGCAATTATTAAATTGATGACATTGTTGCATTGCAAACGGATGTTTAAAATCTGAACAAATGTAAACTCGATGTGCTTTATACTCGATATTTTTTATACTTTCATTTTTATTTTCTAATTTTGTTTCTAAATGAAAATTTGATTTTCTAGTGCAGAGCCTGACAAGTGGGATTAGGTTCATGGTGCACCGAGTTCATAGGACTAATTTAATCTAACTACTAATGATGTCATTAAATCTAATTAATCCTTAACCACTGATTTACTATGTTGAGCACAATGCTACGCATGACGTTGTCGGCTCTGGCGAGCTCGTCGCCAGGGCGGGGACGATGCTGGGGACGTGCACATGCATGGAACGGGTAGAGGGAAGCTAGGCGAAGTTGCTGGTGGTGGCTCAGGGACCAATGGTCATCGAAATTGTGATCACGATGAACAAAAGCGGTGGAGCTGGCTACTGCTATGGCGGTGACATCACAAGCTACTATTTGAGGTAACTGAGCTGTGCACTAGCTAGGATCAAGAGCTCCACCAAGAACATATAGGTGAGGTTGGTGATGGTGGAGAAAGTCTAGAGCGGTGGGACGATGGCGAAACAGCGGCGATGGTGATGGCTTCAACAGCAAAAGCTCTCCATAGCTCGAACCAACTAAAATGGAGGCACGACAAGGTTGAGGGAAACGAGGCAATGCTGGAAAAAAAACTTGGCAAAGCTAGAGGCTTACTGGAGAAGAAACTGCTCAAGGGCAATGGTGTTGCAAAGTGATGTGAGTAGAAGGTCAAGAGCTCATCAGGAAAGACGATAGCCACACTACAGCTCAAGGGAGATGGTGGTGCAAAGTGATGTCGATGGATTCCAAGCAAAATCCAATTTCATCAACGGTTCATCCTGTTGTCATGTTCTAATTTATCTTTCACTTCATCCTCATCCCCAAATGAGAATACCATAGATAGTCTATTTTCACTCTAATCTTATGTAGGAACAAGATTATTTTGATGGTTCTCTATTTCATCAAATATAGAGTTGATTAAGTCATCGTTTATGGAGCAGACATGTCGTAAATTAGTCTATGATCATGTCCCTAGTAGTGAGGTCTTTTAATTAAGGTAGCTTGACATCCGAGAGCAATCGCTTAAACAACTTAAGCTATTATTGTTAGTTGTATACCACTATTAATGTTAATATAATTTTTATGCCTAGATACTTGATTATGAGCTCTTATGCTTTGATTTTACCAAATATATGTTTCAAAGATTCTAGGCATTTCCAACAATCCAGAAAGTAGTGAATATATATATCTTTCCAAAATATATATCAATTTTTCTAGCATTGATACAAGAACAACATCATAATATTTGACAATATGTTGGAGACATAATTTTCAATTGCCAAGTCAAAATATCTTCCAACATATGCTTTGTCCCAAGAATTCCAAATTGCACAGATAAAATGGGGCCTACAAACAAGATATATGACATGAAAAATCTATTAGATGTTAAACAAAAACTTGAAGTGGAGATATAACAATTGAAGGAAAATTATGATGTAATTGAGCCTAACAAAAATTGAAGAAGATTTTGAGTTAATAAAAAGATTTATAAGATGAAACAAAACTGAAAGACATAGATGACAAATCATAAGATATTGAATTTATTAACACTAGCACTCATCATTAAGGAGCGCAAGACCAATGTAGACACTACTAGAAATCTAACTTTTACCGAGTGTGAAATGTAATGGCCTACGGGCCGTCGGGAAAAACTAAGGTGGCCGACGATGCATTTTTTTTCTGACGGTAGAACAAAAACGGACGGCTATTAGAAGATTTACCGATGGGGCTTACCACAAACCGACGGTTGGTGGAAAACCCTCAGTCATAGTATGAAATCACCGAGAGGGTACAACACCATTACGTGGAGTGCAATGCTAACCGTCGGCCATTACAAACAATCACCGAGTGGAAATACATTTAGTGTGTGTGTGTATAGGTAACACTTGGTTATTGCAATGATTTGCCGACGGGTTACAAACTTTTAGCGATGGTACAAATCAAACACTGGCTATTGCAAAATTCATACGAGGCTGGATGAAGGTGATGTATATATGAAAAATGTAGCTCTCATTGAAATCTACGACTTTGTAGTTGAAAATGTAGCTCTCATTGAAATCTACAAGAATCTAAACATGAGCTTATAGAGGTAATATGAAAGTTTCTAGTATTTAATTCGACGTTGTTATTGACAATATACGAAGACACTATTTTCACAACAACATGATCACTTTTGTAGGAATTAAGAGATATAACTAGAAGTCAATCAATTATTGGTATCAAATAAATGGAACCTATAACGGAGCTGTGGAATTTCAAGGAGAACCAAAAAGCCTATGTTATGAAGCTATAGCACATATGATGGCAAACAAGGAAAATGATATGAGCACTTAAACACTGTATAACCATGTTTTTTGAACTTACCTGGAACTTTATTACATAGTTTATGTGATTTGATGAGAGTTATGCAACCTTGTTTTCGACCTCCTCTATAGTATATTATTCAAGTTCGATGTGAATGAACCTATGCTTCTCTTTTTTCTTGTCATATCATTAATTCCTTACTACTTTGTGAACTAGCGCTTGGGTTAATTTGTGAAATTTGTGTTGGGAATTATAGTGGCATATGTGTACTTGTGCATTCAATTGGTTAATATATCCGAGTTGAGTCCACGGCAATTCTTGGGTGGTAGGCATAGGGAACTGCCATAGGACACTATTCAAGCTTTGTCCTCCAGAGCTTGAAGTGTCCTATGGCAGTCCCCTATGTCCACCACCCAAGAACTGACTATCATAGACGATTCTTAATATAAACCATCTGTGATAGCATATCATCATAGTTGAATGGAACTATGAACCGTTTGTGATGCGCCGTATTATCACTGACATATGCTTATAGATAGTTAAAAAAATCATCTGTAATGGCCTTTTTTGTAGTAGTGAGACGTTCCACGATGACATTGTCACGCTTTTGCTCGTCCCAGCTGGGGAGTCTACCACCGTTTGTGTCGTCCTCCTTTGGAGTCTACCGCGTTGCCGCCCCCACCCCTGTCATCGGTAGCTCCCTTGCCTGGCAGGGATGCCAAGGTTGGCCACACCACCACTTCCCACATCCTAGCATTGAACCAAATCACATCGCCTCCACTCCCTCGAGGTCCACATCACTATCGCCAGTGCCGACCGCAACACCCTCCTCCCAATGGGTCAATTCGTCACAATCGCTGATGGATCTCCATATAGACGGGGCCATGTGGGGATGAGTTAGGAGGGAGCTCATGTCTGTTGTGGGAAGAAATTGGGGATTTCAATTGATGCAGCAGATATGGATGAAGAAGGGAAGGTTCCCCTCCGAATGGTGGGCCATGTAGGTCAACTCGTCAAATCTAGTGTTTCCCGGTTTGAGCAGGTCGTGCATACCAGTATTGCATGATGGAGGACCATTTCTAAATGATATTACACTTAAGGAGACAACATTAAACTATTGCAAGAGTTGATTCATCAAAGATGGACTTTTTCTACCATTTACATCTCAAGTCCGGGTTTGTGGCTTGTTTTGAGTGATGTGGTTGAGATTATCAATTTTGCCATGTCATATACCACATCACCAATTTGACCCCACATATCGCCCCTCTTTCATGCCTCTCTTCTCTTATTCTTCTCTATCTCTCAATGTGTGAGACCCTCCATTTTATGCTACGGGGCAACATAAAAGAAAGGTTCTATAGCGCCTTCTGTGCTAGTCCCATGATTAGTAGTTAGCACGCGCCATCATAATTTTCGAGATCACAACCATACAAAAGTTTACAAGTTTTATTGCAGCAGAAGTTCATAATTTACATAACATGAAACAAAAGTAATAAAAGCATAATAGTAGCAAAACATCATCTTACAGTATGCTAGCTAGACCCATAACTACACAGGCAACTGACAAGGTGACCTTAGAAACAGTCATTGCATAAAGCACAAGTTCATCGCTAGCGTAATCGTCATCAGGATGTTCTGGTTTTTCACCTAAAAACCACATTAGAGCATGTTGAGTACAAAAAGTGTACTCGCAAGACTTACAAATCCTGATTACATGCAAGCTGTATAAAGAGTGGGTTTCTATGGTTGATTTGCATAAAGCTAAATTTTAATTGTATTACTGAATGATAATTGAAAGCATAAATGAATTTAAAACATTTTGACGAATAATTAAATTATCAAGTAATCAAATGATAAAGTAACAATCCACTCACGTTCCTTCATGAGTGAGAAGCGATAAATTACTCACAACCCTTCGTGAGTAATAAAACCATCATCCCAAATTCCAAGAAGGTATCAAGATGAGTTTCATCAAAATTTGAATCACATGTTCCTTTTTGTCAAAACTAAATCATCTAACTAGTGTCAGTTTTTCAAGTTATCCATAACCGTGGATATGGCTAATCGATTAGTTTCATACTCTGAAGAGTTGTACAACTTTACCCATAAGGAATGATCGTCTCTTTGTGCAAAGCTTAATTAATACACTTCTTTTGGTGTGCCACAGAGAGATCATACATAACTGTTACATTATTCAATTCCAACTTTGCACCACTCGTGATGTTAAACCCTTGCTATGGTAGAAACAAACAATCGCAATAATCATAAACTTTTCTTAGCTCAAATGAGACAACAACCGCCTCACACCATAGCCAGCGCATACATCGCTGCACAGGTATGCATTGACCCACAAGACTCATGTGGCAGCCCCGAACAAGCTAACACGAAAGGATTTATAGCTTGTGCTACTATCGCATTCCAAAGTGCAAAGTCGGTTTTAAATAACTTAATAAGTTAAGGCTATCACATGCCAGCCCTCATGGTTGTAGGGTTAGACTTGGATCATACAACACTAAGTTCGATCCTTAAAGTGATATGGGCGATAATCTCCCCCTATCTACGTACAAGTATACCCTCGCACATCCGGCTTGAAAGATGTGACAATTGCCTAGAGGGGGGTGAATTGGCTATTTAAAATTTTAAACAAAATTTACTGCTGCGGAAAACGGTTCGAAACTTCTGATAAATAATTGGAACTTCCGAAATAATCGGAACTTCCAACCAATTATTAGAATACCCGATCAGTACTAAGATTCGAGAATAAGTAATGAAATCTAGCTAGCTACGGATTACTCCTACTCCAACTTGGTGCAAGATAGAATAAGAGATCTAGGATCAACTAGTAACTGATTAGAACTTTAATGGAGAGAATAGTACAAGATTCACAACGAGCAAAAAACAAATCAAACTAGTAGACAAGAGTATTTGTTCTCGGAGTTCGGATCCTTGAGGGGATCCTACGTCTCCGTTGAGGAAGCTCACAAAGAGCCGGGTCTATTTCAACCCTTTCCTCCCAAACCTCGGTCACACTTGAGATTTGGTTTCACTTTTGATTTCTTCCCTTCCGGAGGTGAAATCGGCCTTCACAAACTTCTCACGGCTATCCACAATCTTCGGGAGCTCGTGAGTGACGCCTAGCCGTCTATGAGTCCTTCAACCTCCAAGAGTAATGAATGCAACTTGAACCCAATCTTGGAGATGATCTCTAATGCTTAAGAGTGTCTCTCTTGTGCTCTAAGCTCTAGATCTTGTTCAACCCTCACTCTTTAATTTGATCACTAAGATCAAAGAGGAGAGGAAGATGGAGCAACTCAAGAAGTGTGTTAAATGCTCAAGAGAAACCATAGCCAAAAAGTTAGCTTCATTTAATGGGGTAGAGGGGTATAAATAGGAATGGGCAAAAACTAGCCGTTATCCCTCCACTCAAAGAACATATCGGAACTTCCGATGTGGACATCTAACATCTGATATATCTAATTTTTTAGAAAATCAATTGGTCTAAACGGTCAAAAACCACACATAGGAACTTCCGGTATTGACGATCGGAATGTCCGATGTGTCTATACTTTTGAAAAGCAATTTCAGCATGGTTCTAAGTCAACATCGGAATGTTCGATCCATATATCGGAATTTTCGATCTATCCAGAGAGTACCCCTTTTCAAATTCTATATGGATCGGAACATCCGATTAAAAGCATCGAAACTTTCCGAAGTGCCCAGAGAGTACCCTAAGTGTTTAAAACACACATATCGGAACTTCTGATGTATACATCGGAATGTCCGATGTATCCAGAGAGTGCACAAAACACTCACACCGGACAGTCTGATACATTGGAACTTCCGATATAATATCGGAACATCTGATATGGACAGAACATGAAGCTACTCGGTGTGCATGTTTCGACTCGTGTCTCTCGATGAAAATGAGTAGGCATTCATCTGAGCATAGAGACTTGTCCTAGATTGACTAAGTTGCATCCCTCTTAATAGTATGGCATATCTATGACCAAACAAGAATGCAAATTACATCGATATGACGTCATGTTTCTTTCCTTCGCTTTTTGAGGGTCGTCAACGTTCGTAAACCCTTTTTTGCTTTGGGACTTTCACATGTTCATTAACTCATTGAACCCATTAGTCCCTTAATCGCTTGTCATTAATCATCCAAAACATACTTAGGGGTCTAGATGCACTTTCACTGCTATTGCCAATAATCACCCAAGTCAAATCCATAGTTTTATTTTCATTTTTAACAAACTACCGCATTCTTACTGCTCCAATTAACCATTTATAAATTCATTTCGAAAGACGGGTATATGTATAAATGTCACCCATAACCTTCTAGAGCGTGCTAAGCATGAGCTATTTAGTAAACG
The DNA here is from genome assembly GCA_036346355.1 of Rhipidocladum racemiflorum. NCBI lineage: Eukaryota > Viridiplantae > Streptophyta > Magnoliopsida > Poales > Poaceae > Rhipidocladum > Rhipidocladum racemiflorum. The sequence continues at coordinate 43,912,652 of CM070574.1, read as the reverse complement.
GATATTCCTGGCCGCCCAACCATTCCCTAGGGTTATCATGGTTCACGTTTTCACGGTAATTGAGGAGAATCCATCAGTGAGGTAATAACTACCAGTAAGCATAAAATAAAGATCGCTAGAAATATAAAGTATGCAGTCAATTTATTAAGCACATTTTAAGTAATTATGAATTCTGGGTTCGAGATGGTCAAGGAGGTGCTTGCCTTGCTCTGCTGAAGCCAGATCAATTCCAGTATTGTCAGTGATAGGATTATCATCAGTATCTACTCGTCGTTCCAATATAAAGACATAGTAAAAGCAACATTTCAATAATAGTAAGATAAATCAAATGAAGATCAAAATGAAATAAGTATACACACAATTATAGTCGCAGTCATGACTCCAAAAGTGAAGATTTTATAGTTGATTATATTTGAACTTTTGATTTAAAAAGAGTCAAAATTCTTATAAACAATCAATAGTATAAAGCAATACAAAGGAACAATTAAAAAATAATTATTATACCCAAATTATTTTTCTAAAATCAGGTTCTACACTTTTTTGTGATTTAAACAAAACTGGTTTCATAATTTTTGGAGTTATATTTATTTAGTTATGATTATTTAATTATTTTCTTCATTGAAAACCTACTTAATTTCAAATTAATGCAAATGAATTTCAAATTCAAATTTAATTGCATAATATGAAATCATATTAGATCTTGAGTTCAGCAAAAATTTATTGTACTAAATTTGTATTAAATTTACCCAACATTTATATGTAACATACGATTCAAATTTGAATTTAAATTTAAATTTGTAAACTAAATTTTTATATGTTTGCATATTCTGATTCTCGACTATTTTATATGAATTTATAAACTGGTTTGACTTGATTTGGGTTTGTGGTTCAAAAGATATGAGCATTTGAATGGGTTCGGTTTGATTAAATCCAGGAAAACGGCAAATGCACTTTTACTGTTAGAAAGCGTATTGCTATGCGTTGGCGCAAAGGAAGCCGAGCCGAGCCACTGACAAAACGGGCTCAGTGTCATGTGAGACAAGGAGCGAAAGAAAGAGCAAAGAGGTCACTGACCTCGGAGCCCTCTTGTCGGGGAGCCGATGCAGGGGAGATGGCCGGAGGTAGCGGCGCCCGCGAGGAAGGGCAGGTCGTGCTTGGGCATTAGCGGAACGAGCTGGAGGAGGCCGAGAGGGTCCCAAAGGTGGGCTCCAAGGTGCTTCGACGCCGACCAATAGGGCTGTCCATGGTGGTCGGCGGCAGATCCAACCACAGTGAGCCGTGACGGCGAGCAAAGCACTCTCAAATCGAATGGTTGGTTTTATAAACATAGGTGGGGTCTAAGGTTCACGAAGGAATAACTCACCGGATGGGAGAAGCTCCGGGGCGTGCTCGCGATGTGCCGCCGGAGGCAAGGAAGAAGACGTCTCGGTGCGGGGTTGCTCCGGAAGGCCCTAGACTAAATCAGAGGGTGAAAAAGGTCCGTGAGTGACTAAATAAGCTACGCGCATGGTCAATTACAAAGCCACTCACCGTAGCTCGACCAATACGGGTTTTCCTCTTTTCGGTTTCTTGCCGGAGCCAAGGAAGAAGAAGTCGGTTTGGGGAAAAGTATGACTTAAAGGCGAAATGGTTAAGTGCTTTGAGCTGAGATGAAAATAGCGTTTCTAGTTGCTCCTTAAATAGAAGGAAACAAGCAGGGAATGAAGATTGGAATAGACTAGAGGGCGGCTGTGACTCGGGATCCTTCTCAGGTCTGATCGCGGGAAAGCAATCTGGATGAGCTGGAGGAGACAAGCGCGCAGTGGCCGGCAAAACAGTCCAAGTGCACTCAGGCTTTGGCACAAGAGAATGAGAGACGAAGCGATGATCGCTATCTTCTCCGGTGGGCTTGTACGGGAGAAAGCAGGGAAGAAGAAAGGAACGAAGAAAGAAAGAGAGGGAGAAAGATATGACAAGTCGGACCCCTGTCCCACATGATAGAGAGAGAGAGAGGATAGAGAGGGGAGGGTACCATCCTGACGCGTGAGCCATAAAACATCAGGGCCCGGTGGCAGTCAGTGGGTAGAGTATAATAATATGGGTCCTACTGGTCATCCAAAGGAGGGAGAAACCGGCTCAATGCCTCAAGCAGTCAACAAAAAGGAACCGATAAGTGGTATACATCGTTCATGAATCTTTGGAATCTTTCCCCAAGGTTTCTAGTTAAGTTATCAATGTGATACGAAAGTTTGGCATTCAAATTCATTGCAGATAAATTATAATAATCTTGACAGTGAAGACCTCGCAGAGATTTTCATTGGGAAAATTGATTTAATTAATAGAGTAAATTAATTCATAAATTTGCCAAATTTTACAGTAGGTTTGAAATGATATCAGGAACCTTCCAAAACGATTTTCAAACCTAAATTATGAGTAATTATTTTATTAAAATTCCTTTTTCTAGCTTCTATTATTTAATTGTTCAATTTCTTCAAGACAAATAATTCTCCAAATTGCATAGAATTTCATGAAATACAATAATAATTTGCTAATGGATTTTACCTTTATTTAAACATATGAATGTTACACAATGCTTTGGCCGGTAGGAGTTGAGCGGCTGACATGTGTGGATCAAGTTGATGATGTGGTAATTGACATTATAAACTTGTTGATGTGGTAACTTGTTGATGTGGTCACTACTACAGAACCGGGCATCACAACCGGCATATTAGAAACGGTTTCATGCGAACCGGTTGTAATGTGCGCACTGAAGTTGCTTCAGGTAACCCGCAGAGAGGACCTCTAGAACCGGTTTGAGCCACGAACCGCTTCTGATATTTGAGCTTTAGAAGCGGTTCGTGTATAAAACCGCTTCTGGAAAGTTAGAAGCGGTTTAAAACACAAACCGCTTCTAAAGCTCAAATATCGAAGCGGTTTTGTGTCTCCAACCTGGTTCTAGAAGCTCCTCCCGCCAAAGACATTTTAAACCCTTCTTTCTCCCCGAGCCAACAAATCATGAACAATGGAGGCCGAAATCGCATTCGTTAAGGAGGTGCTGCCCAAATTTTTAGTTTTTAAATTGCCGGTGATTTAGCTTCAAATTAAGTGTTTCAAGGTCAGTAAGAGCATGTTAGCATCTTTCTCACCTACATATTGCTGTTTTTTATGCATTGGATGTGGAGAAATTATGATTTATTCATGTTGAAATGTGTTCCTTAATTTGCTAGGTCACTCTAGAACATGTTGAAATGTGTTCCTTAATTTGCTAGGTCACTCTAGAACATGTTGAAATGTGTATGGCATGAAGTTGTTCCCCAAAATTTATTTTGTATGCTTGTTTTTGTTATGGTATGAAGATGTATGGTGGTGATATAGTTCAAAATATGACATTGCAATTAATGAATTAATTAGTAGTGTATAAAATAAAATAGGAAAACATGTGAAGGATAAAAAAATAATTACAAAGGCAGAAAGGGATAAAAAAAATAATTAGAAAGGTAGATCTTTAATTGCATGAAGGTGTAGGTGGGGTTGTTTTTCTTGGAGAAGAAAAAATATATGAAATTATAACTTGTTGTAGATGAACCGGCAATGGATGTACAATGCGGACCGTCGCTCGAGAGAGTTCATTGATGGCGTCACGTGCTTTTCTCGATGCGGCCATTGCATTCCTGCCTCCAGGCAGCTTCATATGTTGTCCGTGCGTAGATTGCAAGAACGAGAAGGAGCACTCACAGCGATGGAAGGTTATGAACCATTTGATGATGAGAGGTTTCATGCCAAACTATACCTGTTGGACCAACCATGGCGAAGATGAGGAAGACGATAAAGAAGACGAGGAAGAAGAAGAGGGATTCAACAATATCCTGGACGCCACGCAATGCTATTTCGTGGGAGATACACTCAGTGACTTTGGTGGTGATGAGCTGGACCAGATGCTGCATGATGGTGAGGGAGACTACACAGATGAAAGACAGTTCGAGAAGTTCCAGCGCATGTTAGAGGACTACAGAACTCCTCTGTACCCAAACTGTGGGCAGGACCACAAAAAGTTGCGTACCACACTTGAACTTATGCAATGGAAGGCCACAAATAGTGTGTCAGATAAGGGATTCGATGAGTTGTTATCACTCATAAAGAAGTTGCTTCCAGAAGATAACACTTTGCTTGAATCTACATATGAAGCAAAGGAAGTCGTCTGCCCTTTGGGACTGAAAGTACAGAAGATACACGCATGTCGTAACGATTGCATCCTGTATCGCAATGCATATGCCAATTTGGATGTTTGTCCAGTGTGCAAAGAATCACGGTATAAGGTGAAGAGAGATGATCCAAGTGAAATAGATGGGGAGCGTAAGAAGAAGAGACCTCCAGCTAAAGTGTTGTGGTATTTCCCTGTGATTCCCCGATTGAAGCGTATGTTTGCTAACAAAGCGCATGCCCAGATGATGCGTTGGCACAAAGAAGAGCGTAAGGATGACGGTATGCTTAGACACCCTGCAGATGGCTCACGCAAGGAGGAAAGTCGATCGGACGTACCGCACTTCGCACAAGAGGTGAGAAACATAAGGTTTGGGTTAAGTACCGATGGGATGAATCCTTTCGGAGAGTTGAGCAACAACCATAGCACCTGGCCTGTTACACTATGTATGTATAACATTCCTCCATGGCTGTGCATGAAACGAAAGTACATCATGATGCCGTTGTTGATCCAAGGCCCCAAGCAACCTGGAAATGACATCGATGTCTACCTGAAACCATTGGTTGAAGATCTTGTGACGTTGTGGGAGGATGGTGCACTGTATGGGATGAGTACAAAAGGGAGTATTTCACCCTCGTGCATTGTTATTTGTAACAATCAACGATCGCCTGCTCTCGTGAACTGTCCGGCCAAACTATCAAAGGATATAGAGCTTGCGTCCAATGCTTAGATGAAACGGATAGCATGTACCTAAAAAACTCTCGAAAGGTTGTGTACATGGGTCACCGTAGGTTTCTTCCTACGAGTCACCCATGGCGGAAGAAGTGCAGGAAATTTAACGGGCAACTAGACCTTCGTGCTAGGCCTCAACATCGTACTGGGCCACATGTACTTGCTATGGTAAAGAATCTGAAAGTAGTATTCGGAAAGGGTCCTGGAAGTAAACCTGTGCTGAATGAGGATGGTCATGCACCAATGTGGAAGAAGAAGTCAATATTTTGGGACTTGCCTTATTGGGAAGTCTTGGAGGTTTGACACTCACTTGACTTCATGCACATTACGAAGAATGTTTGCTTGAACCTGCTAGGCTACATAGATATGTATGGCCAATCAAAAGATACACTGCAAGCTCGGAAGGACCTTAAACTCTTGGAACTGAGGAACGACCTACATCCGGAAAAGAGAGAAAAAGGACAACATTACCTACATCCTGCGAGCTACACTCTAAGCAAAGATGAGAAAAAAAGCATGATAGTGTTACTGAATAGTTTGAAGGTACCTTCCGGATACTCATCGAATGTAAAGAGACTCATAAACACGAAAGAGAATAAAATCGTACATCTGAAATCCCATGACTGTCTTGTATTGATGACACAGCTGCTCCCAGTGGCTACAAGAGGTATACTTCCCGAGTGGGTACGAGGGACAATCACAAAGCTGTGTTCTTTTTCAACGCGATTTCGCGAGAAGGTCATCGACCCGGATAAACTAAGTAAGTCTGCAGGATGACGTGGTACAAAGTGTGGTTTGTCTTGAGATGATATTTCCTCCTGCGTTCTTTGATATTATGGTTCATCTCACTGCTCACCTTGTCAAAGAGATAGGTATTCTCGAATCAGTGTATCTGCACAACATGTTCCCTTTCGAGAGGTACATGAGTGTGCTAAAGAAGTATGTTCAGAACCGTTCTCGTCAGGAAGGATGCATTGCCGAGGTTATGGGACAGAGGAGGTGATTGAGTTTTGTGTGGATTACATTAATGATCTAAATCCGACGGCGTCCTATATCACGCCATGAGGGAGGCTACGGGAAAAGGGACACTAAGAAGGGAAGCAATTGCATGCAATGATCTTCTTACATTTAAGCAAGCACATTTCACGGTTTTGAAACAATCAAGCTGTGGTGGCCCCAGTATGTTGTTGAGCACAGGAGTATTCTACGCGTGAATTCCTGGGAGGTCTGAGGATTGGATAACACTGAAGCACATGGATTCTTTCGGCGCTTGGTTACAAAACTATATCCTTTTCAAAGGGTCAGACAATGAACAGTTGCAATGATTGGCACAGGGACCTTCTAGTGAAATCGTGAAATTCAAGGGGTACGAGATAAATGGTTACACATTTTACACCAGATCCCGTGATAACAAGAGCACCAATCGTAATAAGCAGGTGTCCGCATAGATGCTGAAGACAACAAAGGCAAGGTGGACACATATTTTGGTTTCATAGAAGAGATATGGGAGCTTGACTATGGACCTTTAAAGGTCCCTCTATTCAAGTGCCAATGAGTCAAACTGACTTCAGGCGGCGTAAAGGTCGACAAATACGGCATGACAACCGTTGACCTCACGCAAGTCGGCTATAGGCGCGAACCGTTCGTCCTTGCAAATGATGTGAGACAGGTCTTCTATGTAATAGACATGTCAAGCAAACCTAAGAAGCAGAAAGATAATAATAACCCAAAGCGACACGTGGTTCTCCAAGGCAAACGAAGGATTGTCGGAGTTGAGGACGTCATAGATGAGGAAGAGTATAGTCAGTTCGACGAGCTCCCTCCTTTTGCGGTGGATGTTGACATAAGCCTCCTGAATGACACAGACGTGGATGCTCCTTACATACGTCACGATCATAACGAAGGAAGACTTGTAAAGACATAGTATGGTACTACTTAAAATGTAGTACTACTGTATAAACTTATTTATTTGAACTTGTGTGATAATTTTTATACGTGTCTTATACTGCTTATTTGAAATAAACCATATAAAGAATATACAATAAAGAAATTAACCCTATGGAATAAACAATAAAGAAATAAAGAATATAAAGGATAAACAATAAAGAAATAAACCTTATGGAATAAACAATAAAGAAATAAAGAATATAAAGGATAAACAATAAAGAAATAAACCTTACAGAATAAACAATAAAGAAATAAACCTTATTGAATAAATAATAAAGAAATAAATAATATAAAGGATAAACAATAAAGAAATAAAGAATATAAAGGATAAACAATAAAGAAATAAACCTTACGGAATAAACAATAAAGAAATAAACAATAAACAATAAAGAAATAAACAATAAAGGAATAAATAAATTAAATAAAGAAAGTAAAAGAGACAAATTAAATAAAGAAAGTAAAAGAGGCAAATTAAATAAAGAAAGTAAAAGAGGCAGTAGAAATAAAGAAAGTAAAAAAGAAAGGCGTCTTGGCGAGAGTGGGGCTCGAGCAGCGACCTCGTGGTTGCCGCACTCAAAGCGCACGCGCTAGCCAGAGGAGGAGAGTTCTTGTTAACTGAATAGGCAACACAATCTTTTAAGTATTATGTGTCGGTACTATTACAAGCGGTTCCAATTAATAACCGCTTGTAGAGAGAGATACTACAAGCGGTTCCAATTAATAACCGCTTGTAGAAGGTTTACATGCGGTTCGTTTTATGAACCGCTTGTAGAATCACGTTACAAGCGGTTAAATGTCTGAACCGCTTGTAAAAAGTGGCATCCTTTATATATCGCTTGCGTGCTCTCACTTAGTCACACCTCCAATTTTTCTAAGTCCACGCGCCATGGTCACGCCGCGTGCGTGCCTGCTCGACTCCTCTGCGCACCGCGCCGACGCGCCTCGCCATCGCGCCGACGCCGCCTCCGCCACCACGCCGACGCCGCTTCTCGCCACCCCACCCCGGAGGAGCTAGGTATGGCTGTGTGTACACCCCCAGCTCCTCCTGTTGCGCTTTCCCATAAGGTGTTCGACGAAATGCCCACACCGCGTTTTCATGTATTTGGTATGTTCGCGATGGTATATGTATGTTGGTATGATGGTATATGTATGTTGGTATGTATGTGTATATATATATATTGGTTATGTATGTTGGTATGTATTTGGTATTTGGTATGTATGTTGGTATGTATTTGGTATTTGGTATGTATGTGTATATAATTGTATGACAATTGAAAAAATAAACTGTCAAACACGGATTCAAAGTGATATACCATATTAATGTAGAGCATACACCACTAGTCTTGGACAGTTCTGATTAAGGGGCGATCTATCAATTTAACAGACTAGTCCACCTCACTTGCACCACTAGTTCATTGGTGGGACTCGTTGGTTCGGTTCAAAATTGCTTCAATTATACTTGTTTATTGGATAAACATTGAATGAGTCAATTCCGAATGAAATTGAATTTTCTTAGCTCGGCTCGGCTCGTTAGCTCAATTCCAAAAATACTTCCAAACTATAAATAAAATGATATTAAATTAAACTATGTTAATTTTAAAAATGACCGAAAAAATGTGAACTTGACTCCAAACTATATATATATGTTGTTATAGATGTTTTCGAATTTAAGGTTACATTATATCAACATTTATAGATGGCACAACTAACACGTGGTGACCCTAATTTCGACGAGGAAGAACAGTTCCTGTTAGACTCCATCGCCGACTATGAAGGTGATCCTGCAGCCGCTGTGGCCGGTAACACTGGTTCCGGCGAGAACGTGGACACCGTTGACACCGAGGTATGGTCAGAAGAAAATAATTCCCGTGGGCATGTTAATTAATCGCAATTCATTATTAGAATACACTCTGACATGTTATATATATGTTTGTTTATTTAAAGCCTGGTACATCGAGCAACCAATCCAAGAATCGGGGACCTAACAAGAAGCCGTCCACAAAGCATGTGTTTACCGATATTGACAAGGATGGGAAGACGATTGCCCCTCTTTCAGCAGTTGGGCCGTTCAACAACGCCTGCGGTTACCACGTAAGGGATCACGTCCCAATTAGCATCAAGAAATGGGCTAAAGTTCCTCAAGCTACCAAGGACCTCCTCTGGCAAGATATTCTGGAAAATTTCACATTTCCTCAAGGGTTTGGAGACAAGGCCAAGAATTATACTTTGAAGAAGATGGCACTCTCATTTCAGTCATGGAAGTCGGCTCAAAGAAAAAGTACGTGCGAAGGGAGAAAGACGACTTCAACCAATTTCCTAATCTGGCCGATCAGCGGAAGCATTCGAGGAGTACAAGATGTCGGTGAAGGCCAGTGCAAGTCGGAAGAATAAGACCAATGCACGATGAAGAAGTACCACCACCATCTCGGCAGAGTGGTTACCTCAAAAGGTCAGAAATGGGACAAGAAAGAAGAAGAATTATTGGCCAAGGGCGTCACACCGACCTTGCTTTGTGGGAAGAGCGCTGCGCAATTGGTTCATGGAGTCACGAGGAGCCTTGCGAGATGATGGAAGTTTGGTGATGCTACCAAATGTACAAGATGTTGGCTAGAGAATTGTACAAGCCGTCGGCAGCCTCGGTCGAGGCTCTTTTGTGGTAGACGGGGGAGAACGATGAGCTAACACATGCCCTCCAAACCCACGAGCACCGGGACGGACACGAGGTTTTGGCAAGGCGCCATGGAAATGCGGTTTAAGTGAAGGATACGCTTTAAATGCGAGGCCGCGAGAACCAAAACAAGAGAAGCAAATAAAATGCGCCAATTGGAACGGGAGCTTAGAGCAACCCAGGCTAGCATTGGAGACCTAGTGGCGCAACAAGTTGCGCAAGAAGTTGCGCACCAAGTGCAGATAGCTCTCAGTAACTTTCAGGGATCAACAGGTCCAATCAATCAGCCGGACACCGCGATCAGCCCCTCATTGGCGGCGGCAGGCAGCGTCAGCGGGCCCCTCAAGGGGACGAAGACTTGCAAGCCCATTATCCCGTTGATGACATAAGGGTTTGACGCCAGTGTGAGCTACACGTTGATGCGCGCAACCTCTCCATCAAGGTGGCTTACGGCATGGCATTGCCGGTGTCACCGGGCCAGACCTTCCACTTCAACACAATACCGATGGGTTACTCGAAAGTCGTTGTGGAGGAGGTGCTGAGCGGATTTGAAGAAGTACTACTCGATATTGCTGGAGGCGACGACGTTACCAAGCTTGGACAGGCCCTCCACAATATCATCCTCTGGCGAAAAAGGATGATCATATTTCCAGATGGCGTGGAGGCGTCATCTCCGGCAAGAGTTGAATCGCAATCGGAGCCGCCGGCTGGACGAATCTCGTCTCCTCCACAACGTCAACCGACTCCTCCTACACAACAACAACCGACGCCTCCTGCAGCGACAACCGAGCACCTCCTCGACAACCGATGCCTCCTTCACAACAACAACCGAGCACCTCCTCTGCAACGACAACCGACACCTCCTCGACAACCGACGCCTCCTTCAGCGTCACCTCCTCCCCAACGACAGGACCACGCCTCCACCATCTCCTCAGGAAGAAGCCCAGAGCCATACTACTCCACCTGCTCCCATGAAGGCACAGTCCAGCCGGTCAAAAGGGTAAAGGAACCTCCAAAGAGGGCATATGATCGGACCAAGCGAGGAGAATTCATTTGTCATAACCAAAGAAGTGGCTGCACATTTCGCACCCAAGAAGTCAGTGACCCAAGCGTACAAATTGATCCAAAAGTGATGGAACACTTCTTGACCTGCGTGCAAAGCCACTCCTGTGCCGTCCAACTCTGAGCATTACAATAAGAAAGGCTACACGGAAGAGTAAACGGGGTCAAGCGGTGCCAAATAGAGATCAAGATCAGCTGCGGCAAGATCAGGAGAACCTTGAGAGATTTATGAAGGAGGCAGGACTCAGTTCCGTAGCTGCTGCTCTAGGATCAGATGTTCCCCCAATGGCAGAAGTCAGATGGCAATATAAGCTTGGCCGGGAGTTAATTGACCCAAATAAGATAAAGGACCTGCCAACCAAGATGCGACAATTTCATGAATGGTACATGATAGAGTCTGCTCAACAAAGAAAAATGTTCCCCCTCCGGGTCAGACAAGAAGATTTCTATCGTGGGGACAACACCATATGGCTCGAATTCGAAGACATATACAATATCTACCATAGCGACTCTATGAACGTGTCTCTCATGAGTCATGGTGCTGTAAGTATCAAGCTCATAACTTTACCATTTTCTTCCTTGTACCATAGAAGTGCAACTCTAATAACTTATCCATTTCTACGTAGAATGGAGATACAACGATGTAGAAAACAGAACATATTCAACGTGGGCTTCCTCGACCCGGAAATTGTCAATGAGATCGTCTTTCGATACAGCGCTAAGGCTCTTGAGGATTACGTTCTAGATGCATTCATGGGACAACACTACAAACCATACATATACGCCCTTCAACTTCATGTACGTATATTTACGTGTTCTCATAACGCATTAATAAACTTTTCTTTTCCAAGGCATTGATAATCTTGCTAGCTAGTTATATATATGTCGCAATATATGACCAGGTATCACTTTGGATCCTTTTGGTCATCAAGCTTGATAGTAGCAAGATCATTGTTCAAGACTCAAAAGGGGACCAGGTGGAACAATATCGATTATATCATTGATGTCCTAAACAGGTTTATAGCAAATATATATACAATTGTTTCCTTATTATATTGAAATACCTTGCTAATTCCAAGTCTGATAATTGCTATTCATAATAACGCGTCACAGGGCATTCGCAAGGTTTCAAGAAGCAACAAGGACATTTCGAGAATGAATTCAGCTTTGTCGAAATAAGCACTCGAGTATTAAAACAGACAGTGGAAACAACTTATGTGGCTATTATGTGTGCCACTACATGCAAAATATTACCCACGCGATGTGCCCATAAGCGACAACGAGGTGAGTGCACATATCAATTAATACTTACACTTTAATTACATGCTCGAGAGATTTATTAATTTCGTTCTTTGTCATTAACATCGATGTGCAAGATGTGATCCCGCCAAGACGGGTTGAAGCACTCAATAGCAACTCATTGGCTTTATTGTCGGCGAGATTGTATCCCACGGCCGCGAGTTCCACACACCGGGTTGGAGAGATTGTCCTTCTATAAGGACAGGTGAATCGACATCAACGTCGACCAAGGGCGTAAGCAATGATGCACGCAAGAATTAAATCAGCTCGAGATTCACCCTTTTATTCTTTCAAACTTGTAAAAGTTGCTTATGTGTAAATCAAACTTGTAAAAGTGCTCATTATTTCATGTGTCCATCAAACCTGTCCATCTTTTAGTCTATTAAGTTCGTTGTGGGATGTCGAGGCAGGGTCCCGCAAGAGGGGCCTACACCCGACCGGGCCTAACAGCGGAATAGAAAGCCCAAAGCCCGAAGCACCACGACGGCCCAGAGGAGACCTTCGACTTGCTCCCCAAGACAACTCCCGATCCTTCAAGGAAGCTTGGCCCCACCCCAACAACCGGCCGAGAACAAAGCATGCGGCTGACACACGAGCACTGCGGATCTTTGGAACGACAAGGCGGCGGCGTGGGTCGGAGAAAGCATAACCACCTCTCCGGGGCGTAGGCGTGAAGGCTGATAAGGACAAGAGACATGTCGTCCAGGCCACCAAGTTCAGGGCCCGGTGGCGCCCATCTATCATGTATTCTTCCCCCAGTATATAAGGGGAGGAGGGAGAAACAAGAAAGAGAGAACACACAATATATCCAAGAACACAGACTAGGGTATTATCTCCTCCGAGAGAGCCCGAACCTGTCTAAAACAGATTGCCCCGCATCCTGTGTTACCATCAAGCTCGAGATCCCGCACAAATCCCCTAGAATCACAAATCTTATTGCCGCGAAAGCAGATCGTCGGCGGTTGGCGCGCCAGTAGGGGCTTGTGTCAAGATCTTCGTCGAGCTTGATGGCTGCGGCAGCGAAGTCTCCATAGTCTTCTTCCGGGCCAGGTCTTAGTTTGGGCTTGACCTTCATCTCCAACGACCTCGGAAGCCTCTCTCTCTAAGGGAACGCTCTGTAGCGGTGAGGTTTCCGGCGATCCATCGTCACGACTTCGCGCCCGATCGGAAGGTCCCCTGTCTCGTACCCTAAAGTACCGAGTGGGGATCCAAGCCCCGTTCGGCCGGAGTCAGGCTCGAGGACGCCGAGGCACGAAGGGTGGGAGTTCTCACCGCCAAGCCACTCGGCACCCCCGAGCGCCTAGGTTTATCTTCTTCTGACTCACCCACCTCAGCGGCCGAGTCAGAAGAAAGCCTAGAGAGCTGCTGGAATTTCCGTAGAGTCTGTGTAATCGAAGGCTCGCGGGCAGATTCGCAGCAGCGCTTCGACACCTCAGTCGCCGCCGATCTGGAAGGAGGCCGAGTGACTGAGCCTGACGCGCGGGCGCGCACTCTCCGGGACCGCGCTCGGGCTGTCAATGAAGACATTCTGCAAGCCAAGATGGGGGACCGGTACATTTCGTACCCCAGCGTGAATATCGTCGCCTCCAAGACACTCCTGGATACCACGACCCCTATGTTGGGGCGGATGATCCATTGCCCGATCATGGCCCAAGTAAAGGCCATGGTGGCGGCGGTATCGGCATGCCCAAACCCGGACCGCGAAGGAGGCACATCCACGTGGTCGGCGAGGACCCAGGCAATAGCGGCCGGTCGAGTCGAAGCCCGCCAGACACATCATGTTCTACCCCGCGAGCGACTTGCGACACGGCATCGGCCCGCGACCTCCGCTCGAACCTCGGCGCCCGAGCGCCGCGGCCAGAAAGGAGGAACAACGCCCGTCAAGCCGGCGAATATGGCGCTACGGCATCCTTCCGCGAGGCCGCGAGCACGCCAAGCGCGATCCCTCCGCGTCGATCACCTCCCGAAGTATCGCGAGGTCATCGAAGGAGTTCGATGCGTTTACCCCTCACCTCGCCGAGTGGTTTGGCACGATGGATTTAATCCTAAAGGCATCACTAGGTTCGACGGTGAGAGGGACCCGAGGCTTGGCTACAAGTATACGCTCTGTGCGGTCGGGGGCAGCCAGGATCGAAAGTAATGGCAAACTACTTGCCGGTTACCCTCTCGCCTGGCCCAAGCATGGCTCACCGGACTTCAGCCGAACTCTATAGATTCTGGGGAGATACGTGTGGCAGATTCATCTCAAATTTCCAAGGCACTTACGAGCGCCAGGCACCCCTTGGGACCTATACCAGCTACACCAAAGGAGGAGCGAATCCCTCAGGAGTTAGTCAGCGCTTCATGAGCAGGAAAAGCACCGTTCGGGGCGTCACGAGATCACGATTGTGATAGCTGCCTTCGAGAAAGAGTCGGCGACCCGACCTCATCAAGAAGATGTCCGGAAGCCACCCACGTCGGTCAGGAGGCTGTTCGCCTAAGCGGACCGTTACGCTTCACCTCGAGGCTCTGGCGGAGCAGCGTGATGAGGAAGGATCGATCTGAACCCCTCGGCGGAAAGAAAAGAAGCGCAAGAAGCGAAGAAGCTGGTGGCGATCCACTACACCAACTCATCCTCGCTCTCAAAGAGGATGGATATGATAAGGTGTAACACCCCAAAATTTTTGCTTTTATTGAATTCATGTGTGATTTGGCACTTTGGTGAATTTTTGGAATTTCTTTGGAATTTATTTGGATTTATTTGGAATTTATTTGAATTTATTCCATTTTGAAATAATTAAAGAATTTAATTTTGCAAATAAAATTTTGTTGGAAATATTTTATTTGAGTCCAAAATAATCCAAAATATTTTCGAGAATTTTTTCTGGAATTTTAAGAGTCATTTGCTATTTTTAATGAATTAAATGAATTCTTGGAATTATTTTAAATATTAAATCGCTGGAAATTCAACTCGGGTCGAAATCTTGTTCATCCGATCGAGTCGGAACCCGAGTCGGACTCGAGTCAGGCCGAGCAGTTGACTCGACCAAACCGGCTCCAACCCTAATCAATCCCAGCCGTTGGATCAAGATCCAACGGTGAGATCCGCCCGTCACGGTTCGAGCCGTATCGGCCGGATCCGATCGCGCCCCGTCGCGATCGTGGCCGTTGTCGTGCCACGTGGGCGGTATGCGTCGTCGTCTCCGCCCGAGACCGGCCGGACTCGCCGCCGCGCCCGCCGCCGTGTAATTAGGATTTCCGTCTCGAGCACGAACGCAGAGGCTATTTAAAGCCCTGATCACGCCCTGAGGTTGCCCTCATCCTTGCGCACCCGTTTCCGAGCCATCTCGCCTGGGCGCCGCCGTTTGCCGTCTTGAGCTCGCCGTAGTTAGCGCCACTCCGCGCGGTTTTGCCTCGTCTCGCCGCCGTCAGTCGTCTTCCGCGAAGGAGCGAAGCGGAACCGGCTTGAGCGCGCGAAGAGACCACTCGCCAGCCGGAGCGACCGGCGCCGTCGGGCTCGTCGTCGTCTCCGTCTCCGTGGCTGCAGCTCCGCCGCGTCGCCATCGCCCTCGCGAACTCTGTGCGCCGTTCGATCTTGATCGTGCGGTTGAGTGAGTTCACGTGTTCCAAACCCGATTAGATGCGGACCGTTGGATCAAGATCCAGCGGTTCACAATCGCCACGCGTCGCGTGGTAGTGATTATTATAGGATTAGATCTGGGCCGTCCGATCTAGATCGAGCGGCCCACGATCATCGAGTAGATTCAACACGTTAACCCTGGATCTAATCGCGGCGTTGAATTTCAAATCAGCGGTCGAGATTGCGCCACGTGTCGGGAAGTTGGACCGACGCGGTCGGCCGCCGATCCGCAGCAGCGTCGTGTAATGGCCCGACACGCAGGGGCCCGCGTGTCGAGGAGGCCCGCGTGTCGGTGACCCAGCGATAGCGGCGTCACCCATGGCGTCATCGGTGGGTCCCCACTGTCGACCGTGGTGAGCCCGGTGACGTCGGCGATGGCGTCACCGAGTGGGCCCACATGTCGGTGACACGCGTAGAATCGTGGACCGAGTCCACGATGGACCCGAGCCAAGCGTGGACCAAGGCCATGGACCGGCTGACGTCAGCCAACCAATCAGAGGCTGCCACGTGTCCCTGCTGACGCAATAAATGATTTTCCGAAAAAGAAAATGATTTAATAAATCGGTTTAATAATTGATTTGAATTTCAAAACTTCAAACGCTTATAACTTTTGCGTTTCAACTCCGATTTGGGTGATTCAAATTTCTAAATTTGTATAAAATTGAGATCTACCTAAATATGAATTTTATTTAATTTTTGGACTAAAGTTTTCCTCTGTAAAATTATTTAAATGATTATGCAAACTTTAAATAATCATAACTTTTGCGTCTTAACTCCAAATTTGACGATTCCAGTTTCTAAAAATCCATAAAATTATGTTCTTTCTGTTTATGGATTTTATTTGGATGTTTGGACACTTTTTGCGTATTGTTTATTTGGGTATTTGCTATTTGCACGCTTTACGAGTAGACGTTGAAGTCTTGGGAAGGATTCAAAGGAGAAGTATTGACTCAGGATCCAACTCAAGACCAAGAGCAAGTACTTTTTGAAGGCAAGTTATGCTTTGACCATATTGATCCCATTTTGAAACCTATTTTGATTTAAACTATTGCATGCTAGTTCAATTAGAAAAATACTTGGTTTAAACATGGGGATTAGATAAGTACCAATTTGCTGTATGACACCTTGATTATTTAAGTATGTGCCATGACCCTTGTCACCCTAGTTGTGGATTACTAGTTGGACATTATTAAATTGCCAACCTGGGTTTAGACCGTTGTAGTATCTTTGCTTAGACACCTTTCGTGCTCATGACATGACTTTGGACAATCAAATGTTAATATTGACTTAATGATATATTGAACTGTTTTGGAAAAGTATCATGTGATGTTGATGGCACGTGGTGCATGGTAATCAAGCGGGGTTTGATAAGCGATTTCGGCCAGGGCATGTGGCAAAATGTCAATTGGGCGGTTGTGGCATTGGGGATGTTGATTTGGTTCTTCGGGGTAGTCTTGCCCTGGTTACCCTAAGGACTTAACCTTGCAAGCCTTTGAGCTGGGTCTAACGTGCAACCACATGTCTGTAATGGGACGGACCTAGTTGACTAAGTTGCTAATAACGTACTGTGGGACCTCGGAGGTCAACTACACCCTTTGTGTAAGTTGTGCGGGGAGGCGTCACAGTGAGGCAGTACCCATCTAGCGGTTGATTGGCCTAGACTTCGCCTTAGCGAAGGAAGGGTTAGTCTTAATAACCGGGAGGACCACTTGTATTGTTAGAGGTTTAGAAAGACTTTATTCACGGGAACTTCGCCTTTGTGGTGTTTGGTGTATCTTGTGGGTAAAGTGCATAACCTCTGCAGAGTTTAGAATCTATTCGAATAAGCCGTGTCCATGGTATTGGACATCGCTCGGGAATTACAGATCAAGGGTTAGATTTTCTCAAAAATAACTTTGGTTTGAAAAGTTGGGTTGGTTTAATAATGAAGATGATGGAAATGTGGTTTAGGATGGGGAAAAATGTTTATTAAACTTCTTGAAAAGTTATTTACGCTTTACTTATTTCTCTGCTTTGAATCTACTTATATTACTTTTCAAATGTGTTTCTTTGCAAATATACCTTGAGCTATTCCTTTGTACCAAGCCATGCATATAGTATATTAGCTTGCATTACGTGCATGACTTGCTGAGTACCAAGTACTCACCCTTGCCTCAACACAACACAGTTGAAGAGGAGACTACGCCCGGCTTGGAGGAGGAATTCCAAGAGGATCCGTCTACTTAGGGATGCGAGCCTAGTCGATTGCCTGTGGTATCTTTGGATGGCGCCACGAAGCTATTTGATTTTCATTTGCTATTATTTTTCTCTGAATAAGTTTAGCCTTGCAAGGCATATATTTGTAACTTGGCCATAAGGTCGAGTAACCAGATTTAGTTATTTAAATAAAGTACTTTGATAATATCGATTGGTATGATTGTGATATTTACCAATGTTAAGGCTGTGTGCACTAAGCGCGTTCTGGACTAGTGCTGAATACCTGAAAGTCGGATTTGCAAATTCGGGTCCCGAGAGGTGGTATCGAGCCAGGTTGGTATGTAGGCTCAACCCTAGCTAGAATAATTAGTAGTGAGGATAAAACCTATTTTCTAAAAGCTAAAAAAATTGTCAAGATAAGAAATGACATCTCGACTTATCCCCTTCTCTCTTTTCTTGTCTCTTGCTGAAATTTTCCCTTACCTTGTCACAATTTAAAAATTCCGAGTTCTTACGTAAAGCACTCTTGTGACGAGATGGAGGAAGAGTTCAACTCGTTGATCTGGGAGTTGGTCACGCTGAGAACTTTGGCATATGCTCTGAGACTCTCGGAGATTTTGAGAAGCCCCAATACCAAGTGGAAGTGATCGGACAAGCGGGATTGATCAAGGCTTGTGGCGTGAGGATTGAGGTACTGCTAGGAAAAGGGCCAGGCAATCGCCCGATACAACTGCCTTTGCCGGAGATCTACAATGCGGATGGGTATCCAAGAAGTATCCACGGCGAGCAATGCGGCACATTACGTATCTACGCCAGAGAATTGGAAATGCGGTGTTAGATTACCATCAGCGCAGCGATAACCTTCTTGACCCGAAGGCGATTCGGGATGAGGATGCCACGGTTACACGATTAGCACGATTTGTCGTCGCCAGGAGGATGTACTAGATAATACAAGCAAGGAGCTCTGAAGGCCCACAAGGAGATCACGGCGAGAGAAGAAGCGAGATGGCGGGAAGCTCAAGAGTATGTGGCACACCTTCTACGAAGGATTGGCGAGTTGGAGATGACCTTATGCGGACCCGGACCAGGCGATTACTCGAGCTACACGGCGGATCGGAGGAGTCGGATCTCGATGAGGACCTTTGCTTCTTCGACTACCATAGAGGACACGATTCTTTGGACATGGCGTCGTTTCGCGCCTATGCCACACGGCACCGTACCCAGGCCATGGAGGTTTTCTCGATGAGTGACCATAGGTTCTATAGTGAGACTCCTTCGCCGAGTCGCGTCATAGAAGAAAGAGTCACCCTTTAGGCGTTAGACTCCAGAATTAGTTCGATTTGGATTTGCTTTGTTTCTTTGAGTGTGCGTATGTGTTGCAAGGCCCTTAGGCATTGTAAGCAGCCATACCAAGTTATTAATAATAAAGTTGGACCTTAAAGTTACCCCTTTCGCCCCGCATAAGTTCCATATTACTTGTCTATTCTTGTTTCCCTCTCATCTCTAAACCTAGAGCAAGCCAGCGGATGGTGAACACCGTGGAAACCTTGGAAGCAATGGGAGTGGTTCTCGCCCGTGAGAAAACCCCAATGATGGAGCACCAGCACCGCCATGGATATCACGAGAATTTGGAGCTTTTCTTGCTGCCCGGACTCGATTAATGCATGCTATGATGCAACAAATGCAACACGTCACCGCTCAGGCCACGCTAATCAAGTTAATCGGGGACCACGCCGAATCTGAGACTATCGAGTTCATGAGAACCCACCCACCCACTTTCTGCAGGAATGCCAATCCATTGGAGGCCGATGATTGGTTAAGATCAATCGAGAGGAAGCTACACATAGCTCAATGCATAGGAAATGAGAAGGTACTCTCGCTTCTCATCGGTGGAAAGGAACATTGCTTGAATGGTGGGAGAACTTACGTGCCACGCAAGAGAACCCTCAAGATATCACTTGGGAAGAGTTCACGGTGCATTAAGCGTTATCACGTGCTGAAGGAATCATGGACCTTAAGAAGGAGGAGTTGAGCAGAAGCAAGGTAATCGGCCGGTGGCGACTACGAACAAGTTCACCACAGCTAGAGCGCTACGCACCTTTGAGGATGTAGCGACAGATAAATCGAGGCAGTCTCGTTTTATGAAGGGACTTAACTCGGGATTGCAAGTAGGATTGATCACCCACACCTTTCCAGATTTCCAAGAGTTGGTGAATAAAGCGCTTATTCTTGAGGATAAGCGCAAGGAAGCTGGATGAAACGAGAGCGCGAGGATGCAACACAAGGATCACGCCAGGAAGCGCATAGCGGCGCTGAGTTGCACCAAATCAATTCTTGATTCCAACCACGAGAATGCAACAAGGACACCATCCCGGCACCAAGACACGCAATCAGAACTACGGACCCGGCCCCGCTAGAAACACTACTCGAGCGATCGGCAAAGAGCAGTGAGGCTGCTACAAGCCAGCAGCGAGCAGGACACTTTGCCAACGATTGTCCAAAGAAGACAGCGAGAGTGACCCAGTTCGCTTCAACCTAGGAACCACCCAGCTAGGGCGCCCGACAGAGCCACACCCCAGGCGTGGTGAGAGGCCGAGTCAACCATGTCACATGAGATGCCTGCGAGAATGCTACGGACGTCGTCTTGGGTAAGTTACTTGTTAACTCGATACACCTGCTTGATTTTGTTTGACTCTGGATCATCGCAATAGTTTGTTTAGCAAGGCTTTTCGACAAGAAATGATTTTAGGATTGCAAGACTTAAGTGCATGCTTTTAGTTCAAACCCACAGTTCGAACTCCGAGCGAAAGTAGGATGTTCGGGGTGAGAATCTTGATAGGTGGAATAGAGTTCCTAGCAAACCTTATAATTTTGGAGACCCGGACCTTAGGCGTCATATTGGGAATGGATTGGTTATCCAAGCACAAGGCCGTATTGGATTGTGGGCGAAGGACTATCTCGATTGAGAGCCAGTGCGGGAAGAAAGTGGAATTTCAAGCCACGGCGATTAGAGATGGGCGATTGATGGTTAACGATACCAAGGCAATCGGCATAGAGGATGTCCCGATAGTGAATGAGTACCCGATGTTTTCAGAAGATCTACAGGAAGCCGCCAGGCGAGGGACATAGAGTTTGTGATAGAGCTTGTACACAGTACGGCACCGATAGCAAAGAGACCCTATCGGATGTCCATCGAGGAGTTGGTTGAGATGAAGAAACAACTAGAAGAGTTAATGGAGAAAGGATTTATCGAGGCCAGGAGTTAGTCGCCGTGGGAGCACCGATTTTGTTTGTCAAGAAGAAGGGCGGGAGTTTCGGGATGTGCATTGACTAGTGCACTCAATGAAGTCACCGTGAAGAATAAGTATCCGCTACCCAGGATTGATGATTTGTTTGATCGATTGAGAGGAGCGGAGTTTTCTCCAAGATTGATCTGAGATCGGGATACCATCGATTGAAGATCCGATCGAGAAGATATTCGAAAGCGCATTCTCGTCAAGATATGGACATTCTGAGTTTCTGATTATGTCCTTTGGGGTGGCGAATGCGCCCGGCTTATTTCATGAATATGATGAATAAGGTGTTCATGGAATATTTGGACAAGTTTGTCGTCGTGTTCATAGGCGATATCCTAATCTACTCCAAGGCAGGAGGATGAACATGCCAGAACACTTAAGGCGAGTTTTGGAAAAGTGAGGAGCGACAACTTTTAGCCAAGTTCAGCAAGTGTGATTTTTGGAAGGACAAGGTGGAGTTTCTTGGACATGTAATGACATGAGAAGAGTCGCCAGTAGATCCAAGCAAAGTAGAAGGCTGTGTTACATTGGGAGCGATAGAAGGCGTGACCCAGTTGAGTTTCCTTGGAATGGCGAGGATACTACCGCCGTTTCATCGAAGGCTTCTCGACAATTGCGAAACCTCTTACGCAATTCTTTGAAGAAGGAAAAGAAGTTTGCATGGGCGCTTGAGAATGTGAGAAAGGATTTGAGGTGAAGAAGCGATTGGCGTCGGCACGGTGTTAGTTCTACGGATGTTGCTCAAAGCTTGATATTTATTGTGGCGCATCGCGCCAAGGACTTGGATGTGTCTTTGATCACGAAGCGGAAAGGTAAATCGCTTATGCATCAAAGCGATTGAGGCGCATGAGGAAAATTATCCGACACATGACTTAGAGTTAGGCTGCCGTAGTGCATGCTTTGAAGATATGGCGTCACTATCGATTGGAAGCAGATGTGAAGTATATCACGGATCATAAGAGCCTTAAGTACATATTCACCCGATCGGATCTGAATATGAGGCGAGAGGAGATGGTTAGAGTTGATCAAAGACTATAATGTTGGAATCCATTACCATCCGGGAAGGCCAGCGTAGTAGCCGATGCCACTGAGTCGGAAAAGCCATCTGTGAGTGCGTTGCTAGCCACAAGTCGAGGATGAGTTATGTGAGGATTTTGAGAAAATGAAGATTGAGGTAGTACCTAGCGGATTCTTGGCGCATTAGAAGTAAAGCCTACCCTAGAGGATCGGATCAGAAGGGACGAAGGATGATGACAAGATCCAGCGAGATTAAGTCCATCAAGGAGGAAGGCAAAGCGAGAGGACTTCAAGTTGGATGAGCAAGGCACGTTGTGGATGAAGGATCGCATTTGTGTGCCTAACAAAAGGAGTTAAAGCAAGCGATTACGGAAGAAGCCCATGACTCTAAGTACTCAATTCATCACAGGCGCCAAGATGTATCGAGGATCTGAAGGAGAGATTGCAGTGGCCGAGTATGAAGCGTGAAGTTGCGAGCATGTTGCATTGTGCGGCGTATGCCGGAAAGTCAAGGCAATGCATCGAGAGACCAGCGAGGATTGCTACAACCGCTGAAAATACGAGTGGAAGTGGGAGGAAATCGGAATGGATTTCATTACCGGTTTGCCGAAGACTCAAGGAGGTTATGACTCCATATGGGTTATAGTGGATCGCTTGACTAAAGTAGGCCATTTTATCCCGTGAAGACCACTTACTCGGAGATAAATTGGCGAGAATTATACATGATCGAGGATTGTCTGTTTGCAGGAGTGCCAAGAGGATTGTATCGGACGAAGGTACCCAATTTACCTCAAGGTTAGAATAAGTTGCATGAAGCCATGGGAACCCGTTTGAACATCGATCTGACTTATCATCCCGCAGGCGGATGAATGAGGCCAGAAAGAGTCAACGGTCTGGAGGATATGTTGAGAGCTTGTGCATTAGCTTATGCTACTTCTTGGGATAAGAGTTTACCGTATGCGAGTTCGATTACAACAATAGTTATCGAGGCTAGTTCTGAGATGTCACCTTTTGAGGCCTTTGTATGGTCGACCACTGTCGGACGCCATTGAATTGGAATGAGGCCGTGGCGCCGTGTCTTTGGGCCTGATATTCTTCAAGAAATTTGAAGAAGCGGTCGCCATGATTAGGAAAGGTTGAAGATAGCCCAATCTCGGCGGAAGAGTTATCTTGACAATCGTCGCCGAGATTTGCGTTTTGAACGAAGACTTTGTATACCTCGAGTTCGCCTCTCGGGAGTTAAGAGGTTCCATGCCAAAGGAAACTTCGCACCCGTTATGTTGGACCATTTAAGATTTTGAGTCGCGAGGCGAAGTTGCTTATCATTTGGAGTTGCCCACGATCGTTGGCGAGGAGTGCATGATGTATTCCATGTGTCCCGATTGAAGAAGTGCCTCAGAGTTCTGAGAGCAGACAGCTAGAGTTAATTGAGTTGCAAGTGGACTTGACTTATAAGGAGCATCCGTGAGGATTACGGACACAATGGATCGAGAAACTAGAAACAAGTCAACCCGTTTACGTAGAGTTCGATGGAGCAACCATGAAGAAAGCGAAGCGACTTAGGGCCTTGAAGAGGATTTGAAGAAAGAATTTCCAAACCTATTCCTTTAGTAAGCCTGAATCTCGGGGCGAGATTCTATTAAGAGGAGGTTTGTAACACCCCAAAATTTTGCTTTTATTGAATTCATGTGTGATTTGGCACTTTGGTGAATTTTGGAATTTCTTTGGAATTTATTTGGATTTATTTGGAATTTATTTGAATTTATTCCATTTTGAAATAATTAAAGAATTTAATTTTGCAAATAAAATTTTGTTGGAAATATTTTATTTGAGTCCAAAATAATCCAAAATATTTTCGAATTTTTCTGGAATTTTTACGAGTCATTTGCTATTTTAATGAATTAAATGAATTCTTAGGAATTATTTTAAATATTAAATCGCTGGAAATTCAACTCGGGTCGAGTATTGTTCATCCGGCCAAGTCGGAACAGTCGGACTCGAGTCAGGCAGAGCCGATTGACTCGACCAAACCGGCTCCCAACCTAATCAATCAGCCGTTGGATCAAGATCCAGCGGTGAGATCCGCCGTCTGCGGTTCGAGCCGTATCGGCCGGATCGATCGCGCCCGTCGATCGTGGCCGTTAATCGTGCCACGTGGGCGGTATCGTCGTCGTCTCCGCCGAGACCGGCCGGACTCCGCCGCGCCGCGCCGCCGTGTAAATTAGGTTTCCGTCTCGGGCACGAGCAGAGGCTATTTAAAGCCACAGTCACGCCCGAGGTTGCCCTCATCCTTGCGCACCCGTTTCCCGAGCCATCTCGCCTGAGCGCCGCCCGTTTGCCGTCTGAGCTTCGCCGTGAATTAGCGCCACTCCGCCCATTTTTGCCTCGTCTCGCCGCCGTCCGTCGTCTTCCGCCAGAAGGAGCCCGAAGCAGGAACCCGAAGCGAGCGCGCGAAGAGACCACTCACGCCAGCGAACGACCGGGCGCCGTCGGGCTCGTCGTCGTCTCCGTCTCCGGTGGCTGCAGCTCCGCCAGCGTCGCCATCGCCCTCGCGAACTCGTGCGCCGTCCGATCTTGATCGTGCGGTTGAGAGTGAGTTCACGTGTTCCAAACCGATTAGATGCGGGCCGTTGGATCAAGATCCAGCGGTTCCTGTCGCCACGTCTTGTGGTAGTGATTATTATAGGATTAGATGCGGACCGTCCGATCTAGATCGAGCGGCCCACGATCATCGAGTAGATTCAACACGTTAACCACTGGATCTAATCGCGGCGTTGAATTTCAAATCAGCGGTCGAGATTGCGCCGCGTGTCGGGAAGTTGGACCCGGCGGTCGGCGAATCCGCAGCAGCGTCGTGTGTGGCCCGACACGCGGGGCCGCGTGTCGAGAGGCCCGCATGTCGGCGGTGACCCGATAGCCAGCGTCACCCATGGCGTCATCGGTGGGTCCCACTGTCGGCAGTGGTGAGCCCGTGACGTCGGCGATAGCGTCACCGAGTGGGCCCACATGTCGGCGACACGTAGAATCGTGGGCCAGGAGTCCACGATGGACCCGAGCCAGCGTGGACCAAGTCCATGGACCGGTGGCGTCAGCCAACCAATCGAGAGGCTGCCACGTGTCCTACTTGGCGCAATAAATGATTTTCCGAAAAGAAAATGATTTAATAAATCGGTTTAATAATTGATTTGAATTTCAAAACTTCAAGCGCTTATAACTTTTGCGTTTCAACTCCGATTTAGTGATTCAAATTTCTAAATTTGTATAAAATTGAGATCTACCTAAATATGAATTTTATTTAATTTTTGGACTAAAGTTTTCCTCTGTAAAATTATTTAAATGATTATTTAAACTTTAAATAATCATAACTTTTGCGTCTTAACTCCAAATTTGTGATTCCAGTTTCTAAAAATCCATAAAATTATGTTCTTTCTGTTTATGGATTTTATTTGGATGTTTGGACACTTTTGCCTATTGTTTATTTGGGTATTTGCTATTTGCACGCTTTACGAGTAGGCGTTGAAGTCTTGGGAAGGATTCGAAGGAGAAGTATTGACTCAGGATCAACTCAAGACCAAGAGCAAGTACTTTTTGAAGGCAAGTTGTGCTTTGACCATATTGATCCTATTTGAAATCTATTTTGATTTAAACTATTGCATGCTAGTTCAATTAGAAAAATACTTGGTTTAAACATGGGGGTTAGATAAGTACCAATTTCTTTGTATGACACCTTGATTATTTAAGTATGTGCCATGACCCTTGTCACCTAGTTGTGGATTACTAGTTGGACATTATTAAATTGCCAACATGGGTTTAGGCAGTTGTAGTATCTTTGCTTAGACACACTTTGCGTGCTCATGACATGATTTTGGACAATCAAATGTTAATATTGACTTAATGATATATTGAACCTGTTTTGGAAAAGTATCATGTGATGTTGATGGCACGTGGTGCATGGTAATCAAGCGGGGTTTGATAAGCGATTTCGGCCAGGGCATGTGGCAAGAGTAATGTCAGGTGGGCAGTTGTGGCATTGGGGATGTTGATTTGGTTCTTGGGTAGTCTTGCCCTGGTCACCTAAGGACTTAACCTTGCAAGCCTTTGAACTGGGTCTAACGTGCAACCACATATGCAGTAATGGGACGGACCTAGTTGACTAAGTTGCTAATAACGTGCACACTGTGGGACCTCGGAGGTCAACTACACCCTTTGTGTAAGTTATGCGGGGAGGCGTCTGGGTGAGGCAGGTACCCATCTAACAGTTGATTGGCCTAGACTTCGCCTTAGCGAAGGAAGGGTTAGTCTTGCCAATAACCGGGGAGGACCACTTGTATTGTTAGAGGTTTAGAAAGACTTTATTCACGGGAACTTCGCCTTTGTGGTGTTTATTTGTATCTTGTGGGTAAAGTGCATAACCTCTGCGAGTTTAGAATCTATTCGAATAGCCGTGTCAGCGGTATTGGACATCGCTCGGGAATTCTGATCAAGGGTTAGATTTTCTCAAAAATAACTTTGGTTTGAAAAGTTGGGTTGGTTTAATAATGAAGATGATGGAAATGTGGTTTAGGATGGGGAAAAATGTTTATTAAACTTCTTGAAAGTTATTTATGCTTTACTTATTTCTCTTTGCTTTGAATCTACTTATATTACTTTTCAAATCTTTGTTTCTTTGCAAATATACCTTGAGCTATTCCTTTGTACCAAGCCATGCATATAGTATATTAGCTTGCATTACATGCATGACTTCTTTGAGTACCAAGTACTCACCCTTGCCTCAACACAACACCAGTTGAAGAGGAGACTCGCCCGGCTTGGAGGAGGAATTCCAAGAGGATCCGTCTACTTAGGGATCCGAGCCCGGTCGATTTGCACTGTGGTATCTTTGGATGGCGCCACGCAACTATTTGATTTTCATTTGCTATTATTTTTCTCTGAATAAGTTTAGCCTTGCAAGGCATATATTTGTAACTTGGCCATAAGGTCGAGTAACCACTTTAGTTATTTAAATAAAGTACTTTGATAATATCGATTGGTATGATTGTGATATTTACCAATGTTAAGGCTGTGTGCACTAAGCGCGTTCTGGACTAGTCTGAATACCTGAGAGGTCGGATTTGCAAATTCGGGGTCCCGGCAGAGGTGGTATCGAGCCATACTTATTGTAGGCTCAACCCTAGCTAGAATGGTCGTAGTGAGGATAAAACCTATTTTCTAAAAGCTAAAAAAATTGTCAAGATAAGAAATGACATCTCGACTTATCCCCTTCTCTCTTTTCTTGTCTCTTGCTGAAATTTTCCCTTACCTTGTCACAATTTAAAAATTCCGGGTTCTTACGTAAAGCACTCTTGTGACAGATGGAGGAAGAGTTCAACTACGTTGATGCAGGAGTTAGTCATGGACTGCGGAACTTTGGCATATGCTCTGAGACTCTCGGAGATTTTGAGAAGCCCCAATACCAAGTGGAAGTGATCGGACAAGCGGGATTGATCAAGGCTTGTGGCGTGAGGATTGAGGTACCTGCTAGGAAAAAGGGCCAGGCAATCGCCGATACAACTGCCTTTGCCGGAGATCTACAATGCGGATGGGTATCCAAGAAGTATCCACGGCGAGCAATGCGGCACATTACGTATCTCGCCGGAAGGTGGAAATGCGGTGTTAAGTTACCATCGCGCAGCGATAACCTTCTTGACCGGCGATTCGGGATGAGGATGCCACGGTTACCAGTTAGCACGATTTGTAAATGCGCCAGGAGGATGTACTAGATAATACAAGCAAGGAGCTACGAAGGCCCGCAAGGAGATCCACGGCGAGAGAAGAAGAGCAGATGGCGGGAAGCTCAAGAGTATGTGGCACACCTTCTACGAAGGATTGGCGAGTTGGAGATGACCTTATGCGGACCGGACCCGAGCGATGCTCGAGCTACGAGCGAGATCGGAGGAGTCGGATCTCGATGAGACCTTTGCTTCTTCGACTACCATAGAGGACACGATTCTTTGGACATGGCGTCGTTTAGCGCCTATGCCCACGGCACCGTACCCAGGTAGTGGAGGTTTCTCGATGAGTGAGCATAGGTTCTATAGTGAGACTCCTTCGCCAGAGTCGCGTCATAGAATAAAGAGTCACCCTTTAGGCGTTAGACTCGAAATTAGTTCGATTTGGATTTGCTTTGTTTCTTTGAGTGTGCGTTATGTGTTGCAAGGCCCTTAGGCATTGTAAGCAACCATACCAAGTTATTAATAATAAAGTTGGACCTTAAAGTTACCCCTTTAGCCCCGCATAAGTTCCATATTACTTGTCTATTCTTGTTTCCCTCTCATCTCTAAACCTAGAGCAAGCCAAGCGGATGGTGAACACCGTGGAAACTTTGGAAGCAATGGGAGTGGTTCTCGCCCGAAAACCCCAATGATGGAGCACCAGCACCGCCACTTTGGATATGCAGAATTTGGAGCTTTTCTTGCTGCCCGGACTCGATTGATGCATGCTATGATGCAACAAATGCAGCACGTCCTTTGCTCAGGCCACTTTGCTAATCAAGTTAATCGGGGACCACGCGAGAATACAAGACTATCGAGTTCATGAGAACTCACCCACCCACTTTCTCTGGGAATGCCAATCCATTGGAGGCCGATGATTGGTTAAGATCAATCGAGAGGAAGCTACACATAGCTCAATGCATAGGAAATGAGAAGGTACTCTCGCTTCTCATCGGCTGGAAGAACATTGGCCAGAATGGTGGGAGAACCTGTGCCACGCATGAAGAACCCTCAAGATATCACTTGGGAAGAGTTCACGGTGCATTAAGCGATTATCACGTGCTGAAGGAATCATGGACCTTAAGAAGGAGGAGTTCGAGCCTTTGAAGCAAGGTAATCGGCCGGTGGCCGACTACTGAACAAGTTCACCACGGCTAGCCGCTACGCTTTGAGGATGTAGCGACGAGATAAATCGAGGCAGTCTCGTTTTATGAAGGGACTTAACTCGGGATTGCAAGTAGGATTGATCACCCACACCTTTCCAGATTTCCAAGAGTTGGTGAATAAAGCGCTTATTCTTGAGGACAAGCGCAAGGAAGGCTGGATGAAGCAGGAAGCGCGAGGATGCAACGACAAGGATCACGCCGAGAAGCATAGCGGCGCTGAGAGTTGCACCAAATCAATTCTTGATTCCAACCACGAGAATGCAACAAGGACACCATCCCGGCACCAAGACCTGCCAATCAGAACTACGGACCCGGCCCCGCTAGAAACACTACTCGAGCGATCGGCAAGAGCAGTGAGGCAGCTGCTACAAGCGCAACGAGCGAGACACTTTGCCAGCGATTGTCCAAAGAAGACAGCGAGAGTGACCCGATTCGCTTCAACCTAGGAACCACCCAGCTAGGGCGCCCGGCACCGAGCCACACCAGGACCGTGGTGAGAGGCCGGAGTCAACCATGTCACCGCGGATGCAACTGCGAGAATACTCTGAGACGTCGTCTTTGGGTAAGTTACTTGTTAACTCGATACACCTGCTTGATTTTGTTTGACTCTGGAGCTTAGCATTCGTTTGTTTCGCAAGGCTTTGCTACTAGAAATGATTTGAGGATTGCAAGACTTAAGTGCATGCTTTTAGTTCAAACCCACAGTTAGAACTCGAGCGAAAGTAGGATGTTAGGGTGAGAATCTTGATAGGTGGAATAGAGTTCCTAGCAAACCTTATAATTTTGGAGACCCGGACCTTAGGCGTCATATTGGGAATGGATTGGTTATCCAAGCACAAGGCCGTATTGGATTGTGGGCGAAGGACTATCTCGATTGAGAGCCCGTGTGGGAAGAAAGTGGAATTTCAAGCCACGGCGATTAGAGATGGGCGATTGATGGTTAACGATACCAAGGCAATCGGCATAGAGGATGTCGGTAGTGAATGAGTACCCGATGTTTTCAGAAGATCTACAGTATGCCGCCAGACGAGGACATAGAGTTTGTGATAGAGCTTGTACACAGTACAGCACCGATAGCAAAGAGACCCTATCGGATGTCCATCGAGGAGTTGGTAGAAATGAAGAAACAACTAGAAGAGTTAATGGAGAAAGGATTTATCGAGGCCAGAGTTAGTCGCCGTGGGGAGCACCGATTTTGTTTGTCAAGAAGAAGGGCGGGAGTTTCGGGATGTGCATTGACTACCGTGCACTCAATGAAGTCACCGTGAAGAATAAGTATCCGCTACCCGGGATTGATGATTTGTTTGATCGGTTGAGAGGGCGGAGTTTTCTCCAAGATTGATCTGAGATCGGGATACCATCGATTGAAGATCCGATCGAGAAGATATTCGAAGGCGCATTCTCGTCAAGATATGGACATTCTGAGTTTCTGATTATGTCCTTTGGGGTGACGAATCGCCCGGCTTATTTCATGAATATGATGAATAAGGTGTTCATGGAATATTTGGACAAGTTTGTCGTCGTGTTCATAGGCGATATCCTAATCTACTCCAAGGCAGAGGATGAACATCAGAACACTTAAGGCGAGTTTTGGAAAAGGCGAGGAACAACAACTTTTAGCCAAGTTCGACAAGTGTGATTTTTGGAAGGACAAGGTGGAGTTTCTTGGACATGTAATGACCGCTTGAAGGAGTCGCCGTAGATCCAAGCAAAGTAGAAGGCGTGTTACATTGGGAGCGTAGAAGGCGTGACCCAGTTGGAGTTTCCTTGGAATGGCGAGGATACTACCGCCGTTTCATCGAAGGCTTCTCGACAATTGCGAAACCTCTTACGCATAGCTTCTTTGAAGAAGGAAAAGAAGTTTGCATGGGCGCGAGAATGTGAGAAAGGATTTGAGGAGTGAAGAAGCGATTGGCGTCGGCACGGTGTTAGTTCTACGATGTTGCTCAAAGCTTGATATTTATTGTGACGCATCGCGCCAAGGACTTGGATGTGTCTTTGTCACGAGCGGAAAGGTCGTAAACTTATGCATCAAAGCGATTGAGGCGCATGAGGAAAATTATCCGACACATGACTTAGAGTTAGGCTGCCGTAGTGCATGCTTTGAAGATATGGCGTCACTATCGATTGGAAGCAGATGTGAAGTATATCACGGATCATAAGAGCCTTAAGTACATATTCACCCGATCGGATCTGAATATGAGGCGAGAGAGATGGTTAGAGTTGATCAAAGACTATAATGTTGGAATCCATTACCATCCGGGAAGGCCAGCGTAGTAGCCGATGCCACTGAGTCGGAAAAGCCATCACAGTGAGTGCGTTGCTAGCCACAAGTCGGGATGAGTTATGTGAGGATTTTGAGAAAATGAAGATTGAGGTAGTACCTAGCGGATTCTTGGCGCATTAGAAGTAAAGCCTACCCTAGAGGATCGAGATCCGAGAAGGGCGAAGGATGATGACAAGATCCAGCGAGGATTAAGTCCATCAAGGAGGAAGGCAAGGCGAGAGGACTTCAAGTTGGATGAGCAAGGCACGTTGTGGATGAAGGATCGCATTTGTGTGCCTAACAAAAGGAGTTAAAGCAAGCGATTACGGAAGAAGCCCATGACTCTAAGTACTCAATTCATCACAGGCGCCAAGATGTATCGAGGATCTGAAGGAGAGATTACGGTGGCCGAGTATGAAGCGTGAAGTTGCAGAGCATGTTGCATTGTGGCGTATGCCGGAGAAGTCAAGGCAATGCATCGAGAGACCAGCGGGATTGCTACAGCCGCTGAAAATACGAGTGGAAGTGGGAGGAAATCGGAATGGATTTCATTACCGGTTTGCCAAAGACTCAAGGAGGTTATGACTCCATATGGGTTATAGTGGATCGCTTGACTAAAGTAGGCCATTTTATCCCGTGAAGACCACTTACTCGGGAGATAAATTAGCGAATTATACATGATCGAGGATTATGCTGTTTGCCGCGGAGTGCCAAAGAGGATTGTATCGGACGAAGTACCCAATTTACCTCAAGGTTACGGAATAAGTTGCATGAAGCCATGGGAACCCGTTTGAACTTGATCTGACTTATCATCCCACAGACGGACGGACAGGCCAGAAAGAGTCAACCAGGTCTGGAGGATATGTTGAGAAGCTTGTGCATTAGCTTATGCTACTTCTTGGGATAAGAGTTTACCGTATGCGAGTTCGATTACAACAATAGTTATCGAGGCTAGTTTCTGAGATGTCACCTTTTGAGGCCTTTGTATGGTCGACCACTGTCGGACGCCATTGAATTGGAATGAGGCCGTGGCGCCGTGTCTTTGGGCCTGATATTCTTCAAGAGGTGAAGAAGCGGTCGCCATGATTAGGGAAAGGTTGAAGATAGCCCAATCTCGACGAGAAGAGTTATCTTGACAATCGTCGCCGAGATTTGAGTTTTGAACGAGAAGACTTTGTATACCTCGAGTTCGCCTCTCGGGGAGTTAAGAGGTTCCATGCCAAAGAAACTTCGCACCCGTTATGTTGGACCATTTAAGATTTTGAGTCGCGAGGCGAAGTTGCTTATCGGTGGAGTTGCCCACGATCGTTGGCGAGGAGTGCATGATGTATTCCATGTGTCCCGATTGAAGAAGTGCCTCGAGTTCTGAGAGCAGACACCGCTAGAGTTAATTGAGTTGCAAGAGGACTTGACTTATAAGGAGCATCCGTGAGGATTACGGACACAATGGATCGAGAAACTAGAAACAAGTCAACCCGTTTACGTAGAGTTCGATTGGAGCAACCATGAAAGCGAAGCGACTTAGGGCCTTGAAGAGGATTTGAAGAAAGAATTTCCAAACCTATTCCTTTAGTAAGCCACGAATCTCGGGGGCGAGATTCTATTAAGAGGAGGTTTGTAACACCCCAAAATTTTGCTTTTATTGAATTCATGTGTGATTTGGCACTTTGGTGAATTTTGGAATTTCTTTGGAATTTATTTGGATTTATTTGGAATTTATTTGAATTTATTCCATTTTGAAATAATTAAAGAATTTAATTTTGCAAATAAAATTTTGTTGGAAATATTTTATTTGAGTCCAAAATAATCCAAAATATTTTCGAGAATTTTTGGAATTTTAAAGTCATTTGCTATTTTTAATGAATTAAATGAATTCTTGGGAATTATTTTAAATATTAAATCGCTGGAAATTCAACTCGGGTCATCTTGTTCATCCGGCCAGTCGAACCGAGTCGGACTCGAGTCAGGCCGAGCGATTGACTCGACCAAACCGGCTCCCAACCTAATCAATCCCAGCCGTTGGATCAAGATCCAGCGGTGAGATCCGCCCGTCTTAGGTTCGGCCGTATCCGGCCGGATCGATCGCGCCCGTCGCGATCGTGGCCGTTGTCGTGCCACGTGGGCGGTAATGTCGTCGTCTCCGCCGAGGAGCCGGACTCCGCCCGCGCATGCGCCGCCGTGTAAATTAGGTTTCCGTCTCGAACGAGCAGAGGCTATTTAAAGCCCCAGTCACGCCACGAGGTTGCCCTCATCCTTGCGCACCCGTTTCCCGAGCCATCTACTTTGAGCGCGCCGTTTGCCGTCGAGCTCGCCGTAGTTAGCGCCACTCGCATGCGGTTTTGCCTCGTCTCGCCCGCCGTCAGTCGTCTTCCGTAGAAGAGCCCGAGCCGGAACCCGAAGCGAGGCGCACGAAGAGACCACTCACTTGGCCAGCGAGCGACCGGGCGCCCGTCGGGCTCGTCGTCGTCTCCGTCTCCGGTGGCTGCAGCTCGCCGCGTCGCCATCGCCCTCGCGAACTCTGTGCGCCGTCCGATCTTGATCGTGCGGTTGAGTGAGTTCACGTGTTCCAAACCGATTAGATGCGGGACCGTTGGATCAAGATCCAGCGGTTCCTGTCGCCGCGTCCGTGGTAGTGATTATTATAGGATTAGATGCGGACCGTCCGATCTAGATCGAGCGACCCCACGATCATCGAGTAGATTCAACACGTTAACCCTGGATCTAATCGCGGCGTTGAATTTCAAATCAGCGGTCGAGATTGCGCCGCGATGTCGGGAAGTTGGGCCGGCGGTCGGCGCCATCCAGCAGCGTGCGTGTGGCGACCGACACGGGGCCCGCGTGTCGAAGAAGGGCATGTCGTGGTGACCCAGCCAGCGCGGCGTCACCCATGGCGTCATCGGTGGGTCCCCACTGTCGACAGGTGGTGAGCCCGGCGTCGGCGATGGCGTCACCGAGTGGGCCCACATGTCGGCGACACGTAGAATCGTGGGCCAGGAGTCCACGATGGACCCGAGCCAGCGTGGACCAAGTCCATGGACCGGTGGCGTCGACCAACCAATCGAGAGGCTGCCACGTGTCCACTGTGGCGCAATAAATGATTTTCGAAAAAGAAAATGATTTAATAAATCGGTTTAATAATTGATTTGAATTTCAAAACTTCAAGCGCTTATAACTTTTGCGTTTCAACTCCGATTTAGTGATTCAAATTTCTAAATTTGTATAAAATTGAGATCTACCTAAATATGAATTTTATTTAATTTTGGACTAAAGTTTTCCTCTGTAAAATTATTTAAATGATTATTTAAACTTTAAATAATCATAACTTTTAACGTCTTAACTCCAAATTTAGCGATTCCAGTTTCTAAAAATCCATAAAATTATGTTCTTTCTGTTTATGGATTTTATTTGGATGTTTGGACACTTTTTGCCTATTGTTTATTTGGGTATTTGCTATTTGCACGCTTTACGAGTAGGCGTTGAAGTCTTGGGAAGGATTCGAAGGAGAAGTATTGACTCGGGATCCAACTCAAGACCAAGAACAAGTACTTTTTGAAGGCAAGTTGTGCTTTGACCATGTTGATCCTATTTTGAAATCTATTTTGATTTAAACTATTGCATGCTAGTTCAATTAGAAAAATACTTGGTTTAAACATGGGGTTAGATAAGTACCAATTTGCTTTGTATGACACCTTGATTATTTAAGTATGTGCCATGACCCTTGTCACCCTAGTTGTGGATTACTAGTTGGACATTATTAAATTGCCAACATGGGTTTAGGCCGTTGTAGTATCTTTGCTTGGACACCTTTCGTGCTCATGACATGATTTTGGACAATCAAATGTTAATATTGACTTAATGATATATTGAACCTGTTTTGGAAAAGTATCATGTGATGTTGATGGCACGTGGTGCATGGTAATCAAGCGGGGTTTGATAAAGCCATTTCGGCCAGGGCATGTGGCAAAATAATCAGGTGGGCGGTTGTGGCATTAGGGATGTTGATTTGGTTCTTGGGTAGTCTTGCCCTGGTCACCCTAAGGACTTAACCTTGCAAGCCTTTGAACTGGGTCTAACGTGCAACCACATGTACAGTAATGGGACGGACCTAGTTGACTAAGTTGCTAATAACGTGCACTGTGGGACCTCGGGAGGTCAACTACACCCTTTGTGTAAGTTGTGCGGGGAGGCGTCTGAAGTGAGGCAGTACCCATCTAGCAGTTGATTGGCCTAGACTTCGCCTTAGCGAAGGGAAGGGTTAGTCTTGTAATAACCAGGGAGGACCACTTGTATTGTTAGAGGTTTAGAAAGACTTTATTCACGGGAACTTCGCCTTTGTGGTGTTTATTTGTATCTTGTGGGTAAAGTGCATAACCTCTGCGAGTTTAGAATCTATTCGAATAGCCGTGTCATGGTATTGGACATCGCTCGGGAATTACTGATCAAGGGTTAGATTTTCTCAAAAATAACTTTGGTTTGAAAAGTTGGGTTGGTTTAATAATGAAGATGATGGAAATGTGGTTTAGGATGGGGAAAAATGTTTATTAAACTTCTTGAAAAGTTATTTACGCTTTACTTATTTCTCTTTGCTTTGAATCTACTTATATTACTTTTCAAATCTGTTTCTTTGCAAATATACCTTGAGCTATTCCTTTGTACCAAGCCATGCATATAGTATATTAGCTTGCATTACATTGCATGACTTCTTTGAGTACCAAGTACTCACCCTTGCCTCAACACAACACGAGTTGAAGAGGAGACTACGCCCGGCCGGAGGAGGAATTCCAAGAGGATCCGTCTACTTAGGGATCTGAGCCCGATCGATTACTGTGGTATCTTTGGATGGCGCCCGCAACTATTTGATTTTCATTTGCTATTATTTTTCTCTGAATAAGTTTAGCCTTGCAAGGCATATATTTGTAACTTGGCCATAAGGTCGAGTAACCACTTTAGTTATTTAAATAAAGTACTTTGATAATATCGATTGGTATGATTGTGATATTTACCAATGTTAAGGCTGTGTGCACTAAGCGCGTTCTGGACTAGTCTTTGAATACCTGAAGGTCGGATTTGCAAATTCGGGGTCAAAAGCGAGAGGTAGTATCGAGCCGAGGTTGGCTGTAGGCTCAACCCTAGCTAGAATAGTCGTAGTGAGGATAAAACCTATTTTCTAAAAGCTAAAAAAAAATTGTCAAGATCTTAGTCGAGCTTGATGGGCTGCGACGGCGAAGTCTCCTGATCTTCTTCGGGCCGAGTCTTAGTTTGGGCTTGACCTTCATCTCAACGACCTCGGAAGCCTCTCTCTCTAAGGAACCGCTCTGGTAGCGGTGAGGTTTCCGGCGATCCATCGTCCACGACTTCGCGCCCGATCGGAAGGTCCCCTATCTCGTACCCTAAAGTACAGAGTGGGGATCGAAGCCCACGTTCGGCCCGTGAGTCGGGCTCGAGAGCGCCGAGGCACGAAGGGTGGGAGTTCTCACCGTAAGCCACTCGGCACCCCAGCGCCTAGGTTTATCTTCTTACGACTCACCCACCTCGGCCGAGTCGGAAGAAAGCCTAGAAGCTGCTGGAATTTCCGTGAAGTCACGTATGTCCCGAAGGCTCGCGGGCAGATTCGCGGCAACCGACACCTCGATCGCCCGCCCGATCTGGAAGGAGGCCGAGTGGTAGGCTTTGTGGTAGCGCTCTCCGGGACAGCGCTCGGGCTGTCAATGAAGACATACGCAAGCCAAGATGGGGACCAGGTACATTCGTACCCCACAATGAATATCGTCGCCTCAAGACACTCCTGGATACCACGACCCCTATGTTGAGGCGGATGATCGATTGCCCGATCATGGCCCAAGTAAAGGCCATGGTAGCCGGCGGCGGTATCCGGCATGCCCAAACCGACCAGCCGGCGAAGGAGGCATCCACGTGGTCGGCGAGGACCAGGCGACGGCCAATGGCCGGTCAGTCGGAAGCCCGCCAGACACATCATGTTCTACCGCGAGCGACTTGCGACACGGCATCGGCCGCGACCTCACTCGAACCTCGGCGCCCAGCGCGCGATCGAAAGGAGGAACAACGCGCCGTCAAGCCCGGCGAATATGGCGCTACGGCATCCTTCCATGAGGCGCGAAATCATGCCAGCGATCCCCTCGCGTCGATCACCTCCCGAAGTATCGCGGGAGTCATCGAAGGAGTTCGTGCGTTTACACCCCTCACCTCTGGCCGAGTGGTTTGGCACGATGGATTTAATCCTAAAGGCATCACTAGGTTCGGCGGTGAGAGGACCGGAGAGCTTAGCTACAAGTATACGCTCTGCGGTCGAGGGCCGCGGGAGATCAAAGTAATGGCAAACTACTTGCAGGTTACCCTCTCGCCCACAGCCCAAGCATGGCTCACTTAGGACTTCAGCCGAACTCTATAGATTCTGGGAGATGCGTGTGAGCGATTCATCTCAAATTTCCAAGGCACTTACGGCGCCAGGCACCCCTTGGGACCTATACCGGCTACACCAAAGGAGGAGCGAATCCCTCGGGAGTTAGTCAAGCGCTTCATGAGCAGGAAAAGCACCGTTCGGGGCGTCCACGAGATCACGATTGTGATAGCTGCCTTCCAGGAAAGAGTCGGCGACCCGACCTCATCAAGAAGATGTCCGGGAAGCCACCCCGCGTCGGTCAAGGAGGCTGTTCGCCTAAGCGGACCGTTACGCTTCAGCCTCAGAGGCTCTGGCGGGCAGCGTGATGAGGAAGGATCGATCTGAACCCCTCGGCGGAAAGAAAGAAGCGCAAGAAGCGAAGAGGCGGTGGCGATCCACTACACCAACTCATCCTCGCGCTCTCAAAGAGGATGGATATGATAAGGTTATGAACTCACTCTGCCCTTTCCATCAGAAGGAGGCATGCGCCAAGGTGCTTCACCCTAAAGAGGTTCGCCGCGAGAGCAAGAGGCGAGGCTGGACAAGGTCAGGAGTGGTCACGCCGCCGATCAAACCGCCTCTCCACTGAAGGCGAGGAAGACTATCGAAGTCAACCTCGAGCTTAACTACATATTCGGGGTTCGACGCATATGAGTCAAAGCGGAAGCAAAAACTCACCGCTCGGGACATGCATGCGATGGCGGAGACCCCGATATGTCCGGCTGGTCGAGTCGCAATAACTTACGGCCGCGCGGATCACCAGGTCGTGTCCCATTCCCGGCGAGATACCGTGGTCTTGGCGTGGTTGTCCGCGGCATCAAGCTCAAAAGGGTGTTGATTGGCGGTGGGAGTGGGCTCAACGTCCTCTTCGTGAAGACACTCGATGATATGGGGATCCGGTCGACCTCAAGCGCGGGTCGTCGCCTTTTCATGGAGTGATACCGGGGCGTCGGCGATACCACTTGGACAAATCACTCTACCGATCCACGTTCGGCGCAAGGAGACAACTACGGGATGAGCCTTAGCCGAGGTGGCGGACTTCGCGGCGGCGTATCCGCCATCTTGGGGAGACCAGCGTTGGCCAAGTTCATGGCGGTGCCCCACTCTGGCGTATCGATGCTGAAAATGCCAGGTCAGTGGTATTATCACACTCTGTGGCGATGTTAAGCGATCTTTCTCTTGCGACGAGGAGAAGCTGCGAAATGGCGAAGTCTCTGGAAGCTGGCCCGGAGTCGGAAAGGATTAAATCAAGAGGCGTATTCGACAAGCCGGGCGATATCCTACCCCATGGCGCGAGAACTCCGGGATCGGCCAGGAAGGCACCAAAAGGATTCTCCTCGACCCGTCCGATCCGGCGCGAGCCGTCTCGTCGGGACAAGGCTCGAGGATGAATAGGAAGGCAGCGTTCGTCACCTTCTGCGGGCAAACCAAGGCGTCTTTGCACGGAAGCCGTCCAGGCCTGCCGGGGTCCCAGGAGGTGATCGAGCACTCAGCTGAATGTAAACCAATCCGCCAGGCCCGTCAAGCAAAGGTTCTGACGGTTCTCTCAAGATCGTCGAGAAGCCATCGAGAGAGGAGATCACAAAGCTGCTAGCGCGACTCATCAAAAGTGTATCATCATTGGTTGGCGAACCACATGCTAAATCGAGAAGAAGAAGAATAAAGGCTGGCGCATGTGTGTTGATTACACCGACCTCAACAAGGCTTGTCAGAAAGATCCCTTTGGTCTCCTCGTATTGATCGGGTGGTAGACTCCACTTTGGGATCTCGGCTACTCGGCTTTACGGGCGCCTATTGAGGCTATCATCAAATTCGGCCGAGAGGGAAGAAAGCTGCGAGAAGACTTACCGTTTATCACTCCATTCGAGCATATTGCTATATCACCATGCCGTTCGGGCTCAAGAATGCGGCGCCAGCGTACCCATTGCGCCCGTGCGTGTGTTTTCACCATCGGCTCGGGCGCAATGTGGAAGCTTATGTGGATGATGTGGTAGTTAAAGCGCAGAGACACAAGATAGCCTTATCTCAGGCACTGGCCGAGGCGTTCGTAAGTCTAAGGGCGTTCGGATGAGGCTAAACCCGAGAAATGTGTTTCGGAGTTTCTTAGAAACTACTCGGGTTCATCGTCCCCCATCGTGGGATCGAGCCGAACAGGAGAAAATTGGAGCCATCATGAAAATGGCCCGCCTACCTGACAAAAGGAGGTCCAAAAGCTCAGGATGCATGGTAGCGCTTGGCGAGGTTTATCTCACGGTTGGGAGTCAGGGAATGCCTTTCTTCAAGCTCCTTAGAAGCAAGATCGCTTTGATTGGGCCAGCGAGAGCCTGGCGAGGCCTTGAAGAACTCAAGGTGTTTCTCTCCACTCCCAGTCTTAGTCTCATGGCGCCCGAGGTGAACCTCTTCTGCTCTACATAAGCGGCAACATCTCATGTAGTAAGTGCAGTGATAGTTGTGGGCGGGAGGAATCTGAGCACCTCTACGGCGTGCAGCGCCCGATTTATTTTGTCGGTAATCTTTGGCGAATCCAAGACAAGATATCCTCAAATCCGAGAAGGCTGCTGTATGCGCCATTTTGATCTCGTCACGGAAGGCTGAAGCATTATTTCAAGGACATTCGATTTTAGTAGTCACTTCTTTCCCGTGGGAGGAGGTCCTCCGTGTCGGGAAGCTCTTGGAAGAATTTCAAAGTGGGCGTGAGCTTGGAGCTTTTCGACATCTCGTTCAAGCCGCGCCTGCCGTCAAGTCCAGGCCTTGGCTGACTTCACGGCCGAGTGGACGAATCCCTGAGACTCCACTTGCGGAAGAAGAGCGAGAATATTGGGTTATGCACTTGACGGATCTCTCATGCTTGGGGAGGCGGGGCGGGAATCCTCCTTATCTCGCCTAAGGCGACGAGGTTGAAAGTATGTCCTTGGATTCACTTCCGGCCTCAAACAATGCCGCTTGAATCTGAGGCCCTCATCCATGGGCCGTATCGCCACATCACTTTCGAATCAGCCAATTTGGCGGTTCGGCGACTCGATTGGTGGTGAATCAAGTCTGAAGGACTGGTCGTGCGTGGATCGAACATGGCGGCATCTTGCCCGGCAAGTCAGAGAATTGGAAGGCAAGTTTGTGATGCAGGCTGGTTCATGTCCTCCGCCGCAATAATGAGGCAGCCAGACAGGTGGCTAAGATGGGAGCCACTCGGGCGGATGTCCCGAGGTGATATCTTCGTCTGAGATCTTCCACGAGCCAACCGTTACAAAAGCGGCAAAAGCCAGCGAGGTCTGGGCAGGAGTCCTGCTCATCGATCAGGTGGACTACCCGTACCTTGATTACCTCCTGAAGGACAAACTCCGGAAGCCACCACTTTGGCGGAGCGGCGTCTCTGAGCAAGCCAAATCCTCGTGGTGGTGGGCGGCGAGCTCTTAGAAAAAGTGCCTCGGGTGTCCTCGAGAGCGGTGCATTCGGGACAAGCGGGAAGAGAGGCTGCTCCAAGAAATCCATTCGGAGATGTGTGGCCATCCAGCGGCATCAAAAGCGCCTTGGTTGGGAAAGCCTACAAGCGAGGGTTTCTTACGGCCAGCAGCGATAACGGATGCCAAGGAGATAGTTCGAACCTGCGAGGCTGCCAATTCTATGCAAGGCAGACACACTTGCCGGCCACGGGAGCTCTGAGACTATACCCATTTCTTGGCCTTTCGCGATGCAGGGCTCGACTTAGTGGGCCGCTCAAGAAGGCTCAAAGCGGTTTAAACTTACCTCTTACGTGGCCATCGACAAGTTCACCAAGTGGATCGAGAAGCCAAGCCCGATCGTCACTATCCACTGCGGTCAAGGCCAAGGAGTTCTTCGAGGATATTGTGAGTCAGGTCGGAGTGCCCAACCGGATCATCACGGACAACGGCACCCAATTCGGGAGTGAAGAATTCCAGAAGAATGGTCTGCGGCGTCGGGATCAAGATGCCTTAGCCTCGGTGGCTCACCCACGAAGCAATGGGCGGAGTTGGCGAGCTAACGATCTGGTCCTCCAAGGCCTCAAGGCCGGGATTTTCGACCGCCTCAAACCATCTGGCTGCTCGATGGGTGAAGGAGCTACCGTCGGTACTCTGGGGACTCAGAACCACTCCCGGTAGAGCGATTGGCCAAACCCCTTTTTCTGGTCTATGGTGCGAGGCGGATTCTGCCGGCCAGTGGGATTGAATCCCGAGGGTTCGAATTACATGGCCAGAGTCAGGAAGCCGAATGGTGGAGCTTGATCAACTCGAGGAGGCTCGAGCGTTGCCGCCCTCGATCGGCTAAAGTACCTCCGGGGACTTGGCGCTACCACTCTCATAGCGTCGAGAAGTAGAACCTTTTAGGAAGGAGATCTGGTCTGAGGAGGAACCCGAAGCGAGCACAAGCTCTCTCCAATGTGGGAAGGTCCGTACATTGTGCGGAAGACAACCCGGCCAGTGCTTATCGGCTCAGGCGAGAAGGCGGCGAGGTCTGGCGAATACTTGGAGCAGCCAGAACAACTCCGTCGGCTTCTACGCATGAGTTATGTATCCCACTCTCACACATTAAATAAAATGGTGGTCGTCTTATTTTACGAAGTTACGTGTAATGCTGGCCCGAGTGGTCATTACCCGGCGGTGTGGTGCCTAACCACAGTCGTGCCAATATAGAGTGCCGCGGAAATAACAAGCGCGATGAGCACAAAGCCTCGGCGGTTTACACCAGTAGCGCTGTGAGCGGGTACAAAGCACTAACCACTCGGGGACTGCAATTCGCCTTTGAATCTAGCAGAGATTCGCGATCGCGAATTTCTAACCGTCAAAGCTCGAGCCCAGTAGCCTCGTTCTTTGGCTTTGGAACAGCCCGACTAGAATAAGTTGATCAGGCGGAACCACTAAACTTCGGATTAAACATGATGGCGCAATTTGGATAAAATTTAGCATTTCATTCCATAATGTTAATAATTTACATTCTTGACTTTCTTTTTTTCTTTTTCTCGCTAAAAAAAAAAAAAACTCTCTGTCTTCTTCTTTGGTCTTTCTTTGGTCTTCTTAGGTGTTCACTGGTGCTCTCAGTCTTTGGTGCTGGTCTTTGGTCTTCTTTAGTCTTGGCATTCTTTGGGAGGCCGGGCCGAGATCGTTGAGGTTAAAGCGCGACCCACGCGACCCAAAGCGCCGCGAATCTCGCCGTCAACCACCCACAAGGGGGTATAAGGCGGATGAGGCCACGGCGGCAAGGTCGTCAAGGCGTCGCGACCAACCATCTCGAGGATGATCTCCGCCACCTCGTGGAGCCGGTGCGGCCTCGGCAAGGTAGCTCTGGCGGCGTCCTCGCCGCTCCTTCCTCCTCCTCTCGCCTCGGTGTGGCAAAGTCGAGGTCTTCCCAAGACTCCGCCTCCTCCCAATTGTGCAACATCCCGAAGAATCGCTGGCGAAACAATGCCGCGTAGGGACCGACGAACTTCCTCATGATAGACATGAAGGAATGCCGGAAGAGAAGAAGGGGGACGAGACAAAAGGGAGCGGGCGATCGCTCATCAGCGGTGACGCCCTATTTATAAGCCACCCCAGCCCCGGAAATCGAAGCGTCTCCAAAGGCAATCAAATGCGCCGCCTCGCAATCAGCAGCGCGAAAAACAAAGCGGCAGTGCGAATGCCGAAGAAGATCAGCACGTTGAACAAAATCAAGGAGAATTTCACCAGACACGTGTCGTAAGCAGTTCAAGCTCATTCGGCCTTCCCGCTTAATTATACCAAATTAAGCGAAAGGCCGAAGTGGAGAGCTAGCAAGCGATGCAAGCACAGGGGCTAAACCACTCGGCCAGGTGGCCTGGCATGAAGTCGGCGCTCGAGAGCTGCGCCCGACCTCTCGGAAAAGCGTGTCTGGGGCAAGAAAGCCACGGGCCAAGGCCCTGGCGTTTGGGAGCCATACCGGTGAAACTCACCGGAAAGGCGCAGCGAGGATCAAAGGCTGCGGGCATATATTCTAACAACTTCGGCCCGAGAGAAGAAAGTGGAAGAGGTCGAAGACCACTCGGCGGAAGACAATACAGGCAAATCATATTGAAGTAAGAAGACACAATATTTCAAACAAGGAGGCGAGCACTCGGCATCGAGGCCCACATCGAAGTCGAAATTCTAGATTCTCCAACAAGGCTGCGATGCAGGACACCTCTTCGAGGAAGCGCGTTGGCCTTGTCTTCGTCCTGAGGCAAAACCTTCTTTCACGGCTTGAGGTCAACTCTCGGATAATGAGACTTGACCACCGCCAATGCAGTTCGCACTCATTGCTGCGGACTCTTTGGCGTAAGCTTCTGATCTGTCGGCTCCTCGAGAGAAGTGGAAACGACATCGTCCCCCTGGCGGCGTGACTCCTTCAATGCGCGAGAAGGTGCGGAGGCGGCTCGCGACGGCCAGCGCGATTCAGTCCGCCCTGTTCGGCGGCCATCTTCTCCTTGCACTCTGCAACAAAGTCAAGCGGCCATCAAGAGCACACCGATGCCAAGTATGTCCAACCCAAGTCAAATAAATTTACCCTTCGGCTCATTGCATCTTTTCAAGGCGGCTCGAGCCGAGGCCGAGTTCTCTGAAGCCTCGGTCGGGCTCTCGGCTCGACAGCAGTCAGTCGCGCTCTGAAACACGAGTGTCACCATCCTCTCCAACCATCCAAAAGACA
Source organism: Rhipidocladum racemiflorum (assembly GCA_036346355.1). Classification (NCBI taxonomy): domain Eukaryota; kingdom Viridiplantae; phylum Streptophyta; class Magnoliopsida; order Poales; family Poaceae; genus Rhipidocladum; species Rhipidocladum racemiflorum. The sequence continues at coordinate 43,868,400 of CM070574.1, read as the reverse complement.
TCAAGCCGAATCCGAGGAGAATCTCACCTTCGAGCATATGCTCAAGCTTCATCTTCTCCTCCGGATCCTCATACACTCGCCATGAAGCCCGTGGACTTCTTTCCACTGTCCGCTGATCTCGTTGAGTTTGTCCTGATGCTGCCTGCTCCTTGAGCTTCGGGAGCACCTTACGGAAAAACCGCGATCTTTGCTCAGCGCTCCCCATGTCCTAGGTAGCAGGCGAGAATCTCGAGGAGAAGTCGGCGAGGCAGATGGAAGACAAAGCTCACCTGCAGCGGCGTGCTACACCTGACGGTGAGCTCATAAAGCTCCGTCCGAGCCGCTCTCTCCATCTCGTCGTCCTCTTCCATCCCTTTCCGGTCGGAACCCCCTTCCCACCATCACGGTCAGGTCGAGGCTTGGCGGAAGAGGCCAGCGGCGGTGGCTCTCGAGGCACTTCCTCCCTCCCAGGGAGGCAGTGCGGGTCGATCTCTTCGGCCAGACGGACCACCGGATGGATTCGGCCGATTAGGCGCCCGGCGCCCCGTGTGGCGAAGCCCAGCGATCGGCTGCGGCAGTGACCTAGCCTCACTTTGAGGCTCCTTTTCGAGGGAACCCTCCACGAGAGGCGTCCATAGCGAGAGTCTGAATCGGCAAAAGGAAGACACCTCGGCCTGCAGGCCGGTAACAAAAAAAGACAAGGATCGCCCAAAGAATACCTTTTGGATTTCTTGAATTTCATCCCGAGTCTCATCAGAGACCCAGCACCACTCGGAGGAAGTTAAGCGCTGCGATCGGGGCTACCCACAGGACGAAGAAGGCTGAGGCCCAGCGCTGCGATCCGGGTGCACCCGGATGTCGAAGGCCGGTGACGAAAGGCCGGCGACCTCCTCGCCGACTCCGGCGCGGCTCGTCGGCCAGATGTGTCGACCACTCGCCGCTTTGGCGTGTTTCGGCCGAGAGAGGCCGACAACCGGAGGCGTTAGAAATGAAGGGCAGCGTTCTGAAAAAAAGGCGATCGCACCTGTTTGAATCACACATCTGTCAAAGAAATCATGGAGCGACCTTTTGAGAGAATAGTGCACTCCACGGGAGGAGGCCTTGCCGTCGAAAACTTATGAGGCAGCCCTGTTGGTGATTATTGTGCTAGGCACGAAGAAATCAACTACCGTCTTTGCCGACTCCATCGGCAGGGCCACGTCAGGCTCAGCGTGGGGTCGAGGCCGTTGTATTGGAACCCCAAATGGACTCTCTCCTTCAAGGGCTGCACTCGGCGCTTCACAAAAGCGATCGCGATCCGGGACCCGTCGGCCCTCGGTTCTTGGATCGTCAATCAATGCGGAAGCTCGAGGATTTGCGCCAAACCTCCTCCGTCAGGCGTCGCTCCGGCATCGGGAAGCTTTAGGAGCCACAGTAGGCAAAGAGAGGCGAGAAGGGATCAACATTGGCACAATAGAACCACTCCCGCCTCCAACCTTTGAGGAGGTTTTGAGAGGAACGACAAAATCTTGCTTCTTGAGCCCTCCCATGGTGGAGTCAGGCGCCCCCAGCGAGGTTAGGGCGGCCCGGTCGGATGAGGCTTGACGAGAAGAAGGAGCGGAACAAATCCAAATGAGGGCGTATCCCAAGATCGCCTCGCCCAGGCTGGGCGAAGATGGCAATGTGAAGAATCGAGTTGGGGTTCAAATTGATCAACTCAATTTCGTAGAAGTGGAGGAGCCCCGGAAGAAGGCGCTCCCGGGAATGCTAAATCCCCGGAAGAAGGACTCAAACACCACAATCTCATTCTCGGAGGTGTGGGGTAAGGGTCACTACTTGGCGGGGCAGCGGAGATCCAACTCCGGCGGAGGGAGGGGCCGTGGCGACCATCCTCCAAGCGGGGCGTCGTCGTGATGGAAGTCTCCCACCACTGCCGCCCGCGGTCGGTGCTACCCTCGATGTGAGGAAGAAGACATTGCGAAGAAGAAGACACAGTGGGAAGAAGCAGCGCTTAAGCCAGAAGCGTGAGCAGAGAAACCCTAAATCGCCAAAGGAGGTTTGAAGGTTTCGCGGCCGTAGTGGGGAAGGTGCAAGGAGGCCGTTGCTCGGCGAGGTCCCTTCGACTTATAAGAAATGGGCCCCAATTTCCACCTTACGGTGGGAAGAAGCGAGGAGCCCTCTGTTCAGTCTGGGCGAGATCGAGGCCGCCCCATGGCGGGCCCAATAGGCTGCGTCGCGCCAAAAGCGCGACAGTGTCAAATCTGGTCCCAAAGTTTGGGATAAAGTCGCCCCACGGCGGGCCTGAGCGCCCGGCCGCCCACGGAAGCTTGGGGCTGGGCACTTTCAGGAACATCCTCGACGGCACACCCATAATTTAGGGTCAATTGCTGGTCATTTGTCTCACAATGCGATTGGGTGTCGCGGGAGGATCTACAACCAACACGGTCTTGAGAATCGCCCCATGAGGGTCTAAAGCGATCTTGTAAATGGCGAAGCCTGAGACATTACTCTGTATGACCAAGGTATGCCCCATGAGGTCGGTAGGCGACAAGCGCCATTTATCGGCGCCGTATAGCGAGCGCAGTGCCGCCTTGACCCTGAGCCAAAGACCAAGGTATGCCCCATGAGGTCGGACCCGAAGCGACAAGCCGTTATCGCGCATGCAAGTAAGCAGCGCGGGTACCGCCAAACCCCGAGCCAAAAGACCAAGGTATGCCCCATGAGGTCGGTAGAAGCGACAAGCCGGTTGCAGCGCCGCAAATAAGCGGCGGCGGGTACGCCCGACCCCAAGCCAAAAGACCAAGGTATGCCCCATGAGGTCGGTAGAAGCGACAAGCCGGTTGCAGCGCCGCAAATAAGCGAGCGGGTACCACTCGACCCACGAGCCAAAGACCAAGGTATGCCCCATGAGGGCCGGTAGAAGCGACAAGCCGGTTCTGCGCCATAAGCGAGCGCGGGTACCACTTCGACCCGCGAGCCAAAGACCAAGGTATGCCCCATGAGGTCGGTAGAGCGACAAGCGGTTGCCGTGCTTTATGTGGTAGCGGGTACCACTCGACCCGCGAGCCAAAGATCAAGGTATGCCCCATGAGGGTCGGTAGAAGCGACAAGCCGGTTGCCGTGCCGCAAGCAGCGCGGGTACTACTCGGACACGAGCTAACCAACCAGCGGCTTCATACTACAAGTTCTTTATGATCTCTCTCCGCATAATCCTCATGGCGAGGGCAAGGGGCGGAAAGTCGATCCTAAAGCACTTGGGGGCTCTTTGTGGGATGTCGAGCAGGAGTCCCGCAAGAGGGCCTACACCGGCCCAGGCAGCCGGGCGGAATAAAGCAAAGCCCGAAGCACCACAGCGGGCCCAGAGAGACCTTCGACTTGCTCCCCAAGACAACTCCTGATCCTTCAAGGAAGCTTAGCGCCCCACCCCAACAACTTAGACCAGGAACAAAGCATGAAGCGACACACCGCGAGCACTGCGGATCTTTGGAACGACAAGGCGGCGGCGTGGAGTCGGAGAAAGCATAACCACCTCTCCGGGGCGTAGGCGTGAAGGCGGATAAGGACAAAGGGACATGTCGTCCAGGCCACCATGTTCGAGGGCCGGTGGCGCCCATCTATCATGTATTCTTCCCCATTATATAAGGAGGAGGGAGAAACAAGAAAGAGAGAACACACAATATATCTAAGAACAGGACTAGGAGTATTATCTCCTCAGAGAGGCCCGAACACTGTCTAAAACAGTGCCCCGCATCTGTGTTACCATCAAGCTCGAGATCCGCACAAATCCCTAGAATCCACAAATCTTATTCTTTGCCGTGAAGCAGATCGTCGAGCATTAAATACTTACGTAAATGATCTGTGATTATTTCAATGAAGTACACATGAGTAATATATATTTAATTGTATACAAAAACCAAATATTTCTATGTATTTTTAATGTCAAAATCCATACATATTGATACCCTACTCAAAAACATATTATATATTGAATATATAATATACAATGCCTCTCCACAAGCGGTTATTATCTCCAACACGCTTGTGGAGAAAGCTACCTCCATGACGATTTATGTCTGAACGCTTGTGGAAGGAAATCTTCACAAGCGGTTTATAACACAAACCGCTTGTGAAGATCTCCACGTGGCGGTCCCAGAGCCTTCATGGGCGCCTTCGAACCGCTTGTGGTGTCTCACCACAAGCGGTTATCTAAGCGCTTGTGATACCCGAAGGATATCACTCCCGGATTAACTTACGTGATTCTAAAACCGCTTACGAAAGCGATTCTGAGCCGCTTGTGATGACTTGATTACGTAGTAGTGGGTAGTCACGTCACTAAAAACTATACACAAATCCAATCTTGTGATGTGCTCTGATTTTACTAGTTAGGTGATAGGTTCCAAACGGTATGGACATCAATTGAAAGAGTTGAAGGACCACATATAGATTTTTTCTTCCAAAAGCAATGCAAAGAAAAGCATCAACCCCAGTAGTGTAAAATTTGTTACTTACATTGAATAAAAACGAGTTCAGACTGTTGTTTCTACCATTCCCTCCGTTCTTTTTTACTTCATGCCATCGAATCCATGTCGTCAAACTTTCCATCAATAGATTTAAAACTATCTAGGTTTGCTATTTGAAATTTGTACCATTTGGTTTGTTGTTAAAAATACTTCTATAATATTGCAATTTTATTAGTACATCTTAATGTAAAATTATGAAAATGAACAATCAAAGTTGCATCTCGAAGATGATGAAAAGTAAAAACAATAACGTAAGTTAAAAAAGCTCCGTTTCACAATATTTTTTATGGCCTTAGAAAATCCCCATTTCAAAATATTGCTACATTGAGAAAATCAAAAGTATAGTTATTGTGATATTTTTAATATCTACTCCTATTCAAATGCTTTAGAAAAATGCTACGTGGTTATAGTATATATTATTTAATGGATCGTGTATGTGATTATTTCTGATTAAACTTTTATTAGATTCAGTTCTTCTTACCTATGCATGTGGTAGGACGTGGGTACGTACTTGACACGAGGGAGTAACAGGCGGTGGCTTTTGACCATTCTTGTTGTGAACAATCGGGTGTTGAAGCTGTGAGAGAGAATTGATCAACGACAAATCTGTATTGATCTTTGAGTGTATAATTTATACAACAATGACACAACAGCTAGCGAGCGCAGCGCGCGTGCAGTTGCTGACTGCGCGCATGGCGCGCATGCCGCGTGAGCCGTTAGAGCTATACCCGGTCATGGCTGTTGGAGTCTGTTGGAGATCTTGCATTGTTCAACACCCCCCCTCAATCTCGACTCTGGCGGAGCGACGGAGAGATTGTCCCTGAAATCAAGGAACAATGGCGACGGCAATCCTTTGGTAAAGATGTCGGCCGATTGGCGTCCGGCAGCACATGATGAGCAGCGTAGCTGCCCGGCGCCACTTTCTCCGGGCGAAATGGATGTCAGCTCGATGTGTTTGGTGCGCCGATGATGAAACAGGGTTGTAGGACATGTACAGCTGCGAGAGCGTTGTCCTGAAAACCACGGTGGCCTTGGGAAGGTTGAGCCGGAGCTCGGCGAGAAGATGGCGAAGCCATGAACACTCGGCGGCGGCGTGGCTACCGCTTCGGTACTCTGCCTTGCGCTTGGCCAGGGACACCGTAGTTTGTCGCTTGGAGGACCACGCGGCGACGGTGAGTCACCGAGGAAGGCGCGATGCCAGGCGTAGAATGGCGAGTGTGCAGGCAGCCCGGCCCGGTCGGCGTCGAATAAGCGATGTGACGGCCATTTGTTCGCGATCGAACAAGCTGAATGCCGAGGTCGATGGTGCCCTTGGCGTCTTAGTAAGATCCTCTTGAGCATCGTTTGGTGAACATCGCGAGGAGCATGCATGTGAAGACAGATTTGTTGCACGGCATCTGCGATGTCGGGCGGCGTGAGTGTCGAGTCTTGGAAGCGCTCGGCGAGGCTGCATGCGGTAGCAGGAGCATCGGTGGCGAGGGCGCCATCGTTGGCGGGCCGGTTTGGACTTGGTGTCGGCGGTGTGGCGGCGACCTTGCAGATTCGTCATCGGTAGCGTTGGAGGAGCTTCGGGCGTGCCGCTGGTTGAGAAGAAGCGGTTGCGATCGCGATGAACTTCCGTCTTAGAAATACCGTAGTAGCCCCAAGTCATAACGGTGAATGAGTGGCGAAGGCTGCGTGGCGATCTTATTTGGGGCGGCGGGAGTCGGCGGAACAATATCATGTAAATCGGCGTAGAAGAAGATAAGCGGCGTTGCACCCGTTGTTGAGGGCGAAAAGTGATGTGTCGCCTTGGATTGAAGCGAAGCAGCGCCATGGCGTGTTTGGTGAAGTGCTCGAACCAAGCTCATGGTGCTTAGCGAAGGCCGTAGAAGTGACGCGAGCGAAGCCAGGCCAGCGTCGGTGCGTAAGTCGGCCAGCGATCGGTTGTTAGCGATGAACTTGCTCGCGGAGATGGCCATGAAGGAGCAGCGTTGGAGGCGTCAAAGGCTGATGGCGGGCCATCCGTGGGTGGCGATGAAGTAAGAATGGTTCGGATTATCGCGAGGCTTGGCGGCGGGAGAAAGTCTCAGAAGTCGAGGCCGGGCCGTTGATTGAAGCGCGCACTACCCATCGAGCTTTATAAGCGTTCGGCCGAGCCATCTGGGTTGAACTTGTGCTTGAACACCCATTTGCGGTGATAATGCAGCGCCGGCGATCGTGGAGCGAGGTCCACGTCTTGTTCTCTGCGATTACACGAAACTCATGTTGCATCGCGGCAGGCGATTGTTGTCGCGGAGTGCTTAGCGGACGGGCGTCGGCTTACCAGGTGAGATAAATAGCACTAAGCGGGGGCGAAGCGATAGCCATTGCATAGTCGGCGTACTTAGGATGTATAGAGATGTTGGCGCGGCTTTGGGCGTGTGGTCATCGGATCTTTGGTGCACATGCGGTGCAGCCGGGGTGGAGTCGCGGCGAGGCGATGGAAGCGGCGTGTCTGGTGGTCGCGGCGAGCATATCTGGTGTCGCATTTGGAGAAGTCATAGGGAGCCGGCGTGGTTAGCGGGGTAGCGGCAAAGCTGGTGCGGCGACGGGTGTGAAGCGGACCGGCCCGGTACACCGCAGGCGGGCTTCGCATGCTTAGGTGTGGCGGCGAGTCGTCCTCCATGGCCGGAGTTGGCCTCGGTCATCGGTGTTGGCGATGGTCGGCGAGTTCATCCACTGAATAGGAGCAGCGCTCGTCGAAGACCACATGTCGAGAAGGTGATGGCCGGCCGGAGGAGAGATCGTAACAACGATAAGCTGCGATGATCCGTCGGGTGCAGATGAACCGCATAAAGCCGTAAGCGGGCGCTTAGTTTGTCTTGTGGTATGGCGGTGGTGTTAGGGTAGCGGCAACCAAAGACTTCGCGGTCGTCATGCGTAGCGAGGAGGGGCGCGCCAAGGAGGAGCTTCGTGTGGCGTGGTTGTGCGGTGGCGCGACCACGATCGCCCGGTTGATGAGGAAAGTCGTCGTGGCGAGTGCCTCAGCCGAGCGCCCGGTAATTTGCGATGAAGCAAAGAGTGCGCCTTGATTGTTAATTGTGTGCGAAGCCGCAGCGCTCGGCTTTGCCGTTTGCTGCGGCGATGTAGGGGTAGGAGAAGCGGAGCTGGAGTGCCGTGGTTGGAGAAGAAGGCTCGAAGAGCATAAGAGTCAAATTCTTTGCCATTGTCCGTTTGCCACAGCTAATATGGGTAAACGAAACGAGTATAAACATAGGCAAAGAATGCACGGATGGTGGGCGGGACCTCAGTTTACGGCGCAAGAAAGGTCCAAACATAATGGAGTGTAATCATCAAGAAAAACAACATAATACTTGTAACCCGTGTGACTTAGCACGGTGAGGTCCATACATCCGAATGCAGCAGTTGAAAAGGAAAATAAGCGTATGATGTAGAATCTGAGAAGAGAGCGGCCGGTGTGCTTGCCAAGGCGACGAGCATGGCAAGCATGATCAACTGACCTTATGGCAAGTGAAATCAAAATCTTGAAGGACTTGAGAGAGGGATGGACTGCCGGGATGCAGAAGTCGTTCATGCCACAAGGATCTGGTCGGTGCAGCGGAGGTGGTGAGGCCGTGGTGTTGTGGTGGGCGAAGGGGTAGAGATCGCCGGTGCTTTGTTACATCGGAGAATCTCCTCCTTGGTTGGCGAGATCCTTGATAGAGAAGCCATCGGGGTCAAATTCAAGCGAGAGACATTGTTATCACGAGTTAAGCGGCGAGGCGAAAGAAGGTTCTTGAGAGGAGAGCGAATAAGAATGTCCTTTAGTTGGAAGAATAATTGGGGATGGGAAGAATGGCGGCGACACGGTGGTGAAACAGGCGGCGAGCGCCATTGCCGTGGCGATCGGCCCGGCGAGAGTGGAGGCGAGTGCGAGGAACATACCAGGCGAAGATGACATGTGAGAGGTGGCGCCCGGTGTCGAGAACCACTCGGGACCGGAAGGAGCTTGATGGCGGCGCCCGGCGGTGGCCCCGGAGTATAGAGGCGGAGGTGTCCCAGCGAGTGTTCGCGGGAGGAGCTGCGTCGCGATCATAGCCTCTTTGAGGTTGGAAGAAGCGGCCAGTGGACCGAGGGCGCTGCGCCCGGAGTGCCGGAAGGGCATTGGCGAGGCACAGACAAGACCGATCCGGGGGTTGTACCCAGCGGCCCATGGATGAGAGGGCGGCCGTGGTGCACCGCCGCCGGGAATGTTGGTGTTGTTGGTGCCGCCCGGGCCGCGGCCGCGCTTCTTGTTCTTGGGGCGTCCGCGCGAGCTGCTGGATCCTGAGGACATCTCGGTGGAGCCGGTGGAGTTGTTGGTGGCGGAGTTGTGTCCGGCGGCGAAGGCCTGTTCGGCCTCGGCCTTGGCGTCGTGTTCCTCGCCCAATTCCTCGAGGAGTAGGAAGGATCGGGCGCTCATGAAGGTGTGGGGTGGGAACTTCGACTTGAGTACCGGCTTAACGTGGCGGAAGCGGGGATTGAGGCCGCGCAGGAGATTGAGCACCTGACTTGGTTCGGAGATGGGGTGGCCGACGTCACGAAGCTGATCGGCGAGGTGCTTCAGCTTGGCGCAGTACTGGGTAATGGACATGTCGCCTTGGTTGAGACTGCGGAGCTCCGCCTCGAGGTAGACGGCACGTTGGAGCTCGTTGTCACGGAAGAGGCTCTCGACGTCGCTCCAGACAGAGAACGCAGAGCGCTTCGGTTTGTGGACGATGTCGAACACCGCCGTGAAGGCTGTGGTGTAGATCCGGCTAACGATCGAGTGATCGGCCATGCGCCACTCTACGCATCACGTTAAATCCAATGGCCCGGCGACGAGCGTGGCGAGTGAGACCCGAACTTGCCCGGCACCGCGTCGAAGAAGCGGCGCCCGATGGCGTAGTTGGCGGCGTCGACATCGGTGGCGGGAACATGGAGTGCGGATGTTGACTTCTTTGGAGAAGCGGATGCGAGAGTGGGCTGCTCGGGCTCGGCGATGATTTGGAATCGGAGGGCCGAGTGGGCTGGAGTTGCCGTCCATGGCGGCGGCAGCGATGAATCGAGAAGAGCGAGAATCGGCTTAAGCTTTTGAGTGGCGGCTGGTGCATGCAACTCAATATGGTATCGAGCCAAGAGGTCTCAAGTTCAAGACCGGTTGGTGCAATTAAAAAATAATAATTGCAACCCACTTCTATTCCACGTCTTAGGTGCGAGGAGCCTACACGTGAGAAGTGTTAGTATAAGTGAATTGCCGTCTTTCCTCATCAGCTTAAGCTTTTGGGTGAAGCCCAGGCTGGTGCATGCAACTCAACATGGTATCGAGCTTAGGTTTTCTCTAAGCTTATCCTTCCGCTGTTTTAGATCTAATCCGCTGCCCGGGAGGAGGAGACTCCCGGGCGGCACCCGGCCGGCAGCGGCTTCTTCTTTGATTTTGGCTCAGCGCCGGACATCTGTCCGTCGAGCTCGTCGCCCAGATCTCGTACCTCTTTCACCGTCGCAGTCCGTCCGACTCCCTGCTCCTCTTCTGCTGCTGCACGGAGGTGCGCCGCTGGGCAGAGCAGCTCCACAGCGCCGAAATCGGGCGAGCGAGAGATAGTGTCGGGGGCTTTAGGACCAGTCGCGATACCATGTGAGAGAGAATTGATCAACGACAAATCTGTATTGATCTTTGAGTGTATAATTTATACAACAATGACACAACAGCTAGCGAGCGCAGCGCGCGTGCAGTTGCTGACTGCGCACATGGCGCGCATGCCGCGTGAGCCGTTAGAGCTATACCCGGTCATGGCTGTTGGAGTCTGTTGGAGATCTTGCATTGTTCAACAGAAGCAAGCATGCTCGACGTACGTACGTGTGTCACGCAAACGAAACAGGGTAGTCCATATCCGTCCGATCGAAATGTCGAGCCGTGCATGCATCCAGCCATCCGCTGTTGCTCCAGTTCCCGCTCGCAGCGCGAGAGATGACAACGCACGGGAGGTGTACTACTTTTGGCTAAACAGGACGACCTTATTTAGGCGTCAGCGATTCAGCAGCGTCCTGCACTCCTGCTGTAGACCTTATGACACAGTAGTGGCTGTAACGGAGAGGAACTGCAAATGATGTGGCTTAATGAAACACCAACCTAGCCCGATAGCGCGAGATCCTGTTTTGAACGGTTTAGTTTGATTCCTTCCCTCCAAAAACTAGAAGCTATTTTAAATAGCTGATTTCCCTGTAGCTGGAAGCTAAAAGCCAGTAGCCTATTCGTATTACGAAAAGCTGAAAACCAAAAGTTGATTTGGAGTAGCTTCTACGGTTTGGTTGGCTAGGGTTCTAACTTTGCAATTAAAGTTGAAGAAAACTACCCCTTCCTAACAAGTATAGAATCCCAAATAGCACCCCTCTCACACTCATTCTCAATCCATACCCCTAGCTCACACCTAAAAGCCAGGTTACCAGATACCAAACCTCTTTAGCTCAGCCAGATCTGACTCTTGACCATACAGCCCAGCCAAAAACTACTTCTAAAAAAGTTACAGCCATACCAAACAGGACCTAAGTTAGCTCCCTAGCTCCACTCCAGCCATGCATGACCAGCCCAAGTGCATCTAACCAGATGATCTCGACAACCACTATTACAAGAATGTACATTAGAATTAGTTCTTTTTCGTCATCATAATCGGTTTTGATGGCGATACAAAGTTCAACGACAGTAATGAGGATGCACTATCACAATCTGTTTTCCTCTGATAGTAATAAACATTCATTACAATCGGTTCTGATTTCAGAACTGATTGTGATGATACCCCTCATCACAATCGGTTCCATCTCAGAACCGATTGTGACGAGCGTGTCATCACAATCGGTTTTTTACCTAGAACTGATTGTGATGATAGGGTATCACAATCGATTCTAGCTCTGAATAGATTGTGATAACCACACTCATCACAGTCGATTCCATCTCAAAACCGATTGTGATGACCCCCTCATCACAATCATTTCTAGGTAAGAACCGATTGTGATGAGGTGCATCTCATCACAATCGGTTCTAAGCTAGAATTGATTGTGATGTCCATATTATAGCTGTACACCATCCAAAAATAGCCCCAAATTCACAGTATATGCATTCACAATATACAATTCATAGTACACATACATTCACAATATCACAGATCATTCACAATACTTATGCATATCACATAAGATTCACAACACTAACATATCACGTTCTGTCATCATATTCACATGATATAATATTTTTACAACATATGAACTAGTAGGAGCATGTCCGTTCGATCTCTATACCTACAATCCTCTGCTATAACCACATCTAGTACCACATGCCTAAGTGGTCTCGTAGATTGTTGAGATATTTGTTGTCTAGGCTCTTGAGGGGATATTGAGTTTGTGCAAAATAAAACGGAGTGTATTAATTTAAGTTTTAAAATAAGTACGTAAATGTCTTAGCGTATTATGGATGTACATATATCTTAGGGAAAAGGTATGAGTGGCCAACCAGGATATACATGTGATGCATGGCGTTGAAAATCGCACAAGTTGTCGCACTTTGTTGATGACCTTGTGAAAAGAAAACTAAATTAGGAGACAAAGAATAGATGTCGAGAGAAAAGGAATTCTATGCTAGGCACTTGTACCTTAGGCGCTTCCACTTCAATTGATCACCTCATTTGTCATCGTGTTGCCCTCAGCTTGACAGCGTCACGACAAGAAAGCCCTACATACATTGGAGAGATCTCATTGAGAAAAAATGAGCGTAGTTAATTACAGAAAGTGTTGCTTTTGAGGAATGCACTTACATATGCGAAATAAACGATCACATAGGCCATTGATCTCTTCTCGAGTGAGTTAAAAGTGTAGACTTTGTTTTCACTCGGAGCAGTGAACCCAATGGTTGCTTTTAAAATGATCGTAGTGCAAGAAAATAAGTTCATATCACGGTTTATGCGGCGTACAAGTAATTGAAGAGTAAATTCATTAGAGTAGTACTTACACCTTGTGATGCGGGAAGATAATGAAGTCATTTTTGCCTCAACATGAAATGCCCACTTGATATAGTTGGCAGCGAACTTCGATTCAAGCCTAACCATGATCGCGAGACACCATATTGGGTCAGCCAGACCCAACTTGGTGTAGATCCGTCATGACTCGCTGCCTCATTATCCTGCAACTCATATCAATTGTTAAAAACATAGTACAAAATCCTATAACAGTCATAGGCTCATGCTTTATGGTGCAATACTCACAGCATCCAGGATCGTATAGTAGAAATATCGATGGCTTTCAGTCCATACAAACGGAACATATCCTCAAAAATCATTGGAAATGTCCCATACTCCTCACAATGGAAATGCCCCCCTCGAAACCTCACATTGAAATTGATGTGACGCTCTACCGCATTCACCTTGTCAATGTACCATCCATGCAGCAAGCAAGTGCACTTACCTAAAGCATTCAATTTGTGGGAATCGACAATGGGCTTTCCATATATGTACTACTCAAAATCTTGAGGAGCTCTGTGGCATCTGTCATCTTTACTTTACAGACGGAAGGAGTCTTTGAGAGTTGGGACAAGGGGCTTTCCTTGTATTGGAGGGGACCATGTGGCCTCGACAACTTTGCCTACTTGTGAAGGATTCTCAGAGGCCTCACTGTGGATCTTTGGTGATCAGTGCTAGTCCTTTTGTGCATCAGCTCTGCACTCTATGTAGGGGCGGGAGCGGGGAGCAAGTGTAGGAGTAGGAAGCGAAGCGAATCTGAGTGCAAAGTTAGTAGGAACACTGCAAAGCACATGCATATGTAACATAACATTTTGCGATAATGGAATAATTGAGAGAAGGCCAGGATTTATATCTTGAGCAATATGACACTCGTCATAGACCACTTGATGAACGACATTCGTGCTTACCCGAGAGTGGTGATATCTTCATTCGAGGGGACTCCAACACATGAGATAGGAATTCATTGTGGAAATAGTCCACCTGCACCCACATGTAGCCCTTCCCCCAAGGGGTTAACATGCAGTGAAATCCTCCTTGCATGGAGATGCAACCCGTGTCGACCTCAATGGTAAATCCGTCTTCGATCAGGACTAGCTATGTCGGGACCCGATATGCAAATCCGAACCGTCTGTGTGTTCAGCACTAGTCCAGGATCACGCTAGTGTACACAGTCTCAACATAGATGAATATCATAATCATACACAACGAAATAATAAGAATAACTCAATTAAAGAATATAAACTATGGAATGACCTTAAGGTCAACCTTACACTTGTGAGGCCTTGATGGCTGCAACTCCAAATAAGCAGCAACGGAACGAAGAACGTCGGTGAATACCATCAATATGCCACAGGCAACTGACAAGGTTCAACTCCTAGATATTCGCCTCCTCGCGGAACTCGTTCCTCTTCAAAGTTGTAGACTTTTCTTCAACTGGTGTTTGTGTTGTGGCAAGGGTGAGTACTTAAAGCACTCAGCAAGTCATGCACAGAATGCAGTCTAATATTCTATATGCATGGCTTATTACAAAGCATAGGCTAAGTGGTTCATTTGCAGTAAAGCAGCATTCACGAATAACAATAATAGATTGAAAGTAGTAAAACAGTAGTAACAATAATAACTTTCACCAATGATTCTCAAGTAAAGCATTTTCCAACCTAAAGCAGGTTCATCAATTCCATACCAAGTAACCAAAGTCGTTTTATGAAAGTCTAACCCTTGATTGTAATCCTCGAGCATTGTCCAATACCATGGACTCGGCTATTCGAATGGTTTTGACACTCTGCAGAGGTTATACACTTTACCCACAAGATACAATCAACTCACCACATCAGCCGTGAATCGCCATACAAGAGTATGCAAATGGCGATCATAACAAAGACTTTACAATGATCCTTCTAGACCCGATCTCTTGCCCACTAAGGTTTCAACAACTTGAAGGGGTGGTTACACAATCGAGGCCCCTTTTTGCGCCATGTGAGCCTACCCGTCAACTCGAGTCTCATGTCCCCATGATAGTACTGAAATCTAGACATCACAAATTAACTAGCTAGATCAGTCCCATTCGGACTTGTGGTTGTATGTTTGGCCCGATTCAAATTCTTGCAAGGTTAAGTCCTTAAAGCGACCCGAGGCAAGACTTACCTCAATACTCTCATAGAAAACCACCTCACCATCACTCATATATATATATCATGTTACATGTCGTCCCCACCGCCAATCTGGCCCACCATAATATTTGCCACTTGCCTCAGTCTAAATCATTTTATCACCCCAGTTAATTATTGCGCAACACAATGCCAACAACAATACAACATCTTTGAAGAAGCATGAAAGCCTCCCATATCAACATCATTGTGTATGGCAACATGTCACACCATTTCAAAATCGTTGCATATTCCATTAATCAATATTGACATTTGTCTTTCCAAAATGTTGGCACTGACCCGTTGCAGGTCTAGCAAACTAATACATTCTATCTAACCCAAGTTGGCAATTTATTAGCTACCAGCTATTAATCAACAATCCTAGGGTGACAAATGAATCATGGCATACAAATAGTGACAATGTGGCAATAACAAATAGGTTGATTATCTAAGCCCAAATTAATTGAAAACAGTTTAACTTAAACTAGCATGCAATAATTTGAAACAACATAAGTTTCGAAGATGGGATCAACATGATCAAAGCATAACTTACCTTGGAAAAGGTCCTATTCCTAGTCTTGGACTTGTTCTGGGTCAAAACTTCTCCTTACGTACCCTTGAGCGGTTCAGCGTCTACGCAAATCGGATAAATAAATAACAAAAAAATAAAAATAGATAAAAACTCATATCCAAAAATTAAATAAAATTCACCAATAAATAGAAATCGATTTTACAAAAATTTAGAAACTAGAATCGCCTCAATCAGAGTTAAAACACAAAAGTTATAGCCAGTTTGAAGTTTGACAATACAAATAAAAGAAAAACTGAATTAAGCGAATTATTTTTCTATTGAAAAATTGATTTATTGAATCGGCATTGCGTCGGTGACACGTGTCGCTCTGGAGTAGCCCACGTCGATTCGAGCACATGGTGGGTCCACGGTGAACCTGGCGCTGCGGCTTTGATCAGCACGTGAGTTCGCTCGGACGGCGTCAGTTGGCGTCGCGGGCGATGTGCTATTCCGCTACGGCGTGGCGTGCTAACAAAGCGTGCACGGCGTGCTATTCAATCTGAACCACACATTTCTGAGATCTCACGGTTGCGTCGAACTCTGACGAGCGGTGGTCGAACTTAATAAAGCATCGTGGCCCTAATCAAGCTGTTAAACTCGAATCGGACGGTCAAGATCTGAAACGAATAGCGTGCTAAACTGCCCTACATGGCGTGCTAACAATGTGCTAACAGCGACATGGCCACTTTCGGTGATAGTGCGGCGAGTTGGATGGCGGAGATGGAGGCGATGACCAAAAGCAGCGTTCGCGAGATCGGCGAGTGAAAGCGTACTCAGTGCACCTCATCGCGGGGTTAGGCCCAGGCACCAAGCGACGGAAGGCGGCCAGGCGCGCGAAGCTCGAAAACCCACGGCGGCGACCTTCCAACTACGAGCAATTAACCCTAGGCAGCGGCAAGCGAGGCTAAAGCACCTAGGGCAAAAGCGTGCGGATGACCAAGGTGATCCTCGGGGTTGGTTCATGCTTTAAATAGCGGTGGCGCTACGGCAATGACGGCGCTCTCCGACTCGGAAATGGAGATGTCGTGGCACAATCACAGCTGTCGGATCGAGATCCAACGGTTCGTGTGAATTAAAGCTCGGTCCGGCGCGGTGCGGCTCGGTCCGGCGCGGTGGGCTCGGTCGGTCCAACAGTACAAACCCATTAGGGTTTTCTGATTTTTCTTTTTCATTTTTAATACTTAAAATAATTCCCAAAAATTCAAATAAATCGAGAAAAATAGTAAAATGCTCAGAAAAATTCGAAAAAAATTCTGGAAAATACTTTGAGACATTTTGGACTTAAATAAAATATTTCCAACAAAATTTTATTTAATTTTTTTAAATATTTAAATAATTCAAGAGAGGGATTAATTCAAATTAAATCTAAATAACTCCCAATAAATTCCAGAAAATTCCAAAAATTCAAATAACTCAATAAATTGAATAAAAGCCAAAAATTTGGGATGTTACAAGCTAGCACTTGGCTTACTTGATTGTAAGAAGTGTGCAACTTGATTGTAATCATTATTTGGCTTACTCCCTACCTTTAACTCAGAAACAATTATTACCTTGAGGTGAGGGTGGTGATCATTTCTAGAAGCGCGGCTACTAGGGCGTATCACTAGTGGTTCTACGGGAGGCGAGACTATATGACTCTGGCTCTAGGAGATCATTGCCATCATCTCGAACCTTAGGTGCTCCTCACATTCCTTCATCTCCTCCCTTAGCTCGACACTCAGGCACACCTCACGTGCTTCCCATGATATTGATCTAGCAATGAAAGCGCTCTTGCCTTGGAAGAAGGACCTTTTGTATTTATTGCACCTGCGGCAAGTACTCGACCCTTATGGTGGGCTTCTGATTGCGAAGGCGAGGATGTGGCGAGGATATTATAAATGCGTTTCATAGAAGGATTCTCTAAAAAAGCCGGACCTCTCACTTAATTGTTGAAAAAGGAGCGAGAAATTTGTTTTGACAACAGAAAGTGAATAGAGTATACAAGAATTTAAGAAGAGCCTCACCACCGCTCGTGCTCATCTTCTTGGGACATCGAAAGGAGTTTTGAAATCTTTTGTGATGCATCCCGACAAGGACTTGGATGTGTGCTAATGTAAGACAGGAAAGTTGTAGCGTACGCTTCGCGACAACTAAGGCCACATGAAGCTAACTATCCTACCCATGACCTAGAATTGGCATCCGTAGTGCATGCTTTCAAGATTTGGTGCCATTACCTTATTGGCAACCGTTGTGAGGTTTACACCGACCACAAGAGTCTGAAATACATATTCACTCAGACTGATCTTAATATGAGGCAAAGAAGATGGTTAGAGTTAATCAAGTATTACGATATTGGAATTCATTATCATCACAGGCAAGGCCAATGTCGCGGTGATGCTTTGAGTAGGAAGAGCTCTTTGCAATACCACGATGATTAAGGAAAATTAGCGAGTTGCATGAATAATTTGAAGCTTAATTTAGAATTGGTTGAGAAGGATACCTAGCTACTTTGGAAGTGCAACCTACATTGGAGGATCAAATCCGACAATCATAGGTTGAAGATCTTGACATAAAAAAATTAAGCGAGAACATGAAGAAGGAGTAAAGCCCCAAATTTCTCTGAGGATGAAGCGAAGTGCAGTTTGGTACGAGAAGCGTATCTGTGTGCCAGATCAGAAAGAGCTCAAAGAGTTGTTACTTAAGGAAGCACATGAGACTTTGTACTCCATTCACCCTAGAAGCACCAAGATGTATCAAGACCTTAAGGAAAGATATTGGTGGCCTAGCATGAAGCGTGAGATTGCAGAGTATGTTGCTCTCTGTGATGTCTGCCGGAAGGTCAAAGATGAGCATCAGAGACCAGCAGGATTATTGCAGCTATTAAAGGTTCCAGAATGGAAATGGGAAGAAATTGGTATGGATTTCATCAACGGACTTCCTAAAACCCAAGGTGGTTATGACTCGATCTGGGTAATAGTGGATCGATTGACTAAGGTAGCTCACTTCATTCAGTCAAGACTACCTATCACGGAGATAAACTTCGCATAATTGTACATGTCACGGATTATCGATCTTCATGGATTACCCAAGAAGATAGTGTCTAATAGAGGAACCCGATTTACTTCGCTTTTGGCAAAGTTTGCATGATGAAGCCTTGGGCACCCAACTCAGATTTAGTAATCTTGCCTATCATCCTCAAAGCGATGGGCCAATTTGAGCAGGTGAATCAGATCTTGGAGGATATGCTAAGAGCTTGTGCCCTAACTTATGGTATCAAATGGGATAAGTGTTTGCCATATGCTGAATTCTCTTACAACAATAGTTACCAAGCTAGTCTGCAAATGTCTCTGTTTGAAGCCTTATATGGAAGAAAATACGGAACCCCTCTCAACTGGAGAGAGACTGGGGAACGACAACTGTTTGGCCCTGCCATACTTCAAGAAGCCGAAGAGCAAGTTCAGTTGAGTCGAGACAGGTTGAAGATAGCTCAAAGCAGACAAAAGAGTTATGCAGATAATCGTTGCCGAGATTTGAGTTTCGAGCCCAATGATTATGTGTATCTCAGAGTCACCCCTCTCAGAGGAGTTAAGAGATTCCAAGTGAAAGGAAAGCTTGCCCCTCGATATGTTGGACCGTTTAAAATCTTGGAACGAAGAGGAGTGGTTGCTTACAAACTTGAGTTGCCACCATCTTTTGCTGGGATCCATGATGTGTTCCATGTGTCGCAATTGAAGAAGTGTTTGGGAGTGCTAGAGGAGTAGATGCCTTTGGAGGCCATAGATTTGCAAGGGGATCTCACCTACAAGGGCTGCCGGTGAAGTCTGGAAGTGGCGGGGCGTGTTACAAGGAGCAAGATGGTCCGTTTTTGCAAGGTGCAGTGGAGCAATCACTCGAAGAGGAAGCCACTTGAGGCGTGAAGAGGATATCAAGCCGAGTTTCCACCTATTCTCTAGCGACTGAATCTCAGTAGAGATTCCATTTAAGGAGGTTTGTAACATCTCAATTTTTGAGCTTTTGCAAAGTTTCAAAGTAAAAAAGAACCATTTGGATTTTTCCCAAAATAATTCCAGCCTAATTTGAATTTTCTAAACACCAAAAGATGTTATTTATTTATTCAGGTGCTTCAAGGAATTTTTCTGTATTTTTTTAGGATTTTTCTGAATTTATTTGCTATTTATTTGAATTTATTTGCTTCTATTCGATTTTATGGAATTTTCTTTATTTAGAAAATGATTTTAAAACCCTAAATCGCCTCACAGGCTGAATCTCCACCGGCCCGGCCCGGTCCACCAGGCGCCACGCGTCGCCGCCCTAGTGCTTCCCTCGACCCGCTCAACCCGCGCGACGGCCCGCCGACCAGCCGCGCACACGGAAACCTAACCCCACCTTTTTGGCGTCGCGCTGCGCCCTCGGCCTTAAAAGCTACCACCGTGCCGGATCTGGGTTTTCCACCTCGTGCGCCCCTTTTGCCCGTCTTGCACCGCTAGAATCTTGCCATCAAGAGATCAAGCTCGCCAGGAGTTCCCCGCCCATTGCCACCATCTTCCACCGCGTCGATCTGCCACTCCGATCCATCTCGCCCGACACCGTGTGCCTTCCGGGTTCGCCGTGCCATCCTCTTCCAAAACCCCAAGGATCGGCACCCGATCGGTCGAGTTCGCCCGTGGTGAGTTTTCTTCTCCTTTGCCCGGCAAGTTTCCACCGCCGCCTCGCCATTCCTCGGTTGAAGGACTGGCCGTCCGATCAATGATGGCGCCCGGATCTAGCCACATCACGGTAGATAGGCTGCGTGCTCCTTCACCGATTCGATCCAATCGGATCCGTTGGATGCCGCCACCTCAACGCCCGCGTCAGCCGCCACCTGAACCCTAGTCGCCCACGTGGCATCCGTATCATCGCGCTGTGCCACGTCAGCCTAACCCGCCTCGGTGCACCCGGTTCACCGTGAACCGTGCCTATGACACCAGGGGCCCGCTTGTCAGTCAAATCATTTTTTGATTTATTCTTTTTTCCATAAAATTCCGAAAAGCCTAGCCAATCACAAAGCGCCACGTGTAACTTCTCTCTCCTTTTTCTTTTTCCTGTATTTTCAAACTTCCAAGAGCCCGTTCTCCCTCATACGAACTCCGTTTGAGCCCATTCAAATTTCTAAAAATTTATAAAATCGAGCTCTACATTCCAGAGCTTTTTTTTTAATTTTTGGTACTGTTTTCTTACTGTTTTGGTATTTATTTGTGTTTATTGCATTCTTTTCCGGTGAAGCGTTGATTCCCGAGGAAGCGGCGCGAGTTAAGTAGATCAAGGCAGCAATAGCAGTTGTTCAACAAGGAATGTTGTAGTCATTGACAATGTTGGACCTATGTTTGCAAAAGTATTTTTGTTTCATACAATTGCATGCTATTTGTTTACAGCCATTATTTAATGGGAGTAGTTAAACACTGATTGCCATTATGACACCTTGAATAGGTGAAATGCCATGTACCCATTGTCACCTAGGTTGGGTTGGTTAATAGTTGGACATATTGTAGTACCAACATTGGGTTAACGTATCTGTCCTTAGCCATGCTTGGTTATGCGATGGGATTCATGTCACATGATAAATTAATAATATTAACTTAATGAGTTATGGAATCGTGGCGGGTAACCACTATTGTAAAATTGTTGTACCATGGCGGGTGTGCCATTGGTATTAGTTATACAAAATTGTTTTCACTCGGGCAAGTGATCATGCGATAAAGAAGTCTTTGTTAGCACATTTGGGATGTGGTTATCTTGCACTGAGTGTACTTAAGGACTTAATCTTGTGCGCCATTGGTGGGCCTAACCGTACAACCACATTTACGGTGACAGACTGGTGATTAATTTGCAATGTCAAAATTTGAAATCTTGTTGTGGTTGTGTGGGTTCGGGATAGACGGAGTAGACTCACAAGGCGCAGAGGGGCTGAGGGTGAAACCTTAGCGAGCGATCTTGGGTTTAGACAAAGCATTGTAAAGGCCTTGTCGTGATCTCTCTACTGCACACCAAAGGAAGTGTGTTAATCGCGCAGGGCACTAAAGAGATGATCATGTCTTGTGGGTAAAGCTGTACAACCTCTGCGAGTGTATGTTAAACTATTCGAATAGCCGTGTCGCGGTCATGGGCGTGCCTATGGATTTCACCACGGGGTATAGTGTTTTCGAAATTGTTGAGGATGTTATTGTTGGAAGTGAGCGGGAGTTCACTATGGTTTCGAGTTAAATTATTAATCTTTGTTGACTTGAGTGGTTGATGATGATTTAGTTGGTGATGGGTGATGCCTCACTGCAACCTTGTGTTATTATTTACCATTGATTTACTAGTTGTTATTATCTTTGTCAAATATGCTTTGAATCTATTTATTGTATTTCCAATCAAATTAATGCTTTACGCAAAATAACCATATGACTATCCTTTGTCAAGCCATACAATATTTGCATCATTATCTACGGCTTCTTTGAGTACTTTTGTACTCACGGCTTTATGCCTTTGTTGATCGATTCTTTGAAGAAGAGCAGGAAATCTGAGAATTCTACGAGGAGGAGTTTTATGAAGATTCGTGAACTAGGATGGCGCTCTCCAGACGATAGCCTGTGGCATGTCGTATGGCCCAAGTTATTTTGTTTATGTTGCAAGAGTTTTACTTGATGCTTAAGCCCTTAAGGCACAGTTATGTAAACTTGACTATAAGGTCTGTTGTTACTATTTGCTACTTTCTTAGTTAATTCGATGTATTGAATGATATGTCAATTTTGTTGCCACTATGTGCACTAGCGTGATCCTGGACTAGTGCAGTATACACAGAGGGTTTCGGATTTGCAAATCCGGGTCCCGACAATGCAGTACCCATTTGCTAGATTGTGATGAAACTTTTCCAATTGTCGATTTTCAGTCCCGCGTTAACCCCGGTGATGTGTGCCCTTTGCTATGGGTGAGGGCTTCACACACACACACACACAGAGTATACCCCTGGGTCGGGCGAGAGTGCCGCAAATACTTGCAGTTAGGCACCAAAGCTCCAAACCCGCTTCACCCACACCAGATCAGACTGACGGCTAGCGCTCCATCGTTCCTTTTACCTGACAAAGCATCCACCATTGTAACGACAGTTTCCAACACATGCGCGAGATGAGGGAGTATTCTTTGTTCTGTGGAGCTTTCATCCTTCCACGCTCGGCTGCCGTGACCAACTCCTCGCCCTTCCATTTCTTCTCCTTTTGCTTCGGGGGTTCGGCATGATCTTTTTGTCTTTTTGTGAAATTGATCCTCTCGGCATTCTGCTAATGCGTCTGATGCAGCTGCATAGCGATCGGCCAAGGCAAACATCTCCCGAGCCGTAGTTGGAGGTTTCCGGGACATCTTCTTGATGAGATCAGGGTCACTGAGTCCTTTCTGGAAGGCCGCGACGACGACCGCATCTGAGATGTCTCGAACTGTATTTTTTTCTGCGTGAATCACCGGATGAACTCTCTCAGGGGGTTCATTTTTCTTTTGATGGAGATGGTAGAGGTCCCAGGGGGTTCCAGGATTCTCAAAATTGCCCTAAAAATTCGTGATAAAGTGGTCACAGAGATCTCCCCAAAAGTTGATGGAATCCCTTGGAAGCCCTGTAAGCCATGCTTGGGCCGAAGGAGCCAACATGACTGGTAGATAGTTTGCCATCACATTGTGGTTGCCTCCAGCCACTTTGACTGCAAGGGAATAGACCTGTAGCCAGGCTTTTGGGTCTCTTTCTCCATCAAACTTAGCGATGCCTTTCGGATTAAAGCCGTCCGACCACTGCACTCGGCGGGCGGCGGTGAATGCTCTGATCCGTCGATAGGTTCCTCGTCATGTCGAGCATGATGGTAGCGGCGAAGAATCCACTCGGCGGTCGGCATCGGCGCGAGCTATGTCGGCTTTGTGGTTGCCGTGATCGGAGGCCTGATTGCGGAGGTGTCGGCTATCCGGTCATGATCAATGCCAAAGCGCTCGCGATGCGTCGTCGTCGGCGCTGCACCGTCATCATCCGTTCCGCCTATACGGTGTCGATGTCTGGCGAAGGTCACGGTGGATGGCGAAGCGGACGTCCCTATCGCAGGGGGTCTTGCGTCGACTGCCTTCCGTCCAACTGCGACTCATCCGACTGCTAGCCGTGATTGTTTCTTCTCCTGTACATGGGGGCTTCGTCGTCTAGCCCATTGGTTGTCTTTGGATTGCCGTAGCTGTCACCATAAGCTTTGACTTGTGCCATGATCGGTGCAGTGGGCTGTGGAGTTCGATCATGGGACCCAAGGTGTCAAGGAAGTGTCTTGGTGGCCATGATATTTTCTTTGCGGAGTTTGGAAAACCGGCGGCTCCCCATTCTAGCATGCAAGATGTCTTCATTGATGTTGCATGCCCGATTTTGAAATTACAGCGCGGTCGTCTTGGTCTTCATGCCAAACAAGCTCTGTCTCGGTTTCTTGACTCCCGTCGATTCTGTGATTCGGGAAGACCGCTTCGATCCACAAGTACCAAAGCGAAGCTGGGAGAGCTCTCGGTCGAATCCGATCGAGTCCAAAGAGATAAGGGCATCGAGCTCATTGGCGATGAAGCATAGACTTTCGAACCAAAAAAGCGGCTGGAGGCGAAGGTGATGCCTTCTCTGAAAGCCATCGAGATCGCCTAGATTGATCTTCGAGTTCCCCTACAGCGCCAGCTGTTGGCGTTTGGTGTCGGCAATAATCTTAGGGGATGAATTTGTGGGGCAAAGGCGCTGGATCGAGGAACTTCGATGGTAACACAAGACAAAAGTTTAGGCAGTTCAGGCCCTCTGCGGTGGAGGTAATACCATAGTCTGTGTTTTGGGATTATGTGGTCTCTCTTTGAGGTCCTCCTGTCCCTCTTATATCTGAGGAGGAGGAGCCCAACTCGATTACTAAGGTATGAGTCAGGAGTTGATTACAAGTAAAGAATCATATCTTTCCTTATCGAGGTGATTTCCCCTATGGTTACAAACTTTTTCTTGATTATATCGGGACAATGGGTAGACCTCCGGATATCCGCGCTGGACTTGGTCCATCCCCTTTTACATCCGGTTTTCTTTAGGTCTTCATGCGTACACCTGGTTCCTAAGTCTCCCACACAAAGAGAAGAACAATTTTACACCATGGTCATGAGACATTTTTTCCCTTATTCTAATGATGCCTTTCCATAAGAGAACATGTATACATGAAATGCATCCTAGAAGAGCTTTGAAGACTATCCAAGTGACCATTTAGACAAAGTATGACACCAAGCTACTCAAGTTCATATTGCCATGGATCAAATGGATATACTAGAGTTCAACCTAGTCAACACTTTGAGAAGCTACAAGTGCATAAGATAACCCTCTTGCTCAATCATATTTTGTAAATGTAAATTTTAGAATTTAACACACATAATGTTGTTTAGAGAGCTTATCCTAGCCAAGCACATCCTCGACTATGATCCATAGACAAAGGCCTCATAGGTTTTACTCTCTTCCATATTTTAATTTTTATTTGCATTTTTCAATTTTGTTTGACTCATGCCATAATCGACCATCTCAAGCATGACACTTAAAAGATTGGTCTTGGTCATACACAATATATCCCAAGTTCATCCCAAGACAATGGAAAGTAGTCTCATGAATGTAGAGTGTTGAGATCAATTTTAGTCCTCATAAGTCAATTCTTGATTGTTTCTAGCACTTAGATTCATGAAGCGAGAAAGACAATTCTAGTATGAAACAACCTAGTTTAACCCAAGTTGCTTTAGGAACTCTAATAAAAACTCAAGATTTCACAAAACATGGCATAAGCACCTAATGAGGAAATATAGAAAGTAAAAGCTAAGTTTTATCAAGTTTTCTTTAAAACTCAATTTTAAATTTCAGCAAGCTTAGCATGATGAATTGATATAAACTTAGGTATGACTAAGCTAGCAATTATCTTCAAAAAAGAAGCAAGTTGCATGAATGTTAAGTCAGTTGCATAATCGAAAAAGCTCATGAAAAAAGAAAATAAAGTATATGTGCAATGCGTGAAGTAAGAACAGCTCCTCGAGACTACCCCTAAACATGTGAATCAATTTTAAGCACAAATCTGGTTCAAATTGAGTTATTAGTAGTATTAAGTTTGGAAACCTCCAAATGAACTCTTCTAAAACCAAAAACACAGAATGAGGAAAACCAAGAAAGCTGAAACTAGGTGGACTATAGAGAACAAAAGGTAGAAGAGAACACTATGGCTCAGGACTAGCACTCATCTTCCCCATATGACTTACATAGGAAAGTGACTCTACATACCTAGCTAGGGAGTACCCACGAGGCCCTTCTACCCAGGATCCAACACTTGCTAGAGAGAATAGAGACTGACTAATTAAGCCATGATAGTAACCTATAGCATAAGATGAGAGGTCCACGCAAAGAATGCCGAGAAGTCCAAGTGAGATGAACTCAACATTGAAGGACTAAGCTTTGAATGCACCCAGGAAGATCTGAAGAAAAGGAAATGCTAGAAGAAAATATATAACACATAATATACTGACACCACCTCCCCTTAAGATATGACGTATCATGACTCCAAGCTCTCCCTCAAGGCCACAAACCTAGAGCTATCCAAGGCTTGGTAAAGATATCGGCCAACTAGTGATCACTCTCCACAAAGCTGAAGCACAATATCACCCTTCTCCACATGGTCTCTAAGGAATTAATATCTAATATCTATGTGCTTGTTCCTAGAATGTTACACGTATTTTGGCAATATGAATGATAGAAGTGTTATCACGAAAAGTAAAACACTATCTATATCTAACCCAAAGTTCCACAAGGTCGATCTCATCCAAGGTACTTGACTACGACAGCCAGGCTGCAACCACGTACTCTGCCTCTGCGATGGATTGTGCAACTCGATCTGCTTCCTAGATGACCAAAAAAAAAGAAGTGCTAATGAATTGGCATATGCTAGAAGTGTTCTTCCTATCTATCCTACAGCCAATAAAGTCTGCATCTGAAAAGGCTCTAAGAAATAGACAAGAAGAGGAAGAGTACTAAATACCATAGTTAATGGTAGCTCGAAGGTACCTAAAGATAAGCTTCACCGCTTGGCGGTGAGAGGCACGAGGAGATGCCTGAAATCGAGCACACATACACACAGCAAAGTGTATGTCTGAAGCATCTAGGACCCCAATTTTTCTTTGGTTTTTGCAATTAATGACAATCAATATTTATGGACTAACTATTTGCTTTGAGTGTGCAAAAGTGGTTGGTCCTCATAAAAAAAATATGAAAAGCATTGTTATGAGCCACAATTTGAAGTCAAGATCAAGATAAAGGTATAAAGGAATTAAGGACCTTTTATAACATTTTACGATCTAGGTGTTTGGAGAAAAGATTGGGTTTCTAGATTAGGTGTCGTACTATAAAGGGGGACTTGATTAGTAGCTTGAAATGAGTAGACCTAATAGCTCAATTAATGTGATAACTCATACTCATACATTTTCATAAAATTCTTTTTCAAAATCTTGCTTTTAGTCAAAAGCGGCACTCACGAGTCCTTAGGCGGTACTATTAGAAAGGTGCTTGATCTCCGCCCACAAGTGGGAAGTAGTTATTTAACAAAAGTAGGATTTGCCGTCACTCTAAAGTGGCACTACGGCGCTGGCGATACTTATTTTACATAATCTTTGGTTTTCTGGCTGGTCTTAGAGCGTACCTCTTGCACCCAAGGAGCGGTACTACCAGTTGAAGCTGATGCCGCCCCAATAGCTTTGATAGCTTTTTTCTAGAAGCCACCGACCTTGCCCCATTTCAAAATGCGGCACTACCGGCCCAAGAGGGTGGTAGTGCCAGACTTCTGAGGGCAAGTGGGTAATGGCTAGAACCTAGTGCATTAAATGCACTAGGTCTACCATTGGGACTATGAATTAAACACCTCACAGGGCCTCAGAGGCTGATAGTGACAGACTTGGCTGATTTTCTGGAAATTTGGTCCCCAACGGCTAGTTTCTTTGTGGGGGGTTATAAATACCCCCACCTACATCAAGGGTTGGTGATATTATTGAACACATGTAGAGCTCTTGCAACTTCTCTCCACTCTAGTGTATTCATTTCTCAAAATTGTGAGTTGTTGAGAGGATTGAGTGCATTGCATTAAATTGAGCCATTGGAAGCGCTCAAACACCTCCAAGCAAGCGTCAAGTCTATTCTCTTGGAGGTTGCCGCCTCCTAGATGGCATGGAGGTGTGTGAAATTGGTGATCTCCTCAATGAAGCTTGTGAGGAGGCCCAGTGTTTGTGAAGGTGAAGCTCACCTACAGGAGCGGGGAAGAGCTACCACTAGTGGTGAGGAGGCTCATTTTCATGGAGCCGGCTTGAGTTGGTAAAGCTACCTCAACATGGATTAGAGGAGATGGCATGTCTCCGTGACCACGGAGATAAAAATTTAGTGTCAATATCTTTGTGGTTTGATCACTTGTACTCGTTGAGCAATTTTACTTCTATGGCTTGTTCTTTGCTCTAGTAACTAGAATTGTTTTCTTGCTTAGACTTAGCTTGTTGGTGCACTTTAGTGAAGCCAAGATAATTTAGGCTTTAATTGTTAAATTTCTCATTTCTATTCTTACTTGTTTTATTTATTGAGATTAGAGCCAAGAATTTTAAAAACCTCCTATTCACCCCCGCTAGTCGGTTATCCTTGATCCTACAATGTCTAGCCTCTAGGCAAACGTTGAGGTATAAGAAAAGAGCCAATCATGCTCCCAAACTAGTGAAAGAGGGTGGTTGATGACACGATGCAAGGCGAGATAAGAGCAGATATGGGAACCCAATACTAAGCCACACAATGATTATGAGTACCGATCAAAGAAGTAGAAAGATTGACCTCTAACATCTCTTTAACGCTCAACTCTCACAAATCCGAAGTAGCACCTGCAGAAGGTCTAGGAGTTAGGAACTGGATTGGTCAAAGCGATATGTAAAGGTTTGACCACCCAGTAGCATTGCCTAAACCTTCTATTGGTAGAAGAGAAAATCACGCCAGCGATATATACCTCAATGGGGAAAATGAGGAATATCACGAGTATTGTGGAAAATCTAACCACGAACATCTTCGGGATGAAAATTAGAATGAAACGACCTAAAAACAAAGTCCTAAGCCTTTGTCAATAGCAAAAGACTCTCTAGTCTATCGAGAGGCGTGGGTGACTTAGGAGCACTTAGAGCCTAGGGGCGACCTAAATACCCCTAAGAGCACAAACATACTCATGATGTCCTATCTTGGCATGCACGAAGAAGAAGTTGGCTAAGTGTTACAGCCAGGATCGGAAGTATCTGAATATAGCAATCGGAGAGGGTGAATGATTGTGCGGAAGCTAAAACCAAATTCTTGATCTACTAAAGTTCACCCCAAGCAGAACCAAATAATTGCCTCGTATTCGACAAAAACAGAATGATAGAGGTTCTGTAAAAACACGAATTCCTGGAGATCCAACCATCGGAATGATCTGAAATTTTGACAAAAGAAACTAGATTCCAATGCGAATCGAACCCAAAAAGAATCAGCTCGATCGGACTTACGGATCAAAAGTTATGAATCTACTTAAGATTGTTGTGACAGAAGATGACGAGAATAGATCTAACTAAATTGTAGCTCACCGAAAGATTTGAAGAACTTGATCTTTATTTTCCTTTCTTTTGTCTAAAGTACTGCAAACAAAAGAGTACAACCTAAAAAAGCTTGCTCAAAGCTTGATGCCCTTCAATAGGAGACAACCCCTCCTATTTAAAGGAGCAAAACACAAGGAGTCATGAATACAATTCCTACTCCTAATCCTAGAAGGAGTCCACTCCTAATCCTAGAAGGAGTCCCACTCTAATCCTAGAAAGAGTATGTATTCAACACAACTCCTCTTGGCCCAACCTGGCCGAGTACAACTCTTACGCAGCGTGGCGGCAACCCTACCATACTCACGTGACTAACACTTTGCATGCGAATGACCTCTGCCATTCTCACGTGACTAACCATTCTTCATGTGCACCATTCTCTTAGCCGAGCGTCCCGCATGACATCCTTGACCACCAATACCTCGGTTCCCCCTGAACCTAGTCACGAACCTCGGTTCCTCCATGAACCTAGTTCCGGTCCGTCATCGACCACATTAGCCCTCGAGCAATACACGCACATGAACAAACCACAAAAATGATTCCGAGCACAAGTCATGACTTGACTCAGCATTAGTCCATGCAAATACTCACACGAGCATTGCATAAAGTCGGCGAAAACAAGCATCATGAAATTCTCACAAATTTCATAATCTCAATTCAAACCAGAATTCAATTCCAAAATTGCTCAAAACCTAATCGAGCAAAAAACCATTCACGCCCGGACCAAAAATCGGTTCGGCATAAGCGTGAAAACAGCCTTAAAAATCCACCTTGCTTGTGGAGGGAGAGTCCGTCATTACCGCAGCGAAACTTCTGGTTTTGGAAGTTTCGATCCGGTAACGTTTGAAAACACGTTCCGCAGCGGACCAAAAGAAAAGCGGTCAGTACAGAAACTTATTGTTTCTTGAAAGTTTGATGCGGCACAAAAGAGAACTTCCACTTTTTCTTGTCAAATTGTCGAACTCATGCACAAAACACATTTTCCAAGTTCAAATCTTAGCCAATTTTTCAGCACATGATTTCACAATCTCCCCCTTGATGAAAACATTGGCAACACCAATTAGAATTGAACATTTAGCATCCACTTTACAAAAGATTTTGAAATCCAGGATCAATGACCAAAAGAGAAAAACACGAAATTCCCCTTTGACCAAAGTGCAAAACAAAATCTCCCCGAGAAGGAAAATGTGTGTGAATGTGCAATGTGCCCAAAAATTCCAAAATCTCAAACTTCTCCCAAAATTCGAGAAACAAATCCCCCTTTTCTTCTCCCCTTTTTCTTAAACTTTTCAACGATTCCCAAATTTCTCCCCTTTGACAATGGATTCATCAAGAGTACAAAAGAGAACATGTTCAAAATTTTTCTGAAACAATGATTTCACAAGGAGAAACAAGGAAGTGCCAAGATAGCAAAAGATGAGCTCATTCGATCATATAACCTTATATATCACATAATATGCAAAATACATGATCTTAATGTGATGTTAACAAGTTAGAGAATGACATGCATCTCAACCACAATTCAGTCAACTATAGCCAAGTACTAAGCAAGACCTTTAGTAGAAAAACAAAGACTGAAAATTGAAGCAACTAACAAATCAGGGCGAGCAAGTAGTTTCAACTCCAATCTAGTAGACCATTTTAATCTTTGAACA
Organism: Rhipidocladum racemiflorum; assembly: GCA_036346355.1. NCBI lineage: Eukaryota > Viridiplantae > Streptophyta > Magnoliopsida > Poales > Poaceae > Rhipidocladum > Rhipidocladum racemiflorum. The sequence continues at coordinate 43,837,923 of CM070574.1, read as the reverse complement.
ATAAACTGCATGTGGCATGCTTGAAGCATACTTCTTTTATTTTCTAGGGTGGCATGCTTGAAGCATACATCTTATTTTGAGGAATGGCATGCTTGAAGCATACATCTTATCTTTTAGGGAAAGCATCATGAAGCTTACATAACTTGAGGTTTTGCTTTTAACAACCCTTTTTTAATGATTCCCTTTTCCTTTATTTTTGGTTGTAAACATGCAAGAAGATTAAAGGTCTTTTGAAAGAGTAAAGCTGAAAACACACTTGCTTCATAGCCCAAATTTTGTCAAGAAGATTCAATATCAAGCCTAGAAGAGTAAGATATCACGAGTAATTAGCTATAGGCAATCAGACAAAGAGTGCAATGTCATTTTTAGTTCAAGTGGAACAATTTAGATTATCATATATTAGCACAATTACATAATATATAAAGAAATATGATAAAGTGAGCTCATTAAGTGAAAAAGAACTTGGCAGAAACTCCCCTCAAAACAAACCTATTGGATGAACAATCCCAAGTTCTCCCGAATAAAAGTAAAAGCGAGAAGAGGACAAAGGTTTTGTGAAAATGTGCCAATTGATGTTCAGTATCCACATGGTGAAGCACAATGTTGCCTTTTTCAACATGATCTCTAAGAAAGTGAAATCTGATGTCAATGTGTCCAGAAAGAGAATTACTCAAGAAGTGGCATGAACCGGATGTACTTTTTCTATCAATTCTACATCCTCCAAATTTAGCATCGAGAAAGCTCTTAAATTAATGCATGAGGAAGCGAAAGCCAAATGCCAAAATCTTGAGTACCACGGAGATACCTTAAAATCCTCTTGATAGCTTATCGATGTGAAGCACGCGGGAAGCTTGAAAGCGAGCACACAAGCACCACAGTAACTCCAATTATCTCATCCTCAACAACATCATCATCATCTTCATCAACAAGATACTCTTCCCACTGAACATATGCACATTGCCTGCACTATTTGGACAAGTGCCTTTTGCGAAAAATAGAGGTGGAAGAAGCATCTTGAAAAATAACATTTTTAGCTTACGAGATGCAGTGAAGGAGGAGAACCAATTCTTATCATCGGACATGTAGGCGTGAGCATCCGGGATCCACTAGCCATATGTTCTCCTTCCTCGCGTGAGAAGCCTACATAGAAGCGAGAGAAAGTGTCGAGGTCTCGGTACTAGGGTTAGAAATAAAATGTTTAGGAATCGATCTTTGAGACACATGGCCTTCTGATAGTGAGGCACAACCACGAGCATTCTTATTCACAAAGATAGATTTGTCTTTTCCGTGTTCTTACCAGCAAAAGGTGTTTGCATCACCACTAGGCACATAATGAGAAACAAAGCGTGCTGTCTGAGAATTAGACCTAGCCTTGAGTTCTTTCTTTCTTTTGTTGTTTGGCTAGTCAAAGCAAAAATCTACTAAATGTCCATCTCTACCACAATGAGTGCAAGTGTACTTAGGATGTTTGGCTTTAGAAGTAGAAGCATCATTTGCATTCATCATAGTAGAAGATAACCTCCGAAATGAACTTAAAAGACAATTTTCTTAGGCTCATTGACAATTTCAAATTTTCCTCCTTCAAGTGATTTAACAACGGTGGGAGCATGTGATTTATGATGAGCATAAGAATCAAAACCTAAACCTTTGTTATAGTCTTGACTTTTGATTGATCCAAGATCATGTTTAGGTTTTTCTTTCCTTTAGTAAAAGCGTTCTAATGACTTTTCCAAGTAATCAATTTTGAGAAGGAGAGTTAAACAATTATTACGAGGAGCGTTCCACTTTTCCTTTTGCTTGCAACAAGTTGAGCATATGAAAGAACCTCATGTGTAAGCAAATCTTACACATCATTTGAGAAGCCCTAGCATTTTGCATCATGCAACTTCAATTCTAGTATGGAGCATTTAGAACATGGAGTTGTATCATGCAAACCAATGAGTGATAGAACAACTAGCATGTTTAACAAGTTTCTCATTTTCTCATTTTCAGCATTGATTTGCTCTAACAAGGAAACATGTTCTTTCCTAAGCAAAGTAAGCTCATTATGTAAATTAAGTCACATAATTTGCAAGCATCATCATCGGGGAATCAAGGTTTTAAGTCTAGCAATTTCGGCATTCAATGACTCCACAACAAAATCCATATTTCTTAATTTTCTTTGTCACGTTTATCAAGCAATTTACCAAGTCGAGCATGACATGATAATAGCTAATTCATCGTAGAAGGATCTACCTCATTGAAAGTCGCTATTGTGGTAGATCCTACGATCAGGTATTGCTGCTTTTAGCCATGAGACACAACCCGTCAACTCATGCTTGCTTGGCAGTTGCATGATCGTCCTCCAGCGCTCTCGAATCCACATCGCTCAAATTTGACATTTCAAGAGCGGAAAGAACTTCGATGGACAACTGGCATTGATGAAGATTTTCTTCTTTCTATTACTTGAAGAGAACTTCTTCTTCTCTTTTCTTCTGTCGTTGTCCTCCCCTTGATGCTTTATTTGCAAGTTTTGGGCCAGTTTGGGCCGAATATGAGAGTCGAGATCACCACACTCATAGCATCTTGGAGGATCACCACCACCTCTCTTTCTCTTTATCACATTTTGCAAAAGCTTTGTTAAAGCGGAGAAAATAGTGACAAGTCTTCTTAGGAATTGCTCAATCTGCATTCATCGGTTAGTGAAGACAAGAAAGATGAGCAAAACTTGAGCGACACCATTATGAGATATGCTAGATTGAGATGTCAAAGCAATTGATTTATGATCATTCTTTCTAGCAAGAACATCTAATTCATGAGTTTTCAACTTAGAATCTACAGAACATCTAATGTAAGTGAACTCATGATAGTAGATTCTCTAATGGATGTAACTTTCATCTCCCAAATAGACATGTCTAATGCACCAAGCAATTGTTTAGCATTAAGCGACATCATCAAAGCTAACTCCAACAGCACGAAGATTACTAAGAATTTTATTGGAAGCGTGCAAAGAAGTTATCTAGCGACTCACCAGGTTTTCATCTCAAATCGCATGTAATCCTTTTTTGTAAATATCTTGGCGAACCTCTTTGTGATGTTAGAACCCTCATGGTAATCACAAAAGAGATTTCCCATACCTCATATCTTGGATCGAAAGATGAACCACTTTCGATCAAAGTCGGCTGCGTCCCAAGCCTTGGATGATCAAGTTCTTGGCGCTTTCTTGTTTGCTTCAACATGTCTGCGTGATTGGCGTCGTTGGCGTTGTCGTTTCTGAGGGACTTCGTATGGCTTGTAGACCTTCTCCCCAAATTACGAAGCCCTGAGCTTGGATGAATGCCTCCATCTTGGCCTTCCAAAAATGAAAATCAGCACCATCAGACACACATGGTTTTGTGCGAATAACGATCCATTGATCTAATCACGGTTAAGATAGATTAAGAAAAACCTTGCTCACGATACCACTTGTAGGATGTGAAGTATACGAATATAGCAATCAGAGGGGTGAATGATTGTCGCGGAAGCTAAAACCAAATTCTTGATCTTACTATAAGTTCACCCCAAAAGCAGAACCAAATAATTGCCTCGTATTAGAGCAAAAACAGAATAGTGAGGATTACGTAAAGCGTGAATTCACGGAGATCCAACCATCGAACGATTTGAAATTTTGACACAGAAACTAGATTCCAATACAAATTAAACCCAAAAGAATCAGCTCGATTGGACTTAGATCAAAAAAGTTATGAATCTACTTAAGATTCTTTGTGATAGAAGATGGCGAGAATAGATCTAACTAGAATTGTGTAGCTCGCCGAAGATTTGAAGAACTTGATCTTTATTTTCCTTTCTTTTGTCTAAGTACTGCAAACAAAAGAGTACAACCTAAAGCTTGCTCAAGAGCTTGATGCCCTTCAACCGAGGAGACAACCCCTCCTATTTAAGGAACAAAACACAAGGAGTCATGAATACAATTCACTACTCCTAATCCTAGAAGAAGAGTCTCTCCTAATCCTAGAAGGAGTCCACTCCTAATCTAGAAAGAGTAATGTATTCTAACACAACTCCTCTTGGCCCAACTTTGGCCGAGTACAAATATCTTGCACGCGTATGGCAACCCTACCATACTCACGATGACTAACACTTTGCATCACTTGAATGACCTCACCTTGCCATTCTCCACGTGACTAACCATTCTTCATGTGCACCATTCTCTTAGCCCGAGCGTCCGCATGACATCGCTTGACCACCAATACCTCAGATTCCCCTGAACCTAGTCACGAACCTCGGTTCCTCCATGAACCTGAGTTCAGGTCCGTCATCGACCACATTACAGCCCTCGAAGCAATACTGCGCGCATGAACAAACCACAAAAGCGATTCCGAGCACAAGTCCGCGACTTGACTCAACATTAGTCCATGCAAATACTCACCACGAGCATTGCATAAAGTCGCGCTTGAAAACAAGCATCATGAAATTCTCACAAATTTCCATAATCTCAAATTCGAAGCGGAATTCAATTCCAAAATTGCTTTCAAAACCCTGTCATCCGAGCAAAAAAGCCATTCACGCTTGGACCAAAAATCCGGTTTTGTTCAAGCGATTAGTGGCAGCCTTAAAAGTACACTTGCTTGTAGAGAGAGGAAGTCAAATCGTACTGCATGAAGCTTCTGCTTGGTTTTGGAATTTTAGTCGGCTACAAAAAGCGTTTGAAAAGCTCACATTCATGACGGACCAAAAGCGGTCCGGCTCGTACAAGGGAAACTTATTGTGTTTCTTGAAGGCGTTTAATTAGGAGCACAAAAGAGAACTTCACTTTTTCTTGTCAAATTGTTGAACTCTGCGTGCACAAAACACATTTTCCAAGTTGAATCTTATGTATTTTTCAAAGGCTGTGATTTTACATGTTCATCCATACAGATAGAAGGTGCAAAGTACTTCACCTTACTAGAAGTAGAAGCTATAGGAGGAACAACATTCTCATCAATCCCCATGGAGAGAACTTACTCTGCTTTGGGTGAGAAACACTGTTGTGCTATGAATTCCTAGGGTGCAACCCCTTCTGTCTCCACCACTCTTGGTCTCCTGTGATGAATAATGGTGGGTGGATGTGTCACGAGCATATTTGAGAAAATCAAATCCTAGACCTTGATTGAATCTAATGGTTTTGGATTGGTCCAATATAAGATTAGGCTTTTTTGCCTTCATCTGCGGCTTCTCCAAGAATTGCTCATAAGTGTCATCACTCTTCTTAATAAAGGAGGCACACAAAGAACATGGGGGAGGAAGATGATGAAGAGTCAAAAGTGGAAGAATGAAGACAGCATGTGCATATCTCTTCTATTCACGGATGCCTAAATCTTGATGGCCTCATAAGAAATGCACTCAGGCATTCCTAATCCTAGAAATCTTTGACCTCAAAGCTTAGTCCTAAGCTCCTACTAGGTCGACATATTGGGGCTATGTTCTATGGATAGTGCACCAGGAGGTTTCTTTGGTTCTACTGGCATGGACTAGATTCATGGAATAGACGGCTCGACAAGTAGGTCCCACACGGCTATACGCTAATGTGGCACGGCACGGTTCGGCCACGATTGATGATGGCACCAGACATCATCACCGGTGTCACCCAACTTTGGTCTCCGATGGCAAGCAGGTGTGGCTTCCTCGCGATAGAGGCATTAACACACGTGATGACGCAGGTCGCGGACGGTTGGATCATTTCTACAATGAAAATAGATGCTGCAGTATGTGACTAAGCCAAGCGATGGTAACAAAACAAGGGCCGAGGCTCTCGACGGGGGAGTGCTGGAAGAGCTCAAAAGGCCGACATTGGCGAAGCGGTGTTAAAAACTCCAGCAAGCAATCACAAGGAAAAGATAGCACTCTCGAAGCCTCGAAGTAAGGTGGGGCGAGCATGGTGTACTGCGGGATGAGAGGCGCACAAAGCGCAGGATCCCTCGCGCTTAAATAGCCTCGTGAGGCGTGTGGCGAGCATGGACTTCAAGGTGGCGTGATATGACATGGCGTTGAGACCGGCAAATCTGCTCGACTAGGCTTTTGCATCGCGGTGGGCCAAACTGGGCTAGGGCAGTCAGGCCGGCACGCAGTGGTCAGGAGTGTGCCAGTGAAGGTGGTCGGGTCATCGTTGTGTGTGCGTGAGTTGGCGTTTAGCCGAGAAAGGGGGATGGCTGGCCGGGTGGGAAATGCCGGGTGGGCTGGGAGTGGAGAAGATGGCTGGTAGGTCAGCCAAAGGAATTGGCCCAAGATATTTTTTGAGAAAAAATAAAAGGGTTTTCAAATTAAGAAAATGATAGAAAATGAAATAAATTCAAATAAATAGAAAACAAACTCCAAAAAACTCAAAATACATAAAATTTCCATGTAGCATATGGAATCAAATAGAACTGGTTTTCATTCATTCATGTTTAGGATTAGACATATTAAATCTTTTCATAAAATGGAAAATTCAAATTAAGCTTTTAATTAATTTGAGAAAACCCAAATGGTTCCTTTATTTTTCAAACTTTCCAAAGGCCCCGAAAATTAGGCAAGGCAAAGGGGTGGGTGTTATAGGTGTGGTCACATTAACGCTTCTAGACTTGTGTGGATCTCGGTTGTGATGATTAGTGGAGCCATTGGGCAAAACAATGAGTTTAGATTGCATCAAAAGTCCAAACACAATTTGATGTTTTCTACCTTATTCGTGATATTATTGATAGAGCTTCGATTTTAAAGATATGTAAGATGCACACGGATTTAAATATTGTCGGGTTTGTTGACGAAAGCCTTCCCGCCAAAGACAAACCTCTCTTAGATTCATGCATATTGAACCTTTTTCAATACTTTGTCAATGTACGCTTCCTGGCTTAATCCAATCAACCTTTTTTGATCTATCTCTATAGATCTTTATGCCCAAGATATAACATGCTTCTCCTCAAGTCCTTCATTGAGAAAACTCCTTTTCAACAAAAGTCTTAAAGTCTTCAAGCATAGAAATATCATTCCCGATCAATAATATGTCATCCACATACAAGATCGTAAACACAAATGCGCTCCCACTAGCCTTCTTGTAAACACAAGGCTCTTCTTCATTTTTGATAAAGCCAAATCCTTTGACCATTTCATCAAAACGAATGTTCCAACTCCGAGATGCTTGCTTTAACCCAGTATATGGATCTCTCAAGCTTGCATATCTTTTTTAGCATTTTTAGGGATCAACAAAATTCCTCAGGGTTGTATGGATGTATACATCCTCGTATAGATTCCCTTATTAAGGAAAGTGTGACACTATGGTTTGGTGTGACGCTATAGAAGGGTGGAAACTAGAGAATAAAACCTTTCGCTTAGGGGCCTTTCTCGCTTTTTGGGCCTGGTTGAAGTGTTATGTCGCCGATTCGAGTGTCGTAAACCTTATTTAACGTGCATGATAAGGTTAATAACATTATGAGATGTGGAATTAAGGTTAAAACTATAGGATATGGAGGTTAATAGCTTTTCCCGGCCGCTTCCGGCCATTTTCGGGTTTTGGGCCTTCCCGGGAGTTTTGGGCCTTGGTGGGCTTTGGGTGGGATGGATTAGGTCTCCGTAATGGACTAGAATTGGGTGTGGGGGCTGGTAAAAGGGGTTTCCTGCCCCTTTGGGGCGCTCCACCCTGCTGCCTTTGCGCCCTTGAGGCCTTGGTGCGCCCCTCACCTCCCCCACTTGCCAAGCCCTAGCCGCCCCTTCCCTTTGAGCCTTGCGCCCCCCTTGCTCTCCTCCATTGCCCTCCCACCTCTCCACCACTCTCTCCTCCACCCCCCTTGCTGCCCTTAGGGTGGTCTCCACACCTCTCGCACCTTGTGGATCCATCCGCTGGAGCGCAGGAGCGAGGAGCGAGGAGCGTGAGCGAGGAGCGAGGAGCGTGGAGCGCAGGAGCGATCCGCGAGGAGATCTATTGGAGATTCAGTCTGCTGGGCATATTAAATGCCGGGTGGTGTTATAGCTTGGTATCGAGCTGGTATTTAGGGTCCTTGGAATGTGAATTTTTAGTGTCATGCTATAGGGAAAACTAAAATATGATGTGGAATAACTTAGAAACATGGCTTAGGTCTTAATCTAAAATTTTGTTATAGATATGCAACATTAAAAACTTACAAAAGTGTTATAACTAATCTAAAATTTGACACACAATGGATGCATGAGAGGAAAGGGTATGGGTATCGCTTTCTTTATGCTTAAATGTTGTATTTGGTTATGATGTTGAATGCTTCCTTTGATAAAGCATGTTGCTATGTCTATGAGATAAATGATCGAATTGCTCTTGTTGTTGTGATAGAGTGGAATTGTGGTGACCGAAGGCGGTTTCGATCACTCTCTTTTTGTTCATAGTAGGGCGAGGTTTGACGGTATGGTCGGGTTACGCGCCATCACCGGAAGAACTATTAACCCCTCGTGAGAGGAAGAGTGCTTACCCTCTCTGCTGTAGATTCGGGCAGTTGACTGAGTCAAATAGAAGAGTTTGGTGGTGGATTCTTCATAACGTTTCTTTTGGCCGCTCGACAATGATTTTCAAGTTGCTTTTCTTGGCTTTAGTTGATTTGAATCAAAATGAAAAATGTTGGGTTTTTTAGTGATTGTTCCGTGATAGCGGTGTGTGGTTTTGTATTCCTTGGTTGAAGACGAAGAAGAGGAGTCTAGTGTTGGCGCCTTCTTTGGGCGTCTTTCCAGCTTTTTTAATAATTAGTTTGTTGATGGCTTTATGGGGAAGAAGCATTCAAATTTATCCCTGTGTTTGTCTTCTCCTCGAGGTTAAACTGAGTTATTATGAGCGTTATGCCGCAGCTGCCGCCGTGGCTGAAGTCTCCGTGGGTTCTTTGTAGAAGTAAGTGGTGTTTTGATTCGGGTTATTTTGCCGTTTAAGAAAATCATCTTTGAAGAACTCCTTCCTATTTTAGTGAAAGTTTGGAGTTAGGTTTATTTGCAAAGGTATAGTTTGATCGATTGGTTCCTCCAAGAGAGGAGTCTTTGAGATTTAAAAAGTGTTTTGGAGAATTCCTTTGCATGACCAAGTTTGGGCTCTTGTCTCTATCAAGGGGGTAAATTTTGAGAGTCAAATTTTCCTTATGAACTTGGGATGAGTTTTTAAAACTAAAATGATGTAAAACAAAGTAGTCTTTTGACTGAAATCGCTTTTGTCCCTGGGGTAAGAATTGATGTTTAGCATGTTATGTAGTAGGTAACAATGTGGTTTATGGATTGATGCTGTTGCTAAGTTAAATTTTGAGTTGAATCAATTCAATGTGATTAATATCTCTGTAGCTTGAGAATAAATAGACTACTAAAGTGTTGCAATTTACTCTAAAGTGAGAATGGGATTAAATGTGTTAATGTACATGCTTAGAATCAAGCCTTGCTTTAAATGTGCTTTATGATCCTTGTTAATGTTAAAAGTTTAAACTTTGATGCATAGTTAAAACATTAAGATGATGTAGATCATTGTCATATTGTAAAAGAAACTCGCTGTCAAGTTGTTAAAAGACAATGTTCTAATCTAATGGGATTAATAGAGAAATTTTAATCGTGTTGACTAGTGACTTTAATTTGGATGTTGATTAGAGTTGCTATTTACATGTTAAGTTGCAAACTACTAGTATCTTTGGAAGTATGCAGTTGTGTCGCTACAATGCTAGTATTGATATCAATGGAGAAGACATAAGACTTATTGTTAATGATGTTGTTAATGGTAGTGTTAATGCTAGTATTCAATCTATTTTAAATAGTGGGAGTATGTTGTGTGGTGGTAATTTTGTTATCACCTATGTATAGAAAGTAGCTAAAAGTAATGTTGTTGGCTGATGATTATGCCCATTTGTTGTTATTGATGACTAAGTAGTTGTGGTAATCATAGATTATTCGCTTGGAAACCATGGTTAAAAAAATAGAGGAAAATTTTACACATGTTGCGATATGGAGTGAGCTTTGGATAATTAACAACATGATGTACAATTTCATCCTTAATGAATGTATGCCTTGGGAATCCTAGTTAATGAAACATTGGTCTTGTAGAGGATAATATTTTACATTGTTGGAAGCTCAAGCTGTTTAACTCTAATAAGGTCTCATTGCCACGAGACGTTGAATATAGGTAGGTGGTGCATGAAATTTATAGGCTTTGATCTTGGTCAAAGATTTGTGGAAGTACTTATGTTTCCAAATTTAGAATAAGATGGTATAGTGATTCTAAGGAGCCGTGTGGGGATCATGTCATTATAGTTCTTGGTTGGGTGCCTTTGATAAAGCATCATAAACCCTTATTAAAAATGTTGGGAATTTGGTAACTTAGAGGAAGAATTTGTTGCCAGAAACTTCGGTTGAATTCGTGTTGGGGCTCCTCAGTATAGTAAATAGTGATTATTGGAAGTCTTTAATGGAAAGCGTGAGCGGAGTACTAGAGATGGTTCCTTTCATGTCGAAATGTTGTCTAAAAACCTTGAAACTGGTTTTGGTTGTTTGCCATCTCAGCTGGAATGCTTCTGGCTGAGGTGTTCCTTATGTTGAAAGCTTTCGCAGTTTCCCAAACTCGAAGTGCCGTTGTGTCGACCTTTGGTTTTGGGCGAATTTGCTTAGTTCGTGTTGTGAGTTTGAGTTTACATCCAAAAGTTTTTGAGTGGATCGCGCTCTTTCTGCTCAGACCGTACTTTATCTTTCGAATTAATTTTAAAAGGAAGGTGATGGTCAAGTAAAGGTTGTGTTGGAAACTTCTTTGAGTTAAGCTCCTCTTGATGTAACTCTATTTGACTAGAGTTGGAGTCATTTGGAAAATGTGTCTCGTGCGGGTGTGTTTTACAAGTCCGGAGTTTTTATGAATGTTTCATAGGGGTGAATTTGGTTAGTGAAGAGTTTTTCTTTTGGATTGAGTTTCTCTCTTTTGATTAAAAATTTATGGCGCTTTGTGTTCCAAGCAGATGTTTGATTTTGGAGTCGGATGTTCGCTTCCAAAGTGGTTGAGCTCTTTGATTTTATGGCGAGGTGTTGCAAAGCTAGTGTTAAATCAAGATGTGGTTTTCAAGTTGACGAAGGTGTTTTGTTGATTAACGATGTTATTTGGCTATAGTTTATATGGAATAGCGCAACCCTCGATGTTATTCGAGATTTATTCATATGATACCGAGGCGTAAGTCATCATGTGAATGACTATTCGTAGTGTGGTTACATGATTAGGGAATGGGTGAAAAGTAAACACAGATATCGCTTTTACATATTAAAATGATAAAAGAGTCATTGAGCTGTGTCGGTGAGAAAGTCAAGTGATATGGAGTGGATATGACTAATCCGGAGTGCTCCTCAAGAGTGTGCATTTATGTCATGAAACGAGATTTCCCCTTGCTTTCTAGTATGAAAAGAAGTACTGAATACCTTCGTATGTTGGTTGTGATGTAGGGGATTTATGCTTCCTTTGTGTTTTGGCTTGGATGTTTTAATTCTTTCCAAAATGAAGTTGTTAATGCTTTGGGTTTGAGTTGTTGTGTGTACAATTTTTAATAGATGAAGAAAGTATTTGTGTGAGGGCTTGGTAACTCTTAAGAAAGGAACCAATTGTGGTTTGCAAGTGTTTTCGATCCTAGCTTCCCTGGGCTAGGTGTCGAACCCTTTAGTGGTATAATGGTGGTTTGTGATGGAGGTTGGGATGATGGCTGGGCTTCAACTCTTACTTAAGAGTAGCGATGGGGTGTAAAGTGAAGTTGACGGTAGACCAGTGATAATTGCACTCGCCGTGAGCGCTTGTCTTCACTAGTTGTTTTTGGGTTTGAGTCTTGCCTGGGAAAGGATGGAATAAAATGTTAGTATGATCGTATCAAGGGCTAGTGTGCCTTAATGAGTTATTCCCTCGATGGAAACTTTCGGGAATGAAGAGAGGTCGTTAAAGGAATTGTGACTTCCTTTGATTATGTCATGTTGAGTTTATTGCAAAGGTGTAGTCGTAGGTTGTGATAGAAGTGAGGTGTTTGTCGTGAGGATTCGAGCGCTTTGGGTTGTTGAAGCCCTTCGAGGTTGAAACGCAGATTCGCTTTGGGATTTGAATTGAAAGTTGAACGTTAGCTGTTGCCCTTAGTTGAGCTAGATCAACACTTTTCTTTAAGTGTTGGTTTTGGGAACTCGCTTGTCGCTTGTTTCCTGTCTAGTCAGCGAATGTTTTGTGCCGCA